>OX411309.1:36712838-37113345 GCA_948150685.1 Rhaphigaster nebulosa | reverse complement strand
CCAAGGGGTGCTTGTGTCGAGAATTTCAAAATGCAAAACTCGACCGGTTTCCAAAATGACGACATTCTTCCTCGCCGAAACGGCCGTCTCTGAGAAATTCTAATATAGAACTGAATACATTAGATGTAATACGTAGTTCCTCTAAAGCATGTGAATTTCACTCACTAACGAGTGTCTTTACATACTATAACCGCTATAATACCATGTGATGACCAATGAAATTTAGCAAAGGGTCTTGCCCAATATGAATTAGTTGTTAATATGGTTATGTTAATCGTACAAAAAAAAGCACAAAAAAAAAAACGAAATTGAATCCAAAATTGACTTTATAAATGTGACCCAGTTTTAGCGTAATTTGTTTTTGGAAATTTTAAAGATAAATAAAAATCACTTTTTCATACTTATTTTTTTAATCATACGAGGTCCAGAACTTAGTTATTGTTTAATAAACAACAAAAATATATAAAGCTTATTTAATATTTCATAAGTTAATTTAATATTTCCGTCTATGAAACATTTGGGATCAATTTTGAGGAAAATATTGAATTTATTTCCATATATATCCATCCATATATATCCGTTCATATATATCCATCCAAATTTTATTTTTTTCTAAATTTATATTAGTTATCCATTTCAAAATAGAACATCATATATTAAAACTAATGTTTTAACTGAAATTGAGGGCATCTAAAACAATTATGCTTTGCGTGATTTATCTGCAAAAGGCCGAATTATTTTGTGTTTGATTCTGTAATATAATCTGATTGAAAAAATTAATAATTTCGGTTTAAATAAATAATAAAAGACCTATCTCTTCATGGACCACATTGCACTTCTCTTTCTTTGAACAAAAAAGAAATAACATACAATATTTTCATTTCCAGGATGACATATGCTATATGCGAACTCAGATTATTTCAAGGATATAGCAAATTGATATTCATTGTACTGCAGAGAGTGACTTATGGTAAATTAATGGTTCTCTTCTGCTCGGAGAACCATCGGGGATATAACCACTTCTAATGTGCGTGGTCAGTCGTAGGACGATATCAACATCTGTTATACCCGAGAAGATGGAATGTTTGAATAATTTTCTCCTTGTAAAAGCACTTTTCGATGTGGAATAAATGTATATAAATAATTAAGTACGATTTGCAAAACCATGAACAACTTGGATGAAGAAATTATTTCTTATCATTTTTGTAATCACTTGAATGACTCCGCAACATACTATATTTTAAAACATAGAATACAATATTTTTAAAAATGGTGCACATTACGTACATGAACGTTCAAATACTTCTATTTTGTTTTTATTCTGCCGTTTTTTTCCCTATTCTCTTCTTTTGTATTTCATTTTTTTATATTTCCTTTTATAAATTTTGACTGATACTTAGTCATTTTCCATTAAAATCTAATTTGTACTGAATCTGTAAATATTAATAAAATACATCCATATGTTTATTATGGAAGAGAAAAAAGGAAGGAAATCTAATTCCAAACTCCAGCAATAATTAATTTGAATCTGATATTGTTTAAAATAAATATCCTTTCAGTATTAAAAAAAAAAAATCCCTAATGAATTCTATTAGAAATTTTCGATAGGCATTAAATATTTTTTAATTGAACTTTCTGTAATTTTTGGCTTTGATGCAAATTAAATTAACATTATAATTTTTCCAGATTTTTTCAAGGCTTCTCTTTTAGTTTTTAATTGTTTTTTCTTTTCATAGAAACCCATAGAGAGCGTTTTGTATTTATAAATTTTATACATTCCATCTGCTCTAGGCATAATTTGATTGATTTTTGATATGAACCTTAATTAAAGAAAACATATAAAAGAAAAATTAACATTATGCAACACAAAACAAGCAAGTATGAAAAAAAATAACCAAAACCTAAATAGTGGATCAATAGACAATTAAATAATAGTGACAATTTAGTTAAATAATACAATTAGATAGTATAAAAAATGGAAATAATAGTGATAATTAAAAAATAATAAATAGCCAACTAAATTAATTATAAACAGAATAAATAAAGATAGAGAAGTTTAAAACTACAAATAAACGATGGTGGGAGTCAAAGTTTGGGAATTTTAGCCAATCCCTCCTGTATTTAGTAAACAGAATTTTTTCAGGAGCAGGCCAAGTGCCCCCCTGCACCATGATAGTATTGATTAAATTTTAAGAATTTAAAATAATTTAATTTTCAATGAGTCTATATTTTAATAAAACGATGTTTTAGCTAAAACCAATGCTCAATGCCAGGATTATACATGATGTTACCTTTACATATGAAATATGTTTTCATGATTGCTGTACTTTTAAAATATTAGAAAACAATTTTTTCTACATCCCATTTCTTTTTCTCAATTCTCCAAATCAAGTCCCCTTTTTTTCAACTATGTCAGTTCTCTGAAGTTCTCCATGTTTTTAAGTAAAAATCTATTTCAGACATTTCGACCTATATCTCAGTAATTATTTAAAACTAAATTAAATTTATTTAATAATTACTTTTTTCCTTAGATTTACTGTACCAAAGGGGCTGTATGCCCCAATGTTGTATGTTTTAAAAAATAATACATTTTTAAATTTTGTCAGATACAGATACTTCATTGTAAATAATTCACTAATCTGTGAATCTGACGCTGTGAATTGAATGCGATAAAAATTCATCACGTGTTCTTAAAAAAGATATAAAAAATTTAAGAAAAAAAAAACGGTTAAAGGACGGATAAAGGAAAAATACGGTTCCTCTATCTAAAGTTGTTCTAGAAGCAAAAATGGATGAGAGTTATCAACATTCACACCTAATAATTAAAATAAATACACTGATATATCATTGAATTTGAAAACTTGGGCGATTTTAATTTTATGCTTAAGTTTTCTATTACTAATAATTCTAAGGAACAGGGTACATCAAAGAAGTTACAGGATCCAGTGATTATGTACAAGGATAAATGTTATCGTTTCATGGATTCATTGTTGTTGTTATATGCACATGCACTGGAAAGAAACGATAATATTTATACCTAAATATTTTATCTTCTTTTTTGTATACCTAAAAATATTTTAAATTAATTTATTAATTAAGTGTATTTCAGTCCATAAACGATTCATTTATCTGAGATATAGTGCATTTTCAAACATTCAAGGATATAGTGGTATTTCGTCTTTCAGCTTCAACATAAGCTCTACATTTATAGTTATGCCCTTAGGATTTATAGTAAATCGTATTCAACGATTTAAATAATATAAATAATTTAAATAATTTAAATATTTTATCTTCTTTTTTGTATAAATGGAAATAGTTATGAGAAAAAATTATAAATATTGAAATTTGAAATAAAAGAATATTAATTTTCTTTATTAAATTGTTCAGAATAAAGCATTTAAAAAAAATCAGCTTTAAAAAATTTAAAATGAAATAACTAGTAGCAGAATTCCATGGTCTCATGACTAAATTATAAGCATTCGATTTATTTGTCATTAAAAAAATCAAGATAAGCAAAAGTTGACTCTGCTAAATGCAACTTACACCATCGATTCCAAGACTTCTATCAGGCAGCCAGTTGCCTTAATGCAATGTGTACTTTCTGTAATTCCACCTTATCGAGCTGACGTGCTCATTTGGAAGGCTTTCTCTGGTATTTTCCGTGCTCTGTCGAGAAGCAGTCATTATCATTAAGAGGAACTCCATCATTCCCCCAACATTGGCTCCAACATTACCAAATACCGTCTACTCAAACCATGGTAAAATATTTCGAAATCTATGACACTATACCTATCTCTTTTCATTGAACACACACCATGATATATATATATACATATATATATATATATATATATATATATATATATATATATATATATATAATATTTATTATATTGGATGACTAGTTGAAGGAGGAATTTTATTTTTCGTTGTATATTTTAATTTTAAAATAAAGTTTTGTTTTTAAAATCAAAGTTCTTCTAAATAAGTGTTATTCCAATGTGTTAAGATTTTAAAAAAAATTATACAATTTGAATATTTAATACCATAACTTTTTATTTTTGTAAAAAAATTTCATGCTTCTGAAATTCTTATATATGCTTATACATGCTTCCGATCCTAAAGAACTATATATAATAATTTAAAAGATAAACACAGAATGCTGTATAATTAACTGTAAACTAACAACTGCAATGTATAATTAAAAACAATGCATTAGAACAACCTATAAATAAATATAAGCTATATGCATATCGTACCTCACGTAGAATAAAGGTACAACTCAAAATTCGAAATTGTTAGAAAATCATATTAAAAGTTTTTTGTTTTTTTACACTTTTGATTAAAACACACTGAACATTCGTAATACTTCACAAATGGACATTACGAATGTTCAGTGTGTTTTATTAAGAAGGTATATAAAATTGTAGAAAAAAACAACTTTAAATATGCTTTCCAACAATTTCGAAATTGAGTTGTGCTTTATTCAACGGCAGGAGCGATATGTATAAGTAGTCCAGTCAAATTGTCGAAAAAAATAGTCTTACATTGCAAAAGGTCCCCCCCCCACCTTTTGCAATGTAAGACAATGTAAGAAATTATGTTATAATAATTAAATTATGTTATGATAAGTTTTACCTTTTTTATATGGGTGGTAAGACAGGGGAAACAAGTTTTGCTAAATCATGGCTAAATTTTTCGTAGCCTAAAAATCACGAAATTTTCTAACTTTTCTTCAGTTTGCTTATAACAACTAAACCACGCGTTTTCTTTGAAAATTCTTTACTACAAACATTAAAAAATATTACATTTCCTACGATTTGACTGTTCAAACGTTTTTTAAAAAGGAATATGTACCGAGATATAGCCCGCCCTTCAGTCTGCAGGGTCATCTTCCTACTCCTCATATGTAAAGTCAGTGACTCCACTGCATTTTTTGCAGGCAGAAGAACATGCCAAACCTGCTTTTCAACAGTTTCCCGCTCGACTACAGTCCATCTTACACGACCACGAAACAACGTGTAGAATTGATTCGAGTGTTGGTTCTTGACTCATTTTAATAGGCCTGAGACCCAGATTACTATGAGACCATTCCCATTCCTCAGGACATTATAGATATCCCATCCAAGTTTATACTTGTTGGTAAGTTCTTAAGGAATGATATTCCGCAATATCTTTTGCGAACGGCAGTCCGGCAAGATTTAATTTACTTTTTAAAGTGGATCAGCAAATAGCTTGTACCGCCAAGCCTCAAGTGTTTGTGAACTGCTGACAGACACTTCCACCATTCAGCGCCATAATAAACAGGAATCTTCTTGTGCCTGGTTCACCATAAGCCGCACTTTCAAAATTCCTTATTAAGAAGCGTTATTAAGCGAGTATTGTTTCGTTCATTGGAGGAAGCAGCTGATTTACTGATCGAAGAACAAATCGACTTCGAAGATGTTTCCGCTGATGCTGCTTCTGAAGACTATCCCTAAAACACCGAGAAACCAGATCCATCAAAACGTCGGAAGCGATTGTTACTTACACCACGATATTATTTATGTAATTCATAATTTGAAATTTTGAATAGCAATCAAATTTTTGTCCTCAGAAGTATCAGAAGTATCAGTACAGACGATCTGTACTGATCTAGAAAAAATATCTAGCATTAAGGTTTTGGGCAAATTCTAGACTATTTTAAATAGGAAATTCATCGCTAGGACCATGGCGGACTGAAATATTATAATTTAAAAAATAAGAAAAGAAAAAAAAACATTTCGTGATTTTTAGAGTAAAACTTCATCTTGCCATCCATATCAACAAGTTAAAGCAATAAAACCTTCTGCCCCATCAAGGAAAATCTGTAATTTGACTGGACAGCATGCAGCATAAATGTTTATAAAATACATTTTAATTGTGTTCTTTATTATGAAATGAACATCTCACAAAGGAGGGGCTTCCTGCTGTTTAGGTTATTGAACGTTACTCATATGAAACCTTGCAGTTTTTAATATTTTGAAAATAATTTCGAAATTTTGAAGGGCTATAGTATCTAATATTTGACTGGACAAAATGGAGATGAATAAATAATAAACATTATTTTCACTTTTAATTTCATAGTTTCCGTATCTTCACTGCACAATTTCGAATCATTGGCATCACCAAGTACATATATTTTATCACTTAGAATTAGGCCTTCTATGGTACAAATTATACATCTAAAAATATAGTTTTGATCAAAAAGGTCTTAAAAATAACAATCATTTCAATTTGTTAGATAAACAAATTAAAATTTACTATTCGAATATTTTTTTTGGAGGATATATTCGTTTTCACCAACTTTTTATGATTTCTTTATTATTAATTAATAAAAAATTACTTTATCAATTGTCGCCGAATTCAGTTTTGTGGTTGTGGAATGAAACGAAACGTAGTAAGACAATTTCAACCGGAAAAATTGTAGATCAACTTATTGACAATAAAATCAAAATATTTAATTTTCGAAAAATAAATACAAGTAAAAAGTATATGACATTTCGAATAAATTAAAAAAAATTCTACAAACAGTCTTATACTGAGAAATTTTTTGAGATGAGATCTAAAAGAGATGAGAAATGGCATAACATATGAATTTTTTCTTTTAAATATTTCATACTTCAGCGGAGAGTTGACAAAAAATTAACATTTGATTAACAAACCAAAACTGCAGTTTCGATAAGCCCCAGCAATACGTTTACAAACGATTGGACTTAGCAAAAAAGAGGTTTTCTAATTCTTAACACGCCCTAAACTAGAGGAAAAAATATAGTTTTTCTGACTTTGAGGATCCTCTGTCTCAGGTAAATTTGCAAGCAAAAATGGATGAGATTAATAAAGATTCACATCTAATAAATAAGATAAAAATATTAATTGAATTTTAAAACTAGCACTGACGTTAATTTTATTTTGTATTCCGTTACAAATAATTCTATAGAAGAAGGGACATCAAAGAGTTCAAGAATCTGTTGAAGATGGGTATGTAAGAAACTATAGCATTTACTCCTAGGTATTTGTGGTCCAGAATGATACTTGTTTATCAATTATTTTTTAATTTTCCACAGAAATGCGTCATTGAATAGTCAATTTATACCGGCAAAAGTTTACCTCTGGGTATGGAATACCTGTGCTTTGCAATGTCAAAGATTTTGAACTGTGTTAAGAAAAAAACTGGAAGATTGAATTCTATTAAATAATTTTTTTTTTTTTTAGTTATACTCATGTGTTTAAGCTTATATTAATCTACTGTTATAATGCATTATTATATTTATAATTTTACTCAATTCTGTTGTTTAATTACTTATGTTTAATATTATACAGATGACAATTTTGTTCTTAATGAGCAAACATATAAAATTTCAGACCAAAATTAAATTTTTATTTATTGTCGAACATCTGCGGACATTTACAATTGGATATCGGACCCGCGAAGCGAATACAGCGGCAGGTAATGTATTCAGCGGAGCGGACGGCGGGGGGAAGAGAGAGGCGATTGGCCGTTTTGCATGTCACGTGACCCCCTCCCCACCACTAATTAACACGAGAGGAGGGGAGTGGGGAGGGGTGGGGGAACCAGCGCTGTCCACTAATTTAGTACGCTCTCGGGCCCCGCTCATGCTGTATCTTCGCACTCGCTCTCTGTCAGTTCGTCGGATCTCCTCTGTTCCGATTTACTCGCTAACCGCCACACAGTGTTCAGTGGTCTCCGCCCGAGCTAGGACACACGCACCAGAAAGTGAGTATGAACCGCTCATCCGTCCAGCGTGTGTGTCTCGAGAGAGCCAAATGTAAACAGTATATGTATGGTTGATATGGATAATAAACATTAAATAAACAATAAAGTAAATCGAAAACCCTCTATTTTCCACCTTATCCTTCATTCCTTCCCAGCCCTCGCTTACGTCGATATAAATGTGCATCTAGTAATATTATTCATAAACGTAATAGATGCGTATGCATTATGTACTGCATAATCCAATTGTCATTGCGCCAAGGAAACACTTAATGAATAACAACTTAAGACACTAACATATCTGACATAATAAATGATTAATCAGCTTAAACGTACAGTTGCTCACTCATAGTCATTGGCAATGCTGGAATATCTAAAATTAAAAATATTGTTTTCAGAAATAATATCCTCAATCACGAAATTGCCAAGACACACACTTCAAGGCTTGAGAAAAACAATTACAAATAACAGCTGCAAAGTTAGTGCAACCATAACACAAAGCTTAATATAATTTAAACATTTTCAAAAAAAATTAACACTTATTATTATTTACAAGTCTACTATGTTAATAAAATGCTTTCCTCCATTTATTTTTTTATTTTTATTTCTTCCTACCATTTATAGCTTTGGCGAATAAAGAATGAAAAGCCTAAAATAAGTAGAAATCTTTATAATTAAATTAAAAAATTATATTGAAATAAACTCATGCTATGAGATTAATTATCCATGTCATTAGTATATATATACTGCTTACGAAATTAAAGCTAACATAAGTAAGCACAAAGTGCAGTTAGTTGGTACGTTATTGATATCATTCTACGAAATTGACTTTACATTTCGTTATGATTGCTCTTATTTAATTATAAATTAAATCTAAGAAAGACTTAGACTTTTTTAAATATAAATTTTGGCATGTATCTAACATTACACAATATTTGCTACAGAGTTTAATTGTCAAATGATGAATTGTGTTTGATATAGTTCTATTTATATTTTACGTCCAGTTGAAATTAAGGCAGTTTTCATAATGTCATCGATTGTTTTTGGTGATTATCACTTGATTTTGACTAAATGCACGATTATAAATTAATTTGTCCATAATTGATTGAACTGAATCAAGAAGTTGCAACAATGAGTGAATATCCGAAAACTTAAGAGAAATTAAGTCTTTTAATCAGAATAATAAACTCAATTTTATTAGCTCCTTTTAAATGCAGTTGTTTTTTTTAAATATAAATGTTGGCATGATTATAGTTTTTAAGATGTGTACTTGTCAATAGACGTAACTTTCAGTATTAAGCGTTTAAAAGTTCTCAAAATTTAAAATTATCATTATATCCAAAATTGAATAGTATCTACTATATATTATGAATAAAAAAAATAATTAGGACTGGTTATGATATTGACTAATAATTGAAATGTTATATCAGCCCGTGTTAATTAATGCATGAAGAATAGTTTATATTTAAAAATACAAAAAAATTAATGCAGGACTACTAAATTTTCAGTGACGGTTTTATTTTAAAGAATTATTTGCTAAAAGTGAAACTCAAAATACAGGAAAACTAGTTTATAGTTCATTATACTTATAATTAATTCATTGAAAGCTAAATTTGTGACTAAAGCTATTAAATATTTTATCCTCCTAACAAATTTTAAAATGATTGAAGAATGGTAATATTATTACTTTATTACTTATTATTACTTAATTCTTTTAAGATTACAATCAAAACTACTGAGATTTATCAAAACTTTCAACTAATCATAAAATTTATTTTTGGTTTATATTGACATTATTGGTCTCTATGGGTGTCAGTTTTGATCCTCTATAGACAAATCATTGACATAGGTCCCACGGTGCTTGACGAATTGGCAGATATCACTGCATAGTATTTAAGCAATGTTAATTCATTTTCGGATGTTTCTGGTCTCTACTATTTGACTGGCTAATTCACTCAGATATATATATATATATATATATGTGTGTGTATATAGATGTTGAGAGAAAGTTGTATGGGATTAAAAAAAATATATCACATGATAATTGAACTAAAAATATAAACAATAGAAAAAGGGATAAAATGGAAAAATGTTTTAATTTAATTTACTTCATTGTCAATAATTTACAGTCAATCGTTAAAAATTTTAAAAATTATAACATTATGAAATTATGAAAACAGTTATTTTATAAATATGAACTGAATTTCACTAAACAAAAGAAAAAAAAATAAAGAGTTGTATGATTTAGCGATTTACAAATGACTTACCTCTTATGTGGTTATTATACCTGAAGATGATTGGGAATTTCATTATTTTTTGAAATCAATTTAATTAAAAAAATATATATATATTTATCTATATATATATATATATATATATATATATATATATATATATATATATATATATATTTGTTGTACTAATGAACAACAATCATGGCTGATGAGAGTTTAAATGAGAATTATAAAAATAAATTTAAATTTTTCAGTAAATGTAAAATAATTTTAACTTCAGCCAAATGGCATTACGGTTTGATACTTAGGTCTTATTATTTATTGTCCTTCAATTATAATTTTTATCATGCCAGCTTATTGTCACACACTTTTTTATATTTATAAAAAATAAAATGTACTTACATATGTGGTATTAAAAAAAAAAACACACCACTAATAACATGATTATGAAATATAATATGAAACGAATTTCTTCGTTTTTCACAGATTCGTAGGAGAGCCGTAATGTGTGTCCCACGCAATTGCTGTAATCCTGTAAAAATTAATGGAATAGAATGAAATTGCTAATTTTCTACTTGTCATCTTTTTTCTAATCCCCATTTTGCTTACTTTTTGTTCAATTTTTCATTTATTTCTTATTTTTTATCTTTCTTCTGTTTTCTTGATATATTTTAAGATATTTTCTCATTCAATATTGTAAGAAACTTATATTACTCTGGACAGCGAAGTGCTCTAGCGGGAGATTCAGTTCTTTTCATGAATGAATCTGGTTTAAGTCCTTGCGTGGCACACTAAATTTTCATATATTCATATATTTTTTTCATGTATATCGTCGTATATTTTCGTGTATATCGTGTTATCTACCCTGTAATCAAAAATCAGTAAGAAAATTATGGGATACTGCTTTTAATGGTAATATTGAGTGATATCAACGCAAAGCAATCAAATCTTGAAGCAGTTTTGAAAATTGATTTGAGTAATTAATGGACTTTCCTGATCGAACAAATAACGATAAAGTCAATGAGTTCCCATCAGCCATCAACAATGTTGATGAATGCTCAGTGCCAACAATATGACTTATGCAGGCTGCATTTAAATGGATGCATCCAGACCTGCTCGACCTCCTGTTGCTAGGATTACCCCTCGCATGACAGATCGGTCGGTCAGTGTGGCAATTGTTGACTTGGGATGGGTGAATGGTCAAGTTGAGTGGACGATTGGAAATTATTCACGTTTTCGAATTATTTCCTGATTCATTAATCATTAAATTTGATTTTTTCAGAATAATAATCAAATGATTTTTTCCTTAATATTCCGTTGATCAAATAATAACAAATCAATAAAAATATATCTATAAAAACATGTAAAATGTAAAATAATTAAAATGATCCTTTTTTAATTAATAAAATGTACGTAGTTAGGGTGAGTAACTTAAACTATACTGCCACTCCCCTCCCTCCCCCAAAAAAAGACGTTAAATAAGTAAGAGCGGTTATTTTCTATGTAATCCTCTTGTTTTATAATTAATTTTTAATTAGTTAAGTAAAAACAAATCAATAAAAATTTATATATATATATATATATATATATATATATATATATATATATATATATATATATATATATAAACATAAAACATCTTTAATATTGTAAAATTAAAATAATGATTCCTTTTTCATAAATAAAATGTACGTAGGGGGATATTCCCCCTAGGTATTTAAGTTATATTAACTTAAATACCTTCCGCCCCCCCAAAAATAAAAAAATTGTGTTTATTATTAAATGTATAATAGTGGTTATTTTCTATTTAATCTTCTGGTTTTCTAAATGGTCCTAAAGGATTGGTTTTAAATGGAAATGATTTTGAAATTAGAAATTGAGGCTGGGACCAAAGGACAATCATGGGAAACGAGACACCAATTTTAGACACTTTGTTAGGAATTCATGTATTATGACATACTATCATGTTGTTAAAAAAAAAATGAGTGAATAATATTTTATTATCTGATTTTATAATTACATATATTTTTTGAGAGAGCTTGCAAGAGTAGCCAAGAGAACAAATCTTAAATATGGATCCGGGTAACTCCCACTTTTTTTAAGTCTTTCTATCACAGTTGTCAGACGAGACACAGTGTAGTGTTATAGTAACAATAAATATTTTTTATTTAAATAATTTATAACTAAATTAGAGTTTAAAAATCTCTAATATAATTCGGTTTGAGTTCGCCTATAAATATTTTATCAAAACCCATTTTAGCCATTGTCAAGATATTATTTTTTAGGGATTTAAAAATTATTTGCCACTTCTATAAATTTGTTTTTATTCAAAAACATGTTGGCACTGACCAAGGTTTAATTAAGCCTTGGTGAGTACCATCATGCATTTGATCTCTTGTCAAAAGATTAAGACAAGAGATCAATTGTCTTAATTAAGTTCATAATTCATAAATATTTTATAATACTAATTCATATTACATTTATTTTAATAAGTAAAAGTATATGTATTCTGAAGACATATAATTTAATATGTATAGTAATACCAAACTGTATTTTAAATTTCTGATTTTTTAATTTTTGTTTTTTTAGAACTGGAGATGGATGTATAGCATTTGAAATTAGTTTTCAATATAAACAAATTTATAGAAGTGGCAAATAATTTATCTATCCCTAATTAGAGTGATCCATCTATACCATCATACGTACTTCAACCAAATTATGATTTTTTGACACTATTGTCATTAATTAAAATGATTTTTTATGATTGAATTTCAACTGAAATGTTCAATATTTTATAATAAAAATCAATTGTAAGTATGTATATCCACATAAAAGTAATGTTCCTTATTTTCACGTTGAATTTATAACCTCTGATTGATAATATGGTAGGTTTTGAAGTAGACCTAAACATCCACTTTATTTTTTTTTGCTTGTAATACTTAACATTTATAAAATTTGTAATAATAAAAATTACAATTAAACGACTAATTTAATTGAAAATCAATACATATTACTATTCAACAGTGCCTGTTAAACTATTTTCGTAATTAAGTTCATAATAAACGTAAATTTACATACACATTAATTCCAAAAACTTGTTTATTGTATTTATACATTTTAGAAAAGTAGATCCCAAGTTCCTAATTTCATGACGGCTACTATTGTTATTTACTGCTGTTTGAGAGATTCATGTTTTTTTTGAAATTTTCCAAAAAGATAATATAAGATAACAGTTTTCTAATCTTGATTATTCATAATAGCTTTTGTCTCTTTTTTTTTGGGAGGGGGAAGGAGGTTTGCTTTCACTAATTGAATTGTATGGAAGATATCGACGTCGTTTTTTGAAAAAGGCCTAAGTGCCATTTTGCAATCTTTACAGGAAACACATGAAACGATTTTTCCCTAAATTACAACTATATATATATATATATATATATATATATATATATATATATATATATATATATATATATATATGTTCCCTAGCAGTGAAATAAAATTTGCCCATTTTGTTTTAGGGTTTGCCAGATTCCGAAATTATACTCAACGCTGAAGGCCTCTTTGAGTCCGCAGACTTCCCTATGATTATTGAACACACTTTAAATCTAGCCAAATAACATTTTATAAATTTATATGGAGACGAAAATGATGAGTTACGGAGAAATTGTTAAAAATATATATTGATAACTGTAAACTGTAATTAGGTCGTAGATCGTTAGTCGATACTTGGAAACTGTAGAGAGAAATTACATGGCGATAAAGAGAAAAGAATTAGTAACAACTCATTAGATGTTAATGGCAGGTTTTATATTCGAGTTTAAGTTGCGGCTAATGGCACTGTACATAAACGATTCTTATCGATAATTACAAAAAAATCATTAAAGCGGTAATTACTGTTTATCGCTCAGTTATTTCCGATATATCGCCCCAACAGTAATTATTATACATATTTAATCGTCCCCTCCGATGTGGGTTTCGATCGATCGATTGTTCTGTTACATCTATCACGGTTTTCGGAATATGTTATAAAACCTATTCCAGTATCCATAGGTACATCTCTATATTCATTAAATATTTTATGTTTATCAGACCGAATTGAACCAAACTTTGTCGATGTGTGTGTGTGTGTGTGTGCGTGTGTGTGTGTGTGTGTGTGTGTGTGTGTGTGTGTGTATGTGTGTGTGTGTGTGTGTATATATGTATTATGTCTTCTACTACTTTTTCACTACTACATATCTATCTTTTCTCTACTACTATCATCCAGAGAAGGATGATAAATTTAAATCTTAATTATTTTCAATATTTGACTTTCTATATTATACGGTTATCTTCACAAGTTTGTCCCAATGTCAATTAATACTCAATAGTTTTCATGTATTATCTTTTAGACGTTTCGGGTACGCTTTGTACCCCTCTTCAGCATCTAATACAAGCATAAAAAATTATCACAAATTGCTTACAATGTCTTAGATATAGTTGCAATACATTATTTTTAAAAAAAGTTCTGCTGAGCAAGCCAATTTATAAAATCTAAAAACAATTTTATAAAATTCTCTTACCTAAATAATATCCGAAAACTGTAGGGTGAGTCAATAAATTACTACTCTAATGAGACATGGTCAATGAATAGTTCAAAGCTTGAATAGAGAAGGAGGGTGTTTAGCATTAAACTATCTTTAATTTACTGATAAGATATCTCTAAAAAGCACTTTAAAGAACTTAAGTTCATCCTAGACATTCGGAATTATGTTATATAAAAATAGCTTAATATTAAACAATCCCCTTCTCTGTTCAAACTTATCTCATTGTCTCATTAGAGTAGTAACTAATTGACTCACAGAACAATTTTGAGATATTATTTAGGTAAGAGAATTTTTAAATTAATGTATTATGAATTCATTTAAGCAATTTGTTATGTTGTATTAGATGCTGAAGAGGGAAACAAAGGATCCCCGAAACGTCTAAAAAATATATAGATTATAACTATTGCGTTTTGATTGACCTTGAGGCAAACTTGTGAAGATAAGCGTATAAATTTAAATCTATTTTTTCAAAATATATTTTTTAATTAAAGAGATGATATTCGACTCATCAAACAGGGACAGTACATCACTCCGAGACAATTCAACAAACTCCTTCAGTTTGTAGAAAATTATCTGGGAGTGATGAGAGTGTACTGCATCTATTTTGTGGGTCTTTTCTAGTATGTTGATGTGAGATGTGCATGCTGTCTCTGGTTTGTATTTAAGTGATGTTATGTTTTTTTTTCCTTTTTGATGATGAGTGGCGAAGCGTTGACTGGTTAGGCATTTACTGGTATTCGAGTATATCCATAATATATTTTTTTTAAATATTAATTTGTGATGATAAAAATGTTCATAAAGTATCGTTATAAAGTTTTTCTGATACTTTTTTTTCCTACAAAATTGCAATGATTTTGAAATTTCTAATTTATTAACAATTAACTTATTTTTGTTGTTTTAGAGAAAAAAAAAGTTTAAGACGAGTTTGAGCATGCAAGTCAAAATAAGAAAGAAAAAAATATATGTTTTCTCTAGTTTTTAAAAACTTATCGCAGGCATGGTATCATATTCCAAATCGAGTCACGGTCGGAAGCAGAGGGAACTTGTCCCGGGTGGAAAATTTCGAGCGAAATTTTATTTTAAGGTTGAGTAAAAAATATTTTTTCTGCGTTTTGGTTATTTTGATCTTAATTCAGTAAATAAAATCATTTATGTTATAAAATAAAATACCGGCACTTTATCGATTAGAATACTATTTACATGTTGTCCATCAAAATGGTGAAACTAAAGGGAAAGAACTTACGATCTGAATTAAACATAATTTGAAAAATTGCTTACAAATACTGAAACATTGATTGTAATTTTGAATCATTGGGGTTTTTATTATTGACTATGAAGTATGTACCTTATTGGTCAGAGCTAACCACAGACCCACCAAGAAAAATAAACACAGAGGCAGACATCGAACCTGTATCTACTGCAGGTTGCACCAGCACGCGCGGCCAGCAAGAATAATAAATTATTTTCATATGCAGTAAAATGCAATTACCATATCACCCGGGCGTAAATAGCGTATATCTTAGACTAAATGACTGGAAAAATCTCATTAATTGTTTTCAAGTTCTAATTTTTTTTTCCTTTATTTCTTACAGAATACATTCATTTTTCCTTAAATTTATGTCTCAATTAGCCAGGCCTTGCCAGTTAGTCACGCGAGTTGCCGAGGCACAGGGGTAATGAGGAGTTATGTTATGGATTTTTTTCACTGTTTGCACCTCAAGCACCAAAGTAATATTGATAAAGGTGTCATTCTATTTACCCAACACAAATTATTCAATATTTAATTTTTTTTCTTAGGTCTAATGCAAGACCTAAAAATGTGATTATTATAATATAATATACCAGTGATCTTTAAATCATGACTTTGTCTTCAAAACTCATTTTTCAATATTATTTCTTTTCCCTAATATTTTTAATTATTATTATTTTTTTTTATAGAACCATTAACCTTTGTTATTAATCTGACTGTAAACAGTACACTTTTGTAGAAATACTCGTCCTTGCAACGTTCGTGCTACTCCCTCAAACACTTCTTATAATCCAGGAATGATTAATATTTTATTTTTTAATAGATAATTACATTAAAATTTTATGAAATAAGATTTGATTTTTTGATGAATATTTATAGTCTAGGCAGATGTGCATATTCTTATTTTATTAAAAATTACCCCCATAAATTTTCATTTAATTCACTTTGTATGGTATTTCTCCAATTAAATAAGCTTCCGGTCGTCTACCGAGGTCGAAAATTTTGATTTTTAATGTCAATCTATTCCCAAACGACATACCAAGAAATCAGATCTGCCCGACCTTTTCCGTTTATTTGCTCTTTTTTTTTTCTTCTTCTTTGTTTTGTTTCTTGGACTAATATAGTCCAAACTTTTAAATCAAAGGTGACTTTAGTGTCATCTCGGCAAAGAACTTATGATTATTGTTCGAGTTTACAATTGATCAATACGAATAATATAAGAAATTTCGTGGTAAAATATATACCTAATTATATTTTGATTTGGCATATATCATAGGCGTGTACATAGGAAAGTGCTTGTCTTTAGGATATACTGGCTAGGAGTTATATGGCGGGCTGCTACAGAGGCTGGCGAGACACCCCAGGGCAGCCCAGGTCGTGCTCAGTGGCAATAGCCACATCACGCAAACCTTAATAAGATCATCCACCTCCTCCCTCATTCCTTCATTTCATTTATGTTTAATTTCTAATCACTTGGGGTTCGGGTTAATTCTGGCTAGCATCTCCGCTCTGTTGCTTCCTTGAAGCAGAAATATAAGATTGCTATATAGCTGTATTTTGGATCATATCACACTTTGCAGAACACGATACAAAAAACGCTGATTATACTCTACCTGTCGGGAGTACAACTGACAAATTTTCAAAAATATTCTTTAATCCAATAAAAGCCAACGGTGTAAAAAAATGGCCTCTCGTTGCAAAAAAGCCAGTCAAAAATTTAATATAGTTTCCTATGTTATTTTGAAGGCTGAATTCAAATCTAAAGTCATCCAAAAGAATTTTCTGATGCGTTTTGAGATATTTGCGAAAAATTGCGAAATTTTCGCTATTTTTTTATTTATTAATTTTTCTCAATATGAATAGAAACTCATAAACATGGCACAACATTTACTTGTTGTATTTTTTTAGTTAATACATTTGTAAATTTCAATAAATATATTTTTTTTAAATCATAAAAAATAAAAAGACAGTCTAAAATTAACACGTAAATTTTTTAACCTTTTCCCTAATACCTTGACTGCCTATTATAATATATTATATTCAAATAATATAATAAATTATAGTATTACAGTATTTAGATAGGCCTAGAAAACCGTGCAAAAAAAGGTTCACATTTTTAGAGAAGTTTTCAAATCATAGAAAGAGTTTAAATTATTTTATTTCCTAAATTTGTGTATTTTAATAAGACACACTAGTTTTGTTATTTATATTTACATGAAAAACTATTATTTTGTTTAATGTTATAATTTTTTTTTGTTCGAAGGCTATGAGTAAGTAATCTGGTAATACAGCAATATTAGAAAAATATTCTCATAATGTTAAAAAAAAACTGTGGATCTATCACAAAAAGTTGAATTGATGTCTAATTTATGTTTACATTATACATGTTGCATAATATATAATATTATCAAATTGTCTATGTATATAAATAATGTTCTTATACATAAATTCATTTATCTATTTATCAACTAATTTCCAAAAATTCAAGATATCAACAACCAATTATTGGAGGTATGTATGCATGCAGGTATTTGACTAAGTTGCAAAATATTTATTTATCTCAAATAGAAATGTTTAAAAATAAACCAATATTGTGACCTTGTAACTATTCTTTTTTCATTCATGCAATTTATCTCAGTTAATTTTAAATTGACTTGTTATAATTTTCAATAAATCTTGGGAAAGGTCATAAAATCCCTAGTGATTTCACAAAATTGATATCAAATTATAAGGGAGAGATTAGTAATGTAATGAACGAAAGAGGCATTTCATGGATTGTTGCTAAATATATACGGTTTTAATTTTCAATAGGCATACTCAGTGGACATCAACGAACAATATAATTTAAATAAATGCTAAGTTGGCTTCCGCCCCGGTTACAGCACGATAAATAATATTTTTGCCTTGTTCAATATAATAAATATAAAATTTTATTCTAATAAAAAAAATTACCTGTTTTTTGTGAATTCTGAATCCGCATTTGATCAAATAAATAGACAAAGCTTTTTTTTTTTTATAAATCATCAACATTAAATTTCCCTACTAACATGTGAAATGCAATGCAACATCTTCATAATTGCATTGTAAATGCAATTGCTTTGGACCTTAAATGGAATTTCACAGTTTTCAGAACCATCGAGGGGTAAAACAGGGTTGTTTACTAAGCCCGACATTTTTCTCTCGTTATCTTAAGTCTTGAAGAGGAATTGGATGGCGGTATTAATTATCAAGAAAAAAGATTAATTTACTAATGTTTGGAAATGACTTTGTATTGGTTGCTTCCTGTCCACTAATTCTTCAAAAAATCATGAATAGTCTAGATATATATTGCAATAAATCGGATCTAAAAGTGCAAATCAAATTTAATGGTCTGTAAAAAACATCAGAGCAACTAAAGAAATCTGAAAAGTGTTTTTTCTTATTTTTTCTCGTTTTTCTTAGAAAATATAAGTTATTGCCCAATATTAAAAACTTAGGAGTATCACATCACTTTCTTGAATTTCCACTATCACATCTTCCCTGTCTCAAAGACACCAATTGAAAAAAAAGCAAGCGTTAAACATTATATAGATATGAAAAAAAAAACCTTTAGATAAGAAAGTATCCATTTTTAATGCTTCTATTAGCATTTTACACTCCAGTTATGCGGCTCAAGTGTGGAGTTTTATATATATGGAGGAAATAGAGAAATTTAATAGATGTTTTATTAGAAAATTATTTAATTTGCCGGTTTAGAGTCCTAATCATATGCCCTGGGTTGAGACATGTATCAACCGCGTGTACCAATATTCGCTCTCCTTACATCTATGGTAACTAAACTCAGTCTTAAACCGTCATGGCCAGGAGAGACCTACTATCTTTACAGTCCAAATCAAAAAAATAAATAAATAAATACCGCTTTAAGGAGATGGCAAACTTAGGACGAGTTTTGAGGGTGAAATTGACAGAAAAGACCGTTACGTTGGACAGGCAGACCATACAGCAGCTTAGTAATAAAATAAATGTTCTCCCATATCAGCACTATGCTGAACAGAAAAGAAATATCATTGTTGACTAGACTAAGAATCAACCATGGCCGAACAAATCGCGGACTAACACTAATTAAAGTTAATAAGAATGAAAAATGCTCCAAATGTAACACCATCGAAGATCCAATACATGTTATCGTTAAATGCAGCAAATACCACAGTTATCGGATAAAATACCCTGATATACAAAACCACAACACATTTCTCCAAAAAGTTGCAAATCTGGATGGGAACATGATACAATCTTTATGTCGGTTCATAGAAGAAAGTGGTATAGAATTCTAAAAACCAACTACATTACCCTCCATAAACTCACATGATAATACTGCGGGCAGTATAGGACTTCAATGGAAGTCTTAAGCCGGAAAAAAAAAAGAAAAAGAAAAAAAAAAAATAAAAAAAAAAAAATAAAATAAATGAAAAATATAACAAAGATGATTTACAAAGAGCTAGAAGGTCAGAATCCCACCCTGGTTACGCTGAGTTAGAGTGTAATCTGCTTAATCATTGCATAACAAACGATGCAAGCCCTGGGTTTTTTAAGACGATTTTCTTAGCTAGAGGGGAAATATTAGCTTGAACTGTCACCGTTGGAGACGCAACAGAATTTATGCCTGCGCTCTATGTAATATGAATGTTCCTGAAGACACACATATAAATGATGTAAGACTTTTTAACCTTTCAAAAACGAGCATCTCGCTAGAGGAAATGGTAGAGCTCCTTAATGGTAGGAATTGGATCTCAATCTATAGATAAAATCCAAGCCTTAAAGTATAGAAAATACCTGGTGAGACAATTTAATTTCAATTAAATTTTTTATTTGATATAGAAACACCGGGGATTTCTGTTCTCAGTTATGGTTCATTTCAGTAAATGATTGGATATAAAAATAACATTTTATTTATTTTATTGATGCGTGCTCTTCCGGGCTTTGGCTCCTCAATTGACCTGTCTAAAGTAAATATTGGGAGAAAAAAAAATTGATTTGAAAAATCACTGAATATATATTTTATTATTGTTCATGTAATTATTATCGATCAAGTAGAATGTATATAGATTTAGTATAACTTTATTTTGGTTACCATATAAGAAGGCCACCCGACAGACCGACAATTGTCCATGTACATGTTAATTTATATGTAGTATGTATTTTATTTTGTTTGATAATAAACATTATTCTTTCTGTCCTATGAAGCAATTTAAATGTATGTTTGACGTCATAAATAAATTACTTGATTTTGAAAAAAATAAATTTTGCATATATGAATAAAATAGATGCAGTTGTTATTATTACTACTATATACGGTTCTGATCCTGTTGCGGACGGGAACTTGGAACACCTTTGGCGAAGTAAATGAAGGTAAGAACTTGCGAAGGATCGTAAACTCTGGAGATGGTGGAAATTCTTCTGTAAAATTATTTCCTTTCAAGGTCGGGATTCGTATGCCTTGAGGAAACCTCTCGGCTCTACCATTGAAGAATGTATAGATCGCTTTGAGTATACGAGCTTTAAAATTCCACATAAAAATTTATCGGGGGCGTATAAATCTGATCGTAAAAATAGGGTCTATTCCAGATTATGCTCACATTGTCCCTACCTCTTTGCTTTTATGCCCTAGAAACATTCTTTCCTTGCTTCAAACATTTCTACGATTTGAAACAGTGTTTGGGTTGAGCTTAGTAAGAATTTACTGTCCTTCATGTCGGCAGCGTTTATATAATCATATTATTATATTCAATGCGTCATTTTTTTAATATCTAAAATTGACGAAGAAGTGCTACCAAAAACTGATGGAGAATCTAATTCCAACATTGGGTTTTTTTAGTTAAATATTCAAGAGGTTTCTTAGTATGGTTAAATTTGACTATAAGACAATGGCGCATGTTACCTCATTCGATAAGATTAATAATGATTCATTATATTTTAAGTTTTTTAAAATCTATTTTCTAACCGAAATAGAAAAACACCAATGAATTCTTACAAAAAAAAAATTCTAAAAGTTTAAGTAAACATTACAAAATTAAATATTTTTTATAGAAAGAATTTTTCTTTAAATTTAATATGGTTTGATATTCCTAGTTGAGCACTAAAATCATATGATCTCAGAATTGAAGATTTTTTTAATTTGTCAACAATGAATAAATCATTCTACAGTACATATACATACCAAAACAAACAGAATTACAAAAACTGGTTGAGACATTTTTGATTTAAAAACCACAAGTAATCGTTATATAACAGAAAGGGTTTTGACTGATTCTAACTGTGTCGGTAAAAGAGGTACTAGAATAATAGAGAATGGCATTCAGTGCAGAATGATATTTTATTCAAACCACTTTTACGAACTCGGGAGAGACGTAAAACAAGTGAACTTTGGAGAGACAAAAAAATTTAATTTAAGGGAGATTTTTAGAACTAATTTTTGGCCAATTACCATACTTCCTCAAGCTCATAATTATTGTAATAAATTTTTATTATTTCATTTTTTAAGAAGTAATAAAATGAATACTTATTTATTGTATATTAATAATGCAATAGTTTATTTTTTCTCGTTTTTAGTAATAGTTTTATTATTTACTTTATTATAATATTGTAAGAATAGGTAAAGTGGATAAAACTGAGCAGATACTCCGGTTAGATGTGAATATAGAGAAGTTACACATAGGAATACTTGCAAAGTATATGGAACATTTACTCCAAATATCTGATTCAGAGTACCTGCTCATCTATTTAAACGAATAAAACGGAGAATGTAAAATGCCGATCTACTTTTTCAGCATTTTAATGAGTACCTACTCATAAAGATGAGCATGTTCTCAGTTTTTTCACTTAGAAAGGTGAGAAGATACTCCGATACAATAATAAGCCTATATTTCGAGCATGTGCTCCGAATCAAATATTTGGAGTAAGTGCTCCATACACTTGGCAAATATTTCATTGTGTGCGTCTCTTTATTCACATCTAATCGGAGCATCTGCTCAGTTCTTAGAGGAATGAGCACGTGCTCAGTTTTATTCACATCATCTAATCTGCAGAATTTCAACATTTGACAAATTCTACATTAAAACTTCGTAATGTTATGAAATCATAAGAATTGATTGAAAAAGAAAGACATGCAAGGTGAATGGGAATGCAATAGAGGAGATAAAATAGACAAAGACACAAACAAATAAAAAATAAACAGATACGGTAATATAGTCTCTTGATGACATAATTAAGATGACATACATAATAATAATTATGTATTGTGGTATGCAGTTAAATTGAAAAAGAAAAAAATATATTTATGTTTTTTTTTTATGTATTGATTAGCAAGCTGTGTGTATATATTCAAAATCAAGACTTAAAAATAGACTAAAACTTTTCCTCTTATAATTTATTTATTGAGACTTACATCTGACAAAAAAAAAAATCCTAATTTCTTGGTTCAAGGGTTAGACCTGCTAGCAGCTGGCCCCTCCTATTTCTGGTTTAGGCACAAAGAAAAGGATGTTCTTTCATATTTGCGACATATTTATTTCCATATTGCGAAAAATCCTGATAATGGGAAAAATTAAGGTTATTTGCTGATTCAGCGCTAAAAAACACATAGGAATCAATTATCAAAAATCAAAAAACATGTCACAACCCAAATTTTGCAGGCTTGTGTAATTTTTTCTGTAATCAGCCGTGACGACACTGTAGGATCGGTGGACCCTCCTGGGGCTCATCCAGCCTCTATAAAGTGTGTACCCTTAATTGTGGGAAAAAACCTGGCAGCTGAGCTTGATCTCAGCCAAATCACCTACACACACAACTTTTGGCTCAGTAACAGTACGGTTCGTACCAAGTACTGAATCCAAGACCATTCATGGGTTGTGGTACAGGTTTTTATTTTTTAACTCCATAACTGCATTTTTCTCTGGAGCTTTGTAGCACAGGAAATTGTTGAATGGATAAGGTACCCATACTATTGAAATGAGATTTCTAACTCCTAAATTGAATCCATCCAGCACATGACTTTTTCAGATATCCCTCGCAATATAAAAAAAGTTCGCTACCATACCGCCGGATCTCCGTGACAAAACTTTTAATTTGATAAATGTCGAAAAAATCATTGCCTAGCAGCGTAAATGTAATGAAGAATTCGGTTCTTTATTCTTCTAGGGATTGAAAATGTGCTCCTTCTTTATTTAATTTTTTCTTTAAAATCTTCACCTATTTGATTACTTCAGTGAATAATGTTTTGCATGTCGTTAGTAACGCTATCCCACGAGAACCCCAGTAGATTTGGAAAAGGCACAAACAAGGAAAAGGATTACGTTAAACAAAGCAGTCTTCGGGTAATTACTGAATTTATCTACTAATTGCTAAGGTCAGAAATAGAAAAAACAATTAGCAGGAGCAATAAAATTTAACGACAAAAGATAAAATGAAATAAGATACACGTGTTCTCGGACCTCCATGTTAATTAGCCATAGTCCAATGTTGCTAGGTCATGCCATGTGACTCACTTCGCTTAGATAAAGCCTCTTAATTTGGGCACTTTTCTTATCCTTTTTGTTTTTAGTTATGTTTTAAATGTTAAATGCACGCCATCGTTCAATCAGTGGCTAATTGACCCCGTTCTGTGTTAGTTGAGCTCTGATTCGACGGCAGAAACAATTAATTTTACCTCTGTTTCCACTTTTAAAATATTTAAAACTTATTATGGAAATTTTCTCTTAACTGTCTGTAGATATTGATTACATTCTGCTTAATATCTTGTCCGACATCATATAAACAATAAAATTAAAATAAGTACAAGGGAAAAAATTCCATCATTTATTTGTATATTCTAAATCATAAGATGAAGGAGAGAAAACGAGTCATGAAGTATCGAATAAATATTATCCTAACTATTCATTGGTAGTAATAGTAACTAACCATTATTTGTTTTTAAAATTATATATGTATGCCTGTCAATATGTTTAAGGTTTCATTAATTGTTACATAAGAATCCACTCTTATAAAAATTAATGCCATATCTGGTATGAAGAAGAACATTACGCAGGATGAATAATAGTTTTAATAATAATTCAATGTCTAACATTCAATTTTTTTAACAAATATATCTAGAAGTATATTATCAGGGCTTTTCTACCACGTAGACCATTTTGGCTTTAAATTTACAAAACATTAAAAATTAAAAAAGATTAAGTGAAATAACTAAAATCAAATTATTATGAAATTTTGAGATTTTTAGAATTCTGATAAAATACCAAATTTGAATTATTAATTTTATTTTACTGACAAACTATTCTTTTACTTTATTTTTAACTAAATGTATAAAATTAATATTTATTTGATATTTAATATATATCGATTATCTGAGTGCGAATATTGGCTACATTTTAATCGAAAACTGCTAGGTACTGAGCTATAATTAAAAAAATATTTTTTATTCAAAATAAAAGAATAAAGTTAAGCTAAAAACCATGATAGAAGTAACGAATAGGTAACACAAATAGTGAATTAAAAATCACTATTTGTTATATAATTTTTTTTATTATGATAGTAGTTAAGTGAATAATCATGAAAATGACGAGGAAAAAGAAAGGAAAGCGTTTATATACAATGCCACTAACATTAACTCCTTTGAAAAATTCCGTGAATGGGTTCTAGCGACCCCAGGGAAATGAATCCGCTAGAATCCTTCGCAGTCCAGTTAGTCCTGGGAATTCTTGACCGCTTATTAATACTAAAGTCTTTGTCCTTAGGAAAATATGGTCGGGAAATCATGAAAAATTCTCACAAGAGGCCGTCTCCTTACTGATATTGCTTCGGGCTACGCTTGTAATTGTGCTTTAAGAACGCTCAACCTCTTTATTCTGAGACAGTGACTCCTACAGTTGAGACAATACTGACTGTAATTGTGGGGAACTGAAAAAAAAAAAAAGAAATAACATAATGTTGAGATGAGCACAATGCAGTCTGCCCACAGATAATACAGTGCTCGTCAGACATAAAATTAGGTTAAAATTGTGTGTTGGTATTAAAGCATTAAGTAGAGCAGACCTTAGGAACAAAGTGATGTGGTCAGCAATCCTCCGAAAACGCCCGATTTAACTAGTGGCATAAGCTTTTATCTTCACGTACGCTTTTTATCTTATCTTTATATACTCTAAAGCTTGGAAATCTGGAGGGAAATTGGGGAAAAAACCTGGCGGTTTAGCGTGATTGCGGCCGAATCACTCCCTTGCACAACCGCCAGCCTTCAGTACAAACCTTGGTTTCAGTACGGTCCTTACAAAGTACTGAAACCAAGTCCTTTCATGGGTTGTAGTGGTACAGGTTATATTTTATTTTTTCGAAGTCTGAATAATGTTGTGCATTTATTTTGTTTGATAACAGAGATCATCCTCCATATTTCTTTGACTCAGAAACCGTTTTATCTATTTCACAGTTCATATTATCCAGAACGCTATTCGTAAAGTCATAATAACCAATAAATTAGTCCCGAAATACTCAATGATGGGCACAGATCCGCTCGTGAAATGATTAAAAGAGCTAAGCTGTTGATAGCTATTTTTACTTAGTAAGTAATCAATGATTCGAGGGAAAAGATTGCTAATTCTTTTATTTAAATCGATCTCTATCTACATTCTCCTATCGATCCTCTGCCCTTTTTACCGAATCAGTAAATCATGAAAAAGAGCACTTAGCAGTGAGTGAATCATATTCTGATCTGATCCTCACGAAGAGCGGTTTCAAACTTCACTGGACTGATGTGTATTCAGCACTATTATAACTGCCAGGTTCTCGACGTTAATCTTTGGAGAAAAATGTGGTTCGCACTATGTTCCAACAAGCTTATATATATATATATATATATATATATATATATATATATATATATATATATATATATATATATATATATATATCTACCTGACATCTACAAATGCTCGTTTCGGGATTGATTGGACCCTGAAAGCGTTTGCTACCAAAACAAACAAGCAACCAACATTAACTTGAGATAAGTTTTAATGTAGAGTTACCTTATTAAAATGGACTTCTTCCAAGGTTGACTTCCGAAGACTTTCAATAACAACGACATGGAAGATTTCGTTTCAAAACTTTGAGTTCCTCAAGATTGAGCACCTTAACGGCTAGACCAATGGCGATCACTCCAAGTGGAACAATGGAACAATGAAGTGAAGCGATTGTAGTGATTTGAGTGAAGACGATTTTAAAAGACGCTCACTCTCCTACAGATCATTTTCAAAAATATTCCGTTATCATAAAGATTAATTTACCTCTTGAGAATTAATGGGATGTAAATAATGTCTCTCCAATAGCAAGAACATAAAAATAGTGGAAACAGGAATGTTTTTTTCCTGACCTTTACAAGGCTGTAAGATCTTTAATTACTTCTGTATAAATAAATAAATTTATTTAAGGATTAATACTGCAATAATACGCTGTTTGGAGAACTAGCAGAATAGCGTAATGCAAAATTAAAATTATAGTAACAATGTCAGTTTATCACGTTTTAGTAGTAGCACCGTCATGAGTGTAACTTCAGGAGTGTTATCTGACATGAAAGGGATTTATGGGAATCTTTGATCTGTTAAGTTGATAAAGAGCCATTTAGATTACAGTTAACAGCAGATGTGTGTTTTCCAGGCCAAGTTTAATTTTAGAGAAAGAAAAGTTTGAAAACCAGAATAACGTGGTTAGTATTTTCATAAGTGTTACCCTAATAATTTACTTTAAATTTAATGTTTTGAACATCTATTAAATTTAGTTTTCTACTGCGTAGTATTCTTATTCAGCTATCATAATCTCAAATTGCCAGACCACTTCAAATGAAGAAAATCCCAATGTACCTACTGACGAAGCAATGGGTTGTTAAAGTTAAGACATTTTAATTAAATCTGAAGCCTAGAGGCATTCACAAATGCAATTTACGGATAGAAACAAAATAAACATGATTTAATTTATTTTTCAATGAAAATAAATTTCGCTTGCACAATGGTCTCACGAGCTCGATTTTACCTTAGTTTATATATTTTCTTAGGCCCTTTCCACTTTCGGAATTTCTATAATATATCTACATGTCAATTTTTTCATTAAAAGGAGTGAAAAAAAATAAAAAAGAATTTTTTTAGATAAAACTTTTTTTAATTTTTGTTTTCATTTTTGAGGTTTGGGGTAAAAAATCACTAAAAATCATTCAGAGACTTCAACTAGATTATAATAATTCAATGTTACTACATTGCGTTCGAAATAATTTGAGAAAAGTTGTACTATGTTTTAAAAATCATTCATGAACTATCCAAAATTGCATTTATTTCGAAAATGCCCTATAAAACATTTTATAAAAAAATTTATACATATAGTTTATAATGGCATAATTAGATTAAATTTATTAGTCTTTTATGGGACTATGAAAATGCTTACTTCACCTATTTCGATCCGCATGTGTCCCCTAAAAACATGGGTAATTAGTAGTTAATGATCCGTTGGTCATACAAACATGGCACACCTGGTTCCGCCGAGGGATCGAAGACCCACTGCCGATTCTCAACTGTTCTGCTGTCACGAAATCAGGGAAAGATAAATAATTTACGAATACGCGGTCTATAGGATTGATAATTATCTGGTTAATTGCAGGCTAGTATATTTAACGATTTCCAATAATAGGCAAGGACTTTGTAGAAGTCAATAGAAGTGGTGGACGATTCTTGGAACACTATTTAAATCTTCGGCGTAAGTGCCGTATATAGCCGTCCTGTCTTCAGGGGTGTAGAAGCAAATGACGCCCATAAACATCCTACATGTTTATAATAATAAATATATATTTATTGAGATGGTCTTTAGTTTTAAGTCTTAATCATTTTTTCATATCTCCATAAAAAATAGTGGAGGTCTTTTTTATCGGAGAAATCGAAGTTGTGAGGTGCAAATGGCGGTTATAAAAACCCAATTTTTTTTTATTTTTATGAAAGTTTATATTCTTGTACAACTCCTAAAGATTTATTAAACAAAGTATTAAAAAAATATTTCGGTGTCCCTCATCGATTTCAGCATTACCGTCAAAGGTAATCAAAACATAATGCTCGTTAAATAAAGATGACGTCAAAACTAAATAATGCTTTTAATCAGTTGTCTGAACCCAATCAAAATTTTTACAAAAAATGTAAACGTTTTTTGTTTATTTAATTGAGAGTTCATACATAACGAATTATGAATTATTTAAAATTAATTTACATAAATCGATTTTATAGGGTACAATATTTACGAGAATTAAATTAAAGTTTATATCGTCGGATTTTATATCCCAATACTCAGTTAAGGGCTTGGCAGCCCTATATAATTACAAGTAACAGCTGCGTTATCATAAAAATAATTAATTGAAGAAATCAATAGCATCTCGCAATTATACAATAACAATTTCAACAGCACTATATGAATTTTCAATAATATTAAATTCAATAATGCAATGATGTGTTTGAATAGAAAAAAAAGTTATTGTTGTCTATTGTCAACCTTCACAATAAATAGGCAAATGAAAAGTCCAAAATAGTTGGGGATAATTACAGTATTTCATTATATAGCTGGGAAAATTAAAATGTTTGATAGAGTCTGGAAATCCGATCAAATTCTTTGAGAAATTTTAGATTTTATCCCCTCCAATAAATTGTTATAGATACGTCTCTGCTTTTGAACACGATATATGCGAATGGGAGTTACAGTAACAAAATTCAGAAGGAAATAAAGACAAGATTAAAGGCGTTTAATTTTTATGTTTTAAAATTCCTTGATTCGCGCCTTATTTCTAGGAACCTGAATGGTTTAATTTACGAAGCAATTATCCTTTCAAATGTTCTTTGGGTTTACGCTCTTGACACTTTCCGCAAGTCCCAAACACCTCCAAACGCTAGCTGATGAACCAACAAATGGTATCCACACAATTGTGTTCCAGAGAAGTAAGCATGGCTGACATAGAGCTTGAATCGGCTATTAAGTTCAGTTTAAACAATTTTTATTTTAAAAAAAAGAAACCATTAAAAGTAATAAAAAAAAAGACAGAACAGAATAGAAACGCGTCAATCGGTTGCACTCAAGCAAGACAAACATGTGGATGAAATAAAATCGCTTTCCGCAAGCTTTCTTTGCTATTTGGCCAGAACCCGACACTGCACCGGATCGGCCACAAACACATGGAAAAATGTGCAAACCAATCCAAGAACTCCATCTATGCGCTTGTGGGTCCTTGCCATAGTTTGTTTTTGGCGGAGGCGGGTGGACAAAGATATGGACATATTTCCTATTATAATTATCTTTAGTTAGCAATAATGTTTAGAGCTATACTTGTAAAACTTCGTTATTTTTACTCTGTACATATATTTCAATGTACTGTATAATTTGCTAGTTCCTGTTTGCAGTATATGAACTTAATGGAGTGTAAAAATGCAAGCAACTCTAACATCCAAGAGTAATTTGTGGGATTAGCTACTAGAGAAGAGCTCATCCATATTAGCCTCGTCAGGTGACAGTGGAATATCCATCGATATCCCCGAACAGCTATCGATAAGGAGCCCTCCTATCACTAAAACTCCTAATGAGTCCTTTGTGATTGATGATAGCTCCCTGGCTGTGTATACCTCTCCTTCATTTACAATTCATTCTCATTCCGCTCCTGGCTGCTGTAACTAATGCAGGAATATATCTATATAAATATGAAGATAGCTGTCGTCACTTGGGTGGTACTGGCCCATGGTGTGAGAGAATAGCCAGGACCCGGACAACATTCGGAAGCAAGCGATGGCTATTGAGGTTTAAGTGGAATATTGCCATTATAAGGAACAGAAACGGAAGAGAGGAAGCATTGTGTATTTTTTTTATATTCTTTAACATATTTTTGTTAAAAAATACTGATTCAACCCACACGGATTCATACATGTATTCGCAGGTTGGCCCCAAGTAGTTTAACAAACTTTGCTATGATCGTTATCTGTAAAGGTAAGACTAAATAAAAAATTTCGTTGCAAGATGTGTCCGTAAAGTTATTAGTACAGAGCTGGCCAACAGTGCCAATAAATAACAAAACAGAACTGTATAACTTATATTATTTCAAAAAATTTGCAAACTATTATTCCATAAATCCTTAATTTAAAATATGAAAATTGATAATTGCACATGTTAATCAAAGGCCAAAGTTTCAAATTTTGTATTTATCTATATGGAGAGTCCTATACATGTAAGCTTGAACTCAAGATGGTCATATATTCATGAAAAATACACTATCGTTTTTGTTTTGTTTTTACTTCCTTGAGTATAGATATATGATGAAAAAAAAAAAATTTTTTATACAAGAACTAACTTAACAAGATATATAAAAATCCGATATATAGGCTAAGTACGAGAAAGTTTTATCGTGATGTACGTAACAAAATAAATTAAAAAAAACAACAACGTGAACTTAGGTATCAATAATAAAAGTTTTAATGCCGAGAATCTTATGTAAATAATAATAAATCTAATATGTTTGCAATAATAGAAAAAAATCATTATCGTATTTTATAATTTTTAGATTCTCACCTACTCATGGCTGAAGAACTATAGTTATCAGTCGAAAAAAAGTTTCTGAAACCTTACTTAATCTAAAAAATTGTCTAGGGTCCAGCTTGTGCCAGAACGTGATGTGTAAAAAATTTCGATTTGACTTTGTCATGGTGCCCAAATCATAAATGACTGCCGATAATTTTTATTAATAGGATTATCAAAACCATAAAAAAATTAAAAATGACAATTAACACTTATTACGTGCTACTTATGGGCGATAAATAAATAATAGTTCTGGCTGATTTGTGTACAAGATAAATTAATAAGATAATATCTGAAAAAACAGAAACTCTTAATCTCAACCCTACTTAATATAAAACAATTGATGCAATACTTTTTGTTTTTTTAAATCATTTTAAAAGGATATAATGTACTCATTATTATCGGAGGGAACAAGTACTTTAGGAAGTAATATTAATATTTTGAAATAGTAATACTTTTTTAGTAATGGATATCTACAAAACAAATAAATAAATAGTATAAACATTTTCAATAGAATTCATTGATGATATCAAGTATATGTTAAATTCATTTCAAAGGAATATAAAATAGAAAAATTAAATTAAATGAACGATGTCGGGTTCATAGACCCGTTTTTTACGATTACATCCTAAATAAAGTTTAAATTTATTGCTACTAATCTAAATAAAGGCCTAGAAGTGCGTTGGAAAAACAAGGGTTCAACTGAGGTCAAAGCATCACCGACGGTGGGATGATTCTGTTTTGGTTTTTTCGAAGGGTTTTAGGGTCGTGGAGTGGCCTTGGCAGAGGGCGCTAGGGCACGGGGTTATACGGCCTATAAATATCAGCCATTACGCGAAACTGCTATGTTACATTTTGAGCCGTTACGTTACTTTTGTCATCGCAGTTAATCACTATTCCTCCTATAAAAATACTTTGCATATCTCTCATTAAATAAAACATTCTAAAAACAAAATTGATATTCATATAGTAATATAAAGAATTGGTAGGAAGGAACTTAAGTGAATTTAGAAAGGAAACTTTTATACTAGAAAATTCTTCAACGAAGATTACTTAATATAAACTTAAGTCCAGTCTCATACTGTTTATTATGGGAATACTAGTGATGTGATTATGTGGGAACAATAGTATGATGATGTTTTATATAACAAAATATACATAATAAAATATGATCTCTTGCAGGAAGCTGTTTAAATGTGTTGTTTCCTATTATTAACATACTGCTTTAAACTTAACGAATTAGATGCAATTTTATAATATTCCTAATGTAGACTTTTACTACAGATGTAAAAAACTACAAATTTAATTACTTAATTAATTAAAGTTAATTTAATATGAATACAATACGAAACAGTAAAACATATATACTACTGTTAGCGTATCATAATTAGATTAAAAAATAAAAGTCTCTCAAATACTAGGAAATAGCTAAACCAGTCATTCGGTCAATCAATCAGGCATCGTCAGGACAGAAAAATATAAGATCACATAAACAATGACCAGAGAAAGCACATCTCAATTCAAAATTCTAAAACAACTGATCAAATAAAGAGTTTTTGGTCTCATCAATTAATAAACATTATTTTTATTATATCATAAAATGTTTACATTACTTATGCTACGGAGTTACATTATTTTTATTGAACTCATTGATTGGAACACTTCGGGAATAAAACGAGCCTATCTTACATGTTCCAGTCTTGGAGATATCTGCTACTTATTTATTCATATTTAAACTGTTTTTCCAGCTAGGCTGAACCAACCCTCCTTGTAACTTTTCAATGGATACTGTGATGCATTAAATTGAATTATTTTGACTCGTGAATGTTTTTTTTTCTTTCTAATTAAATTATGGCAATAATGAAAGTTCTACAATTGTGAATCAGTTTGAGAAAGTTGAGAAGGGGCTCCTGGAATCGTCTGGAGATCCTGTAAGACTAAATTCTTCCGCTTCTGAGGCTTATTAATTCAACCATCTGTAGTAGCTTGGGGGCATCCTGTATCCCATTTTGGAGGGAAGGTTCACTCACGATTTTTCTAATTATTCCAATTTGGAATGATTGCAGTTCTCGTGATCGTTTTTCCCAAACTTCTGAAATAGCGGATCCAGTAAAGAAATCCGAAGAGCATTAGTATAATGTTAGTCTTACGGACTGACGCTGAAACTGACAGAAATAATCCTGTCCCGATATTTCTTTTTTTTTCTAGGCTATAAAACTTCTAGAGATAACCAGGATAATTTTACTCTTCTGAGAATATCGAGTGTAAAATAGTTATATGACCGAACACAGTTTCCCAGGCTTTCTAGGTATATCACCATGTGACGCTGAATCAAATGCTTTTGAGCAATCTATAGAAATCAGATCGCTACGCTCCGTATATAAGTTACCTCACTCAATAGTTTAGCCAATGGGTGTTCTGTACACATCTGGACTTGGAAAGCTATATTGTGATGTTAAAATAAGAGATAATACGTGAAATCGAAGGTTGATATACTTTTAGATTAGAAACTACTCATTAAACAAAAATAATGTAAGATATTAAAGTGCTTTGGAGAAAATGATTTTTAAAGGTGGAATCGACAGGAATGGAACCCAAATTATGAAAATTCGTTTGTTTGATTAGTTCATTTACGAACGATGATATTTTCCAACGAATTCGGAAATTCAATGATTTTACCTTCTTTGTAGGTTTTGTTTTAATTAACAAATTTAATAACATCCTCTAAATAAGATGTCATATAACAAAATCGAGCCAATGTTTCTTCGGTCCTCGTCACCATAATACAATTCCTGAAGAAATTTTGGACCAGAGCACTTCAATTCTGTCAGAACAAAAGATTGCGAGACTGAAGCTGCGATGTGAGGATGGGGTCAAAGGGGCATTTTTCGGGCTTTGTAGAAACATAAGTTGTCAAGGTACTAAATAATAAAGCTTATATATAACGTGTTAGTAACTAAGAGTGTAAATCACAAATTGGCCTTTTTTTTTATCTTCAATGGTTATTTTTTTATCCAAAAAATGGTTATCTATTTTAGTAGTATATTAGTAATCAAAAAAGACAAATGTATATATTAGAAATGTGAACTATTTCAATTTTTGGGACGGTCTTCTCAAAAATATCGATTTTGACCTATATACCTTTAGTAACTAATACCTAAGATATTAGGAATAACAGATAAAGACGTATGTAATCATTTATAATTCATCATTTTTAATAGTTGCTACTGTAGACAACTCATTCATTCCGCTACCCCACCAATGAAACTTTTTCGTTTCTTGTGTGAGCGTCTCTGAGCCTAAAGACCTTTGGCTTGTAAGTCTATGTAAAGACGAGTTACAAAATAATTAAAATGGGACCAGGATATTTCTCTTATAATATCTTATAAATCAGTATAATTCTTACAGCCCAGGATGAAGCAATTTATGAGATTTTAAACGCTACCTAAGCTACCAAAGTCTCAAAAACAATGTCGGATGAGCCATACTCCAATACATAATCAACTTAATCAATAAAAATAATGAATCTGGAAAACTAAAAATGAAGCAGTTGAAACTTTTTTTAAGAAAACGGCCTCCTTACGGCTCACTAGTCGTTTAAATTTCAAAAAAAGGGAACTTTCAGAGAACTTGTATTGCTATTTGTTTCTGGAGGAAAGAAAAGGCTAAACGAATTCTTACCCAATGAAGCCCACGTTTTGCAGCCTTTTACATCCTTAAGTCACAATGAAAACCCAAATATTATATTACTTGAACCAATTCCAACCATGTAATGTGCTTCATGATAAGCCTGAGGAGCAGATACCAAAGATTTAAGGTCGAAGTGAAAAAGGGACCCCATTGTCAATATCTTCTTTTTGAAGATATTGAGTCTGAGGTAATATTGCATAGCAAAGCTAAAGAATGTTTTACGTATATCTTTATTTTTGTAGTTAATTGGTCACAGTCAGTGTGATAATGAATTCTTAATAGTCCATACTCCTTCTTCTCGTTGTAGCCCGCCGATGGCTGCTCAGCCGTTTCCCCGCAAATCGGGGAGAACAGAGGACAGAGGAAAAGGCCGCCGAAGAGGGTATGCAGATGCTGGGAGTGGCCGATCCAGGACGCAGGTCTGGCACCGCCCCCCAGCGGCCCCCGAGTAATTACCCAGCATGCAAATCTGCCTCACCGCCTTCAGTCAGTCAAGACCAACCCATGTTCCTAAACTGTGAAACTGTGATGTGATATATCTTACCAAAATAGTATTTATTTTTAGTAGAGAGCCTGCTCAACTGCTCAGAGTGAGTATCAATGTAGTGAGTGGTCTTTTGTGAGTAGATCGATTCCGCGAGACGTGCACGTCGGCACCACCCCGGTAGCCATCAGTCAGCCAAACTACCCGGTTGCCTTAGATAGTGACCACGGTCAAAACCACTTTTATGGGCAGGTCTTGAATGAAGCTACCGATATTACACAATAAACATAGAACAGCTGATACATCTCCAAGGAACATATCACTCATTTAATCCATTTAAAAAAAAAAATGTTTTTAAAAAACAGATTAATACTTTATAATATTATATTATACTTGCCTATGTATAATATTTGAACTGACTATAAAAACAATTCAAGAGATTCAGCTAGACATGGTCCAAGTCAATCTGTTTTTTATTTACAAGTCAAAATATTTTCCAATAATCGCTATAAATGCAATATTGGGTTCTACCATGAAAAACATTTATCAGTATGTTCAACATTTAGCACAGGATATTAAATTTCAATATAAGTTTTACTTTAGCTTGTTTTACTCAATAAATTACATCATTAAAGCAGACAAATCACAAAACTTTACTAGATTGATTCCATTAATGTATTTTATTGTATGAATGATTTATTTTATTACTATTACCGTTGTTTCTGCTGAGACTGAATGTAATATTGCTCAATAAATAGTTAATAAAAAAAAAAAAATTATGTATTTGAAATCAATAGATAGTAATAAGTTGAAATTATATAAATGAATTTTTTGGACAATTCAAAACAATATTTTGCTATGTTGAGATAGAATATATAACAGGATAATCAAATCATTTTAACAAATTTTAACAAATTATGTTAATATTTTTCAAACCGGCAATAGCCACCATGCAATTAATTTAATATTCAAAGGATAATACACGTTTTGGTTTTGTCGGTTTAGAAATTATTAATATTGTTTTCATGAATTTTGTTTCCAATAGACTGTTTTTTTTTTTAGGAATTTTCCTGAACTGATTTCTGTTTGATACCTCAGTGTATACCGATGCATGAGAAAATGAGTGCAAGCCAACGTTTTTTTATAATTTTTTTTAGATATCTCCGTTTGAAAAAATTATATTATTCATGTATAGCGCACCACAACCACCGTTAGCATGACCTAACATATATAACATGCATGTTTTGTTGTGTTTTTATCTCCTTTTGTTTTTTTCCACGTTTCAGAATGTTTGCATTAGCAATATTAAAATTACATCGCAACTAAATTAAATCTAGACATTACACGTATATACCATTCTTATTATTTTTTTTATTTCTTGATATTTCTGATAATAGCTATAATATTTTTAAACATTATTTTTTCCAACTCAGTTTTGTTATCTTATCTTATTCAGCTGCTGTGCCATTATAAAAATTGAATAGAATATTTACATGTTCTAAATAAATAGTTTTAAATTGCTCACATATTTCGTATTCAAACAGTATAAAATTTCTCTAAAATTATATGTTTGTTATAAAAAAAAATAATATATATATATATATATATATATATATATATATATATATATATATATATATATATATATTACTAACGTTAATGGTACCATACTTAAAAATCTTTTAATTTTTTTTTAAATTTAAGTAATTGTTTTTTTTTGGCGTTCAGTTGGACCCTAAAAAAATATTTGAAGAAGCTATAATTCTTACTAATTTAGGACAAACAAGAATTAAGGGGAAGAAGTTATAACACTAAAAAACATGATTTATATCGATTTATAGATTTTTTTCTGTTTACAGACAGAACATTATTCTGTTGTGTTTAAGTAAAGGGGTATAAGTCCTTTTTTTTACAATAATGATTTCAAGTCATAACTCGATGTTTGTTTATAATGAACTTTGCCTTATATAAAGCAGTAGTCATATTCCATGAGAACATTATTCTAGTATATTTGGCCACATCCTTTTCTCAAAGGTTAAGTTCATTATAAACAAACGAAATATTACTTGAACCCATTTTCACAAAATAATGACTTGCACCCCTTTACCCTAACATTACCGAATCTATTACTATCTATTAGATATTTATTTCCAAAAAATAACTTCTTTTTTTTTTCTTATTTTTTCATGAATGCCATCAATCATCAATCGTTCTTCTGCTAATCAATTATTTTACTTTATGTTTTTTTAATAATATAGTAGAGGAGGTCAGCACATTAAGTGAGGATTGGCTATATAACAGGTTCTGTTATTCGATCCCGGCCATAATAGAAAATTTACTTTTTGTTTCTTCAGCCGCGGATGGACTGTCAGGAGACCTTTCTAGGGCACACACAGCCTCTTTAAAGTGGGTAGTTGACCCTTTAATGAGTTGGGGAAAAACTTAGCGATTGAGAATCATGAGCTGATACCTAGTAACAACCGCAGCAGGTTTAAAAAAAAATCTGTACTCGCTTTTATTACTGACCCAAATATCATTCACGGGTTGCAGTGGTTATTTTTTTTTTTAAATAATGTTAATACTACTTTTTTTTCATTAACTTTGATGATACGTTAGCTCCTGCAGATTCTCATAAACTTACGAAGTCAGAGGCATAACGAGCCAAGACTGAAGTTGTTCCTATAGATTAAAGCATTTTTCAATTATATGTTTCAACTATCAAAATTCAAATAATAGCTTAATTCTCATATATTATATATTTTATTGTTATTGCTGGGATATTTCTACGCATAAGTTTATATTTTAAATTGTTAAAAATAACTGTTTCTGTCACTTCGACATTCAGAGCTCATGATGATGAATAATTAAATAGAATATTAAATTTTTTATAGGCGCTACAAGAAAACAGAAAAAAAAATGCAGTCGAAGGGGCAGTAACTCGATGTAAAAATAAAAGGATGGCTTTTTTATTGGCGTTTCGAACAAGTTTAGCACCACGGGCCAGGAGCCATAAATGTTTAAAAGGACATAAATGTAGCACCTAACCCAGTTAGTAATATGATCCCGCGGTTCTCTATCTTCCCTTTTTAATTTCTCAAAGTCGGATTTATAGTGTCCATTATGGCGGGTAAACACTGCCCCTAGATATTAATAGATAGGAGATGTGCCCTCATTTAGGGAAATGCTCCATCAAAGAAAGTCTAAATGCGTCCGAGCTAATGGATTTCTGATTTAATTGGCGTCTCTAGGAACTTTCTTAAAAATGTGTACTGGAGTATTCGTACATATGCGACAGAATAGGATGGCTACACAACAGTTAGCTATAGTAGCTCACAATTTTTAATAATGTCCACTGTACTTCCAAAAATTGAGCCAAATATCTCAACAGCCATCTGGAATGATAACATTAAAGCAGATGCAGTGGTTTCTTTCTTATCAAACTAGAACTGTACGGACAGATATAATAAAATCTCAGTAAACTATTACTGATTAATCTACCTCTGATTAATATATTTTTTATTAATTCATTACCATATTTTAATTCGCTTCCTTTTTTTTCCATATATAAGTTTTTATTCATTTATTTTATGTTTAGACATATCCATCTACGAGTTACTAATAATACCTTTATGGAAATACGGGATATAACTTTAAGGCTCTACCAACTCTTGAAATATCCAGAAAATTCTATCCTTTCAGCCTCAAGTATTGCGAAAAATATTGGATGCATCATCATATGTGATAAATGACTTGCTACACAAGGGCTTGGATATCCTAACAGTTTCAGATACGGCCACAAAACACTGCAAAATTTCCTCCTCAGACTGACTTACAGCATGAGCCTTTAGCAAAAACACATAGATTCAACTTAATCCATATATCCCACCCCGACGATTTTCGAGTGGGTGGGCGAATGACTTAAATTAACCACTATCCGGATGTGTTCAGATTAGCTAATTGCAAAAATATTTCGCAGATGACTTTGCTGTCAAAATATATTTTGTGTAAATAAAAATAAATAACTTTGTATAATTTATTTATTTTAAAATTCATTAATAGGTTAACGTGATTTTATAAAAAATAAAGTGATACTCAATGTTGTATTTCAAAAAATATAACAACCAGCTAACAAGCAAACTTATAGAATTCTTTGAGCCGGCAGACAATATTTTTAAACTTACATCCGGGTCAGAAATGACAGAACATAGTTTTGCTCATTAGTTGGCGTACAATCATTAAAAAATTAACCAACTAATGCGATGCCTATCTGATGTAAATATAAAAATAAATAAACCAGAATAAAAAAATCATAATTCATTGCAGCTTTGAATTTATTTTTTTTGTCTCCTAAAGTTATTATCAGATCTTTTTTTATTAATTAATCGCGGAGTAGGGCAGCTTAGGTCTTGCCCACTCCACTCTCTGCTCCAGGATCTATTTCGGGTATTTCGGAAAAATTTAATTTATGTTTTAAAAGCCGTGGATTGACTTTGGTGTATAATTGGGTAACTGACTCTTCAATGGGTAGGACATGAATGCGGCCACATCAACTTCTAGTATCAGGTTTGGCCAAGAAAGGATCCATTATCAAGTACCTACTGAACCGACAACCCTTTATGGATAACTGTCGTAAAGGTTTTATTTTTTATTTATTCTAATTCATTTTTGTCAGCTGTATAAACATCCTTGCTTAAACAAAAATGCCAAATCACTACAACGATTTAAGGAGATCTATTATCCATTTCTTTTTCTGCATTTTGCATGTATTATGGTATTGCCCCTCAAGAATGCATTTGAATGTCATTGTGTTTATCTTGATTAAGAATTGTATTTAGGCAGTATGAATTATTTTTAAAATTTTATTTTTCCTTAGAAGCTTGTGGCTATCTAAAAATACAATATAATAAATGCCAACTACTTTATGCTTCGTTCGAATTTGGTGAGAAAATTATCTACTATGAAATATCCTTAATTTTTCATTTTAGGAAGTTGTTTCATTCAGAAGTAAATTAAAGTTTAGGTACTAAAAACTAATACTTGGCAGCTTAAGATATTATTTGATAAGTTATGCGTTTTATTCGCGGTGACCATATACCTATAATTTCAGCACTCAGCCCCGGTCGCCCAAAGAAACTCGTTTTTATCCCAAATTTTCACTAAATTGATTAATTTTCTAAAAAAATAGTCAGAGTATAATTTTCTTAAGCCTAAATGTTATGTGAACTTGCTTACAGTTTCGTCTGAGAATAATATTCCTAACAGCTTTTATTTAAATCAAAATATACATATGTGATTTAAATATTTTATTGGTTTTCACATTAAGGTAACCCCATTAAAATGAGATCATGCCTCAGAGATTATTCTATGGAATAACGAATAGTTTTATGCAATGTTTCCCAACAAGACGATAATTTCATGTGGTAGTGACCCGTTTTTTATTTTTTTTTATTCAAAATTGTATATGTAAATTTGGCTATATTTTTAAGTATAAATACATATTATTTTGAAAAACAATTTACGATACTGCAACTATGACCTGTAAGAAATCAATGAAATTTTATTCCTAACTATAAAGTACCTTTCTTTTAATAAAATATAAACTACATAATCTCTAATTTTTAAATTTACTTATTCTATCCCCTCCCCTGAAGAATGGAAAACCTGTCCCGAATTAGGTCTCAGAAAATAAGGTCACCGTGGTTATATTTATGTTTTAGAATATATCAATTTTAAAATTTAAATTATTATTTTTATTTATTTATTTTGTCTTCTTCTGTATGGGACTTTTATAGATTTGTTTTAAAAAACTAAAATATAAAGAAGTTTCATAACATTGTGCACTTAACATCTCCTTCATGATATGGATGACATCCAGATTTGGAATTTTAATGTACATTCAAGAAATATCATGATCATTCGGAGTTAATGAAGATGTGTGACTAACCGATTTAAAAAGATGAGGCGCATTTCGCAACTTCCTGTTATTTTCATTCATATATTTTATAACCTTCGACGATCCCTTCATTCATAGAGATAAGGCCACACACTCGCCTTTTGGAATTTCCAAACGGTTCCACATAACAGTTGCCCGAGCGATGAGCGTTCATCACAGCGGGTGTTTGGGACTTTATAAAAATAAAAATAATTCAGAGAACACATCCACGCCTTCATAATTCCACTCCGCTTCCTCTCTTACTCTTCGTTATTTTCTACTCCCTGGTAATTCCCCTTTTTTTCTCCTCTTCCTCCCGCCCTGGACTATTTTACGAGCACACAGATAGGAGGGCATTAGAGGCGTAGAAACTTTAAAAATATAATAGAAGAGAGCGGTCGGTCTCCGGGGGTAGGCCGTGCATTAAACTGACTAATTATAGAATAAATCCTCAGATTAACGTCTTGGCTCGAACTCAACGCACTCCTAATCTCGGGGGGTTATTACTATCGTAAACAGCGGGAGCCAGGATTTATTTCTTCCACGTTTTATTGCTCGAGTTTTCATTTATTAAAGACCAATCCATTACAAGAGGGAGTGTTAGCCCGGACCGAAATATCGCGCTATTCTCGTACGTTCGAAAAAGTCTTTTTCTATGGGTGAGGACTGAGATCTGGGACACGCTGGGAAATAAAGCAGTTCTCGCCACAAAAACAAATAATTTCAAGATGATGGACTGCCTTTCGAGCCCTCTCTCTTATGACAATTGTTCCGAATAGATAAAGAAAACAAAATTAAAGGACAAGTCGTTTTCTTTTTAATACACACAATATTTTAACTATATTGAATATTTAAATCATCTCTTGACGGAAAAAACTCCTAGAGAAAATACACTATTTTGTCAAGAAATCTCTCGCACTTTATAATAAGGTGACGCTCGGAGGCTAGGTTCCTGATATACTGCGCGGCCTTTAAAAAAAAAAACAAGCGAAATAAAACAAACCTAAGACACAAATTACTACCATGGTATATATGCTTAATGGTAGGGGAGAAATATAGCTTTTGAATTGTTTTGCTCTTGAATAGAAAACTTATCGATATAGCAAAATAAATAAAAAGAAAACAATCATATTTTATTCTTTAGCAGTTTCAAGAACTGACATTAGGGGGAAATATATGCCGTGTATTACGGACAGATTTACCTATATCTATATTATTTGGAAGATTAAGATATGTTTTTTTAAATTTCTGCGCCATTGGACATCTATTCTTAGCGGAATGGTCCTAAGGATTTAAAAATGAATCTTCACATAATCTTACATGACCATTCTTCTCATTGACATACAGGATTACTTTATCTGCGAACAAGACATTTTACAGTATCTAGTGAATTATAAGCTCGTGGATCGACATCCATCTAACTGAGACAAGGATCTATCGAATCTGACTCAAAATGACAAAGATGAATCGATGTTAATCTAGCATAATGTTGGTCTTCGGGTAATTCCGTTTGCTAGTTTTAAATATTACTAGGACTGTTTCTTATTATGCTTATAGCTACTCAATGATTCTTAGAAGGCAGGGTAAGACCTTTAAGATATTCAATACTTTCATATGATTATGAAATGCATTAAATGGGTATCGTAATGCACAAGGACTTTTGTAACAAACTAGTACGTATATATTTAAATGTAAAAAGAAATAATATGTATAATTTAGACAATGGATTCATAAATTATATCAATAATCATAAAATAATATTTTAGTTGTTCAGCAAGATTTCACTTTGACTGGTCTAGTCCCCAAAGGGTATGTGTACATGGAGTCCAGCAATTGATTAATTATCAATCATTTAACATTAAGATATAGTCCTAAAGATACTAGGTAAAAAGAAATTATTTATAATGATTAACAACAAATTTATTATGATTTTATTTATAATAAAAATCAACAAATACTTAAGAGTTGTATTAATTATTTGTAGGTTATAGTGTTCAAACGTAAGTTTGAAAATGGCTAAAAATCAAAAGGCCTAAACATACTATTGTTTTTTATAATGTAATTTAATAAAATGTTTTAGAAATTTATTAACAAAATTGTTTGGGGGATTTAAAGTCGACCTTTCATAATATATAATTGATTCATACTACAAATATTTTAGTATAACAACCTAATAAAAGGTGTAAATATCAAATATTTATATTTGTTTTTTATTGTTGTCGACTTCTGAAATTACGAAACAATTAAAATAAATGTTCTCATTACTAATATTACCTTCTATTCATTAAATAAAATCGGTGAGTACTAACCAAGATCTCGTATTACATCCCAGCTAAGAACACGGTTTTAAATCAAGTGCTCTAGAGCCATATATTATCATAGGATTTTTTATATCAACGTTTATCACAAAAAAAAAAAAAAAAAAAAAAATAGAAACACTTAACAAACTCGTTTTAAAGCTGTACAAATTAACCTAGGGATATGTCAACGAGCTTGAAGAGGTAGATAACACCTTGTTTGCTAAACATTTCAACTTGTTTGCTTTAATTGACTTATAACAACTGCTTGTTATAAACTAGTTTTTATTTATCTGTGTAAATAAATATTTTTTTCTGATCCATCTCAATCAAGGAAAAATAATATTGGAAGATTTAACAATATTATATATGCATTAATTAATTGCTAAGATTAATAAATTCCTGTTTTAGAGATTTGGCACAAAAGTTACAGATCACTCCTGGATCCACAATTTCGTTTTAAAATGAGAATGACAAAATTTTCATACGCCCATATCTCGGTCATTTACAAAGATAAAGAATAAATTTACAGTGTTTTGGCTTCATTAAACCAATCCTAATAAAAAGGAAATAATAATCCAATAATATATAATATAAAAAAATAATCAATCCATTTTTTTTTGTTTTTTGTATGGCGGCGGTTGGTATGTGCATAAAGTATTAAGAAATAATAAATCATCGGCAGATTTTTTTTTTTTAAAAAGATTTAGATGTGAAAACCATCTGAAACATTTGTAATTTTTTTCCAAACTACGGAACTAAATTCGAAAAAAAATCGTGAGGTTACTATTCAATAGAAGTGAATAAATTAATAAATTAAAACTGATATTAAATTATTATTGGGCAAATAAAGCAAAATATATATTTTTGAAATTATTAATTAATCCTATATGTTTTTATTTTTTCAGAATTTTAATACATTTCATTGAACATAAAATGAATTATATATATAATGTATTATTATAAATAATGTAATTATTATGTAAATACATATACTTATCTGTACGAATAGGTATACAGATACAATAATGCTCTTCAAGCACGTTGTTATACTCTATAGTAAGTGTTCATTAACTTCAGTCTTTCTATATACTTTTCTTTCAGGCTCTGATTAATATTAAATTTTTAAATATTTATTTATTTTTAAAGTACTAATTTTTTTATTGTTATTTCAATTATTTTAAAACCGCGGTTCATTCGTTCGGTAGAATACAATTTACTTGATAAGCCTTTTATGTGCAACAAGAAATATTATGCACTAAAGTGGTTCTATAGGCGAATTGGATTACGTTGTCTCTCTTGTAAAGTTAGAAATTAGCTCTGTATATATGAGTGTTTGTGAATGATTCTCTGGATGTATATTAATAACACGTTGACTGAATGGATGGAACATCGACTGATCAAAAAGTCAGCTCAGAGGAACACTATATATAACGAAGGCTGTTGATAATATTAATTAGATTCTATTAATACTCAGAGTGCTAGAGTAGGCCTCCTGCCAGGGTCTGTGTGGTCTATTGTTTGTTTACCTCTGTCCTCTTCCTCCACCTCCGGCTTCCTCCCTCTGTCGCATGTCAGCAGCGGAAATGTGGCGATATTATTTGGAGGACGGCAATCAATTAATTAATTTGTACCATAGTAGCAGATTTGGTCTGTCCACGTCATTTCGGGAAAAAAAAAACTGCAATGTCATTAAAGTAACTTCTTTACTTCGATTCAGAAAATTAACAAATTTGTGTAATATTTTGTTATTATTTTGTTTTATAATATTAATCAATATAGATTAAGAAATCAAGGAATCACTTAGTTCAACATTTGCTTTCTCAATAACAACTTTTTACCAAATCTTTATTTCAAAACATTATTTTACTATATAACGTTTTGGCCCAATTATTGTTTTTTTAATGAGTATTGTAATAAACTTTGTAATTAAAGGCACTTCAATATACATTAGAAATTCCATAACGAAAGTAATGTGCGAAGTTTTGTAAACTTCGCTAAAGTTTCGATATAGTAATTCTTTATTTGTCTATAAATATTTATTACTCTTAACATAATACTCAAGGCAATGCTCAAACTTTCCTCAATGCTATTATTTTCTTTTTTGAAACATTTCATATTGGTGGCTTGACATTTCTTGCTCTAAGTATCTTAAGATACTGTCATAAAAAAAAAAAAAAATTCTTTCTGAAGCATATACTACTATCACCCATATTAATTTAGCTGAAAATGATTAAAAAAATTAAATAAGAACAACACCTAAAATAAAATGAACAAGCTTAATAAATTTGTTGATCACAGTTAATTTTTTTTTGTGTTTATGATTAGTAGCTTTTTTATTACTCATGATTAGTATGTTTTTTATTACTCCCTTTCGACTCTTATTACAGAACTATCAAGATAAGATAGTAATTCACAAACTTTTTGTCTGGCGGCATTGTGAATAATGAAAAGTATTTAAAAAAATAAAAGTTTTTTTAAGTAAATAGATTTATTTCCTAGCTATACAAAAACATTCAAAACTATTTTAATAATTTTCAATATAATTTTATAATTCAAAAATGCGCGGCACACTTAATGATGAGAACCACCCAGGTAATGTAAGAGGCCAGGACTCAGATTTACTGCAAAAGTTGCATTTTTAAAGGATCTAGAAGGAAATAAATGTTTCGGAAAGAATTTTCATTTAAATTGGCAAAATTTCAATTTACCTCCGTTCCTTATAAGCTTGCGTTTATATTTTTCATTTTTTATTGCACCTTTTTTTACTATTATTTTTATTCATTTGGATTTTGGTTCTATTGTATATAGTTATTTTTATGGTAAAAAAAGTTTAATTCTTCATTTAGTCATAAGAAGCGTTAAGGGTTATTAAAAAACAACAGATTAGCCATTCGGTTCATTCATTAGACAGTCTTTCGTAGACAAATAAATGCATCAAATCTTACTTACTTTTACTATATCCAAACCTTAAGCGAAGTCTAAAAATCTTCGCGCGTTAATTTTGTTATGCTACTTCTAATGCATATTGAAGTGCCTTTAATCACATAGCTTATTATAATGCTTATTTATTACTCATAATAGCGCTTATGGTGGCCATAGAATTAAATCACTAATACTATTTAGTAAAGACCGAAGAGCGTTGGCTAACCAGCTTAGAGCCAGCTGTAAAGATATTTAATAAGTAGACTAACTACAAAGCGGATGACTCACCCATAATCCTCGGCTGTTGTAATTAATTACATTAATGACTGGCGGATGCCCTGTGACAATGGGGCAGATGCCTTCGTCCTCTGTCACCCTCTCCTGGTATCGATCGATGAGGATCACCGACCTATGCTAACTTCCAATGTGTAGTCTCGTTTGGGTGGAATGTCTTTTTGCTATGAGAAATTCACTGGACTGTTAATAGAACTTTAGGAAGAAAACACGATAGCGAAAACAAAAAATGCAAGCACGTGAACGTGATGTCAAATGTCGCACGCTAAGGGTATTGATTGACATTTGTCCGTCAAAACTAGTCCAGCAGCCCATCACTGTAATCCCGTGCTTTACAGTATACTTAAGGATTTCCGTGTTTCCAAAGAATTAGTAGTTCATATATGGATGAATGAATACCTGAGTTCGATTCACAAACCTGAATAGCTATTCTTATAAAGAAGTATCTTATCTGGTTTCTAAAATCAAAATAAAAGTTGAAGAAGACGTACCGTAAACCATACACCTGAGTCAACAACTATTATTTTTGGTAAACTATTTCTCACATCGACCCTAATAATTTTCCAATGATTGATGTCTGGAAACCTTTTAATTGGGTTGATTTAATCATTATTATTCTATACATTCAAGAACTAGTTAGAAAATGATCAAAAGAATAATTATTTTCAGACGAAAACATAAGTTTATGAGTTCCAGGCCAAAATATAGCTAGAGATTTAATCAAAGCATTATAAAAACACTTTTAAGCTGAATTAAAATCACTTTTACTGCACAATTTGATGCAACTAAAATTAATGAATAATAATAGACAAAAAGATTGATATTAACGTTATAAACCATAGAGAATATAGACCAATGAATGAACTTATGTGATACACAAGACTGTTAGCTGGTGAATAAATACATTTTTAAAATTACTATTTATTTTTATTTGCAGTGATATTAACAGGCATTGTTGCGATAGCATTTTTTTACATTTTTTTTTTTTAACATACGCCTTCTTCACGTCTGTCTTCTTGGCCAATTTGTGTACATCGCCGAATGCTTTTTTACTTCTCTGGAAAATTGTACAACGAATAATATTCTTTATATGTGTCAACAGCTGCCTAAATCGTATTTTAAACATTTTTTGTGTTAAAATTAATCCAAAAATTTAACAATCTTGGGCTACCAAAGATATGCTAAGACTGACTTAGCAGGTGCCTTTCCACCTGTGGCACCACCTCCCCCGTACGCACGCTTATTTAAAGAATCCGTTTATACTTTTATGACTGCCAGAATATTATTGAGGATTAATAATTTCAAGCCATCTGATTATTCAGTTCCTTCAAACTGCTGAGCGAAAATAGTTCAATAGGAAGAAAACTCTCTATTGAGGGACAATCTTCAACGACCTTGGATAGCAGCGGCAATACAAGAACTCAAGAATCACGGCATGGAAAGAGGACAAGGAGGAGGATCGATATGGCGTTAGCTGGGCTGTTTAGCTGCGGTCATTAAGGCTCTCTTAACTGCCTCAGGCCAAAGGAGAGTGTTTCCCAGCTTTATTATTGATTGCTATTAGTGTTGCAATGTCACTCAGCTACACCGACTGTAGTCCTACATCAGAATCGGAGAATAACATTCAAGACAGATCCAGTTCAGTGGAGCAGTAAAATTCAATCAAGTCCCACTCAAACAGGTTAATATTACATGAGTATTCATAAATTATTCCGTTTATGTCCTATGCACATTAAATATAAATATTTAAAAACAATTATAGAACCTTTTGGCGTTAGTAAAGGTAGCTTTGTGGGTGAGGCGCAAGAATTCCTAACTCCTGGTCTCAAGTTTCAGAAGTTACAGAAATGTCTTTTCTCCTCTAACAGGAGTAGATCTGAGGTCACCGACGCTACTGTTGCACGCCCACATTAATAAAATAAAATGACATTTCAATCGTTTGATAGCAAATACCAGGTGGTTGGTGTTGTATGCTGTCAACATCACTTCCCTTGTAAACCGTTGGCTAAGAAATAGTACTCCCTTCAAGTACCGAACCCAATATACTTTATGAGTAATAAAAGTACGATTTTTTTTAAACGTAAAATTACGTTCCTCCTCCTGAGGGTGTCAGGACAGAAAAAAAAATTCAGACGCTATTAATGCCATTTTTAAACGCACATAGCTCCGAAAGCAAGAATTGCTATCGTTTATTTATTTTTTATTTTTCCTGCAACACAATCAAGACCAATGCTATTGTTGAAGCATGCCAATATTTTGTGCAATTATATTGGTTATACTTTTTTATTAGGCACGCTCATAGGTTTGGATGTTTCGCTGAAACTTAAGGAGTATGGTATGGCTGTATAAACGCAAACATTTTCGAAAAGAAGTAAACCATATCGGAGTTATTGATAATAAAATCATAATGCATTGCATAGCGACAATTTCTGATACACCAAACCGATATTAAAGCGAATCTGGTTTTTTTGTTTGTTTGGGGATGAAGATAAACTTCATCATCTTGACTTTGGTGGACTCTTTTTACAAAGAATTTATAACAATTCAACTCTGTTAAATTGATATATGGCATGATTTTGGCACTTACGTAAAAATAATTTGGAACAAATAATATAAGCACCTTCAAAGTCTTACGAAAATAAACTATGGCTGAAATATAACACATATCCAGAAGGTAAGAGGCACAACTCGAAAATGCTAATGTCAGAAATTATAGTAGTTGGATGCCTATCATATCAAAGTGCAGCCCGCCCCCAAAATAAGGCTGAACCAATAGACACAATAGATTATCAACTAGCAGCATATTTGAGGGGAAACTTAGTCTTCTTTCTATGAAAAACTTAGCCTGTACCTACCGTTCGGTTTAACAAAAACACATTTTTTTCTGAACTTGGGGCAGAAAATTATTTTTATGAAATGGTGAGTTTTAAAAAGTTAATATAATTAATAAAATATATGTTTCCATATTGAAAGTTTAGCCCAATTATCGGAAACAAATGAATAAAACCTCCCCTAAAAAAAAAAAAAATTACTATTGTGAAATTGGTGAGAATTCCTAGTATAAAAATTATTATTGCAAAAAAAGTTTATAATGACATGCCATATTATCTTTTTATAATCACGGTTTAAATAAATATAAGCACCTAACTATAGGAGTATATAGTCAGAGTTTATTCTTGAATAACTTTTTATAATTAAGGTCTCCAGAAATTTTCAGCATGATACTGATAAGTCAACATTTTGCGTACTTCCGGACTATTCTGATGGTTATAATTCTGATATATTAACTACAACTCCCGGATCTTGTTTCCATTAACCCAGCCAGTGATTTTACCAAGTAACAGTAACCTTGTGATTAACTGAAAAACATGGGTTAGAAAAACATATGTATTTATTAAATTGAAATGATAGCTTGCAAAATTTCAAAAATAAGTAAAGAAATAAATAAAATGCCATTAGTTCAATTAGTTACCTCTCGCGGCCAAAATTCTACTATGTCCTTCAGTATCCTCTCAAAAATATCGTCATTTCTCTTCCTCTACCTCCACATAAACTCACACAAATATGAGTCAATCATGGAGCGATGAGTGCCATTTTTTTTTTTTATTTCTTCTTTTGGCTTTGGCCCACATTGCCTCAACTGTTTGAGTAGGAACACCAGTAACTGGACCGACGATTTTTTTTTAGTGATTCACCGTAAAATGTCTATAATCCATTCCAACCAGTTTTTCGATTCCATTGTAGGACTTCCACTGACCTGGTCTAATTGACGTTCTAATACACTCCGCCAGAGTTTGAGTTGTTCTATCATGTACTGTGTATAGATAACATTCTTTCGTCTCACGACAGATCCCGCCAAAGACCCATTGCTGTGGATAGAACCGTCCAACGTTATACTTGCGACGAGAGAAACACGACTCGTCAATCTCAACTGTGGGGGTTTTCAATAAACTGAATGCGCACACCTACCTCAGATAATTTTTCCAATCACTAATCGTACGGGAGCTCATGTCAAATCTCTGTCTTTCGAGCAGAATTTAACCATCGTATATTCTTTGTCAATGAATAAATGAATAATACTACCTCATTCAACAACAGTAACTTGCAATGACATAGCCACGTACTTGTATACGCGCCACATTCATATCGGCATTGCCTTTTATTGCATCTGTATGTGATCCGACCTTCGTAAAATTTCATGATGTGGCCTTGTTTGCAATGCATTACTTTCGGCAAAATTCCTCTTTGTTCCAAAAATAACTTTGCCCCTTTCTCTTCATTGCATAATTGGTACAGTTTCAAAAGATTCATATCGGTTGCTTCATTAAGCGTATTCATTCTCACAGTAATATATTAAAATACCATTAAAAATGTGTTTCATTTGTGTGTCCAGGGAAATAAAACTGTATAGCAACCGTTAATTAATATCATAAAATCATTGGCGGGGCTATTGGAAAGAAGAACGAACTCCCATATTTATAGATATACTATACGACTATATTCAAATAATATAGATACTATTTCCTATAATTAAAAATTAACAATGGACACTATTGAGATAAGGAATGTCCAAAGACATTCTGCGGTCGTCGAACCCATTTCTTTATGGCCTCGCCAGGTGCTGTTGGGCCAGGATGTGCTAGCCGTTCGCACGTAGTCAGGCATGCAAATAGCTCCTGCTTTAATTTACAATCCATGGACCCTTCATACTGAGTGGTGTAGGACTCATGTCATGATTGCACGGTCTTTCTCAGTCATTAGTCCCAGTCTCTACACACTTCGAATACCGAGTACTGTCTAGTCTCGCCGCATCCTATCAAGTCTCTCTTACTTTTTATTGGTAACAATAACAGTAAAAACGTTAACAAGCATAACATTGTAACAGTCTTGATGTGGTAATCATCATCCGTAATCCTGGATATAGTGGTTTTGTTATAAAGTTTACTATACTCTCTTTGTTGTTAGGATGTATGCCCGTATGGTTTATATCTTTGAACATTCTTCTCCTAAATTCATTTCAAAAACATTATCAATACGAATACGTTTCCTAGAAAAAAAAATCAGTAAATAATAAATAATAATTGATGTACGGAGTACACCTGAGTCATGTAATTAACAACCGACATATATAATCAAACCCAATCAATAATATGTTTTTCTAAAATTTTAAAATTCAATGCTATTTTAATTAATTTAAACTAGCACATATGACACACATATCAGATATATCTGCGGAAATAAAAAAATTACTTAACTCGACATATCTACTATTCACAATTGGCTCTGTCAATTAGGTCAGTCCATTTCAAGTGATCCAGAAAAAAAGTAATTTGTTGCTTGACCATTTTTTAATTAAATCATTTTTTTGCTTCTGGATTCCTGCACTATTGCTGTGACCAAAATAATAATTTCAATTTCTATCCTTTTTCAAGCTCCAATGGCAGCCATTTTTGTTCCATATTCTTTTATTCCGTACCCGCTAACATTCCCCTCATGTAAAAATTCCAAATTTTTAAAGTTTGTTCCAACAGAGATACAAAGAGTCAAAATTTATGTATTTGTTTAGAATTTTCAATAATTGAGGACCGAATAACTTGACTTGTAGATGAATATCAAACATGAAATTTATAAAGTAATATAACACACAATAGGATGAATATCTGTAAACAAATTCAGATTTATGAGGTTTGTTGCAACAGAGATACAATTCAAAATTTGAATTTATTTGAAATTTTCACTTTGCGAAAAATCGTTACTTAAAAAAGAAGCTAATCTAAGGGTTGATTTTTTTTTTTTTTTTAAATATTGAACACAGATAGTTATTCACCCTCAAAATATCAAGCCTGAGATTAGATTCCTTCTTGGAGTCCTATACATTCATATATTGAAAATTTGTCAATTTAGATGTCACAATTTGGGATTTCGTATCCAAATATCATTATACATGTACTAGACATAATATATAGATCGTTCATTCCTTAATAAAATAGTTTTTGTTTTAGCAACCTAGGTTATATCAGTTCAGAGTAACACAAGTTAAAGTAAACAATACAAACGCAAAAAATAGCATGTTTTTAAAAACAAATATGGCTGCCATTGAAGCAAGGAAAAAGATAAAAATTTAAAATTACTATTTTTGGACACTGCAATAATGTAGTAATCCACAAATAAAAAAATCATTTCACTATAAAATGGTCAAACAACATCACTTGGATCACTTGAGATGGACATGCACTATGATGCAAATTAAGTATACATACTTAAGATAATAATGGTCTGGGGAGATGGAACGGGCTAAGGTAATCAAAGTTAAGCAACATCGAGAGTGGTAAGTACTTGGATGGTTGACCGCACTAATTAGGTGGCTATTCAGCAGGGAAAGCTAAGCAGCCAGAGATTCTCTAGAGTATTATCTCCTCCCCTCTCCTCGGAGGACCAGGCGATAAGAGTCCATTTTCTTTTAAAGAGTCTTAGCTATCCCAATTCTTAAAATAAATAAATAAATGACATAACAAACGGTCGAATAATAACTTTTTGAATTACTTTCAGCAGGTCGAATGCAGAGATCAGATTACCTCAACTGAAACAATTCCAAGACTAAAATAAACGGGAACAATGTTGGTCTGAGTGACGGTTGATGGGGACGTAAAGATGCGAAATCCCAGCTAATTACCAGAAGTCCCCCAAGAGTTGGACCTTCTGGCAAGGGACCAGAGCGACTCCTCGCTGCCCCGCCAATCAGGATGCACCGAGCCCGAGATTTACGGTCTCTGATTTAAGGCCGCGGAGTAAATCAAGACGTTTACAGAGTAGGAGATCCTTTGCTGCCTGCGATGGCCGACCTGAGAATGAGCTAATACACAATTAACGGTGGAAGGGTTTGATTTGTGACCATCTTCGCCCAAGCCTCTATTCCTGGACCTTAAGGCTGCAGATGGCCCGCGGAGTCGTAAATGAGTCCCAGGATTGACGGGATGATGCAGAAATAGTCTGCCGCTCAGGATTCGATCTGTTGGGCTCTTGTTAGAGCTATATTTGTTCTTACACTAACAAAGAAAACTATTGATAAAACCATGAGTTATGATTTTTATTTTTTAATCATTATTAAACTTATTAATAGCTAATGACCATCTCTCTACCTTAATTATTGTCTTCCCTTAATTTTGTTTGTTAGTACCTACTTTTAAATAATAAGTTATTTTAGTGTACCATTTAATCACAGAGAGCCTCGTAAATAGAAAAAAAAATCAAAAGTAGATTTTTAAAAAATGAATAAGAGGCGTTTTGAAATTCTACAACTTATCTAAGTGATATGGGATAACTTTGTGACAATTTTTGAGATTTTCATGTTTTTTTGTGCACAATATAATCTATTTTTCACGTTCAGCTCTTGTTTAACAACAGCCCTACATCTGGGCTTTTTATTTATCCCATGGAGAAATTTGGCATACATGAGGAGCCAACCTGTTTTTTTATTGTTACCTGGTCAGTCGGCGTAACTTTGTGACTGAAGTAATTTCGATTGAAAATACGCATGAATTCACTTTTATCACAAAGTGACCACACATTGCACACCTAAGCACCTTCAGAAACATTTAACCACCCTTCTTAAACCAAGAGACAATCCAAAAAAATTATCTAATAGGTATTTAAAGGGAGAAGTTGGTCGGGGAGTGCGGTCAAAGAATCATACTACTATAAGTGAACTTATATATTTTGTGCCGACGTTTCGGCCTAAGTTTTAGGGCATCTTCAGGGCTAAAAGGAAAACAAAATAACAACAATGAAAAAAGATAGAGGCAGTACCAGTAACAGTAAAAATGATAAAAAACAGAAAATACAAGGAAATAATTAATAGATTTCATATATTTCACTATTCCCTGTGTAAATAACGCATTAATTTAATTTCAATTAGTTTTTACATTGTTATTTCATTTTTTTTAGTTTATTTTACTTTTTCATTTGTCTCTTGTATTATGTATTTTAGTGTTACCTTTTTCTTTTTATACTTCATACTTTTTTATCTTACTTGTATTTTCTGTTTTTTATCATTTTTACTGTTACTGGTACTGCCTCTATCTTTTTTCATTGTTGTTATTTTGTTTTCCTTTTAGCGCTGAAGATGCCATAAAACTTAGGCCGAAACGTCTGCACAAAATATATAAGTTCACTTATAATAGTGTGATTCTTTGACCGCACCCCCTGACCAACTTCTCCCTTTAAATATACATATCAGGTCAACAAAAACTCCCTCCATTATCTTATAGATATTACACGAATAGGTCACCAAGATGTTTTCTATTGCCATAAAATCCATTTCTAGTTGCTTTTGTGTGGTGCTCACACAGTGCTGTCATTTGTTTGAACCTACATATCGCAGGGTCCAGGTTCTGGAACTGGTCTTTGGGCTCTCCAGTATCCAACTCTTCATTGGAAGATAGAAATCCTTATCAGATTCTTTACAAGGGATGGAAAGGTGAGTGTAGCTGCCGGTTTCAGCTTCTTCAAGAACAGTTCTTCATTCAGAGGAACTTGTTTCAGTGCGTGGATTGAAAAGAAAAAAACTGATGTGAGGAGATCGATGAGTGATATTGCCATCACCGACTTGTTGCGTGTCCACCTGGACTGTTTTTCGTTTTCGCATCTCTGTTCCCCTTTTGCTTGGTGGAGATGCTGTCATTGCTTTTGAAAAGAAGCTACTGGTAAGCAAATCATGAGTTTGACGCTTATCACAATGTTACCCTTTATTTCTGGTATTTTTTACTTTTTTATTCATTTCTCACTTGAAAAGCAGTATTTCAAATCTGGTAATGCAGTATTAAGATCTCAGATAGTTATAAGACTACAAAAAAAAAATTACTAATGAGAAGGTCATATTAGGTTATATCCTATCTACAAGATATCATTATTGATTCTTGATTTTGTTGTAAAATAAAAACATAAGAAAAAAAAAGGTGGTGTCACAATGTTAGCCCATCTGTCACAAAGTAACCACATCATACGTATTCCAAAATTACATACTTAACGTGAACTCTAATTAGTGTATTATTTAAAGATTATAAACAAAGTCACGAGTCTTTCAAATTGCAATTAAGAACTAATCAGTCAAAGTTTTGCCAAAAAGCATCATAAACACTGAAAACCACAAAACAACACCAATTCATGATGTTACACAAATAATGAAGGAATATATAAAGAAAGAAAAGATAGAGGGAGAGAGATTCAGTCAGAGATTCATATTTTCAGCTGTTTACGAATTATAAAATAACTGTATTTGGCTAGTTATCTTGTTAATAAAATATCTTGTTAGAACATTGAAGAGAGATGAGCTAACCCTGAATTAGTGAGATTTTTTGGTTTTCAGCCCTGATGATGTATGGATTGGTTAAACGTTGACTGCTTAGTTATTAACTGCTATTTGAGAGACTTAAAGCATTGTTCGGAATTTTACAATAATTACCTTATTATTACAGTTTATTTCTCTATTTTAGAGTTTTCTCTCTCCAAAATTTTTCAAATTTAGGTTTTCTTATATTAATTAATAAAAAACCATATATTTTTTTAAACAAAAACAAAATAACAAATTAACAATAATATGAAAATAATATAACCAGCTGATGAGAAAGACAGTGAGAGAGATGCGAGACAAAGAAAGTGTTAAGTGGGCAGGGGGCTAGTTGGGGTAGGCGATCGATCCGAGAGAGAGAACATTAGCAACAGTAGGCAATGAGTAATGAAAGCGAAGAAAACATGTGGTCACTACTACGCACACACACTCGTCTGTAGTAATTAACGCAATGCTCTCAGCTCCCCCTACCAGCTCCTTTTTCTTCACTCAGCCTACCACGTTCAGTCACCTCAACATGGGTGTGCCAACGTGCAAAAGTGAAAAAAGAGTGAGAAAAATATAGAAATGGTTGAAATTATTTGAAATTTATAAATAATGTTAACAAAATAATAATAAAATGTAAAATTAAAACGTAATAAAATAAAAAATATTTAGTTATAAAAAATGCATAACAACTATTCTGAATTAGCGATTGGGTCTACATCTATTTAAATATCAATCAGAAAATAAAAAACAAGATTTGAAGTTAATTGCTCAATTTTATATAATTTAATAGTGTCATATGTAAATATCTGCAATTTAAACATTTATTAATTAATTAGATCCAGGATTTAATTTATTTTGGGGAGAGAGAGGAGCTAACACCGGGGGGATAGAGATACTTTATCAGTAGTAAAGAATCAGTTACATAATCATTGAATTATACCATTATAATTATACTGTATTATTAATTCATTAAATAATAAATGCATTGACAGTTTTAAAACTGAGTTGCTTGAAACTACTGATGTAAATTATTATTAAAAAATAATTTTATTAAAAATTAAGTTTGTTACATTTTATATTGTTTCTGTTTTTTGTAAGAGTCAATATATACAGCCGACACCGAATAAGAAAAACAAAGCGATTGTGGCTCAGGTGACAGATTGTTGGTTTGTCTGATAAGTTGCAGTCATGCTACCGTTTCCTTTCCTACGGTCTTAATAGTTCGAGGCGTCGACAGAAAAACGATAACAAAAAAAAACGTGCATATATATATATATATATATATATATATATATATATATATATATATATATATATATTTATATATATAATCATATATAAAATATATATATATGTGATTATATATGATATATATGATACATATATAAAATAATCATCCATCTGATATTAAATGCTCATAATTTTACTGTTCTTTGTTAAAATGCGGTAATTTCAAGTTTTTAATTTTTATTTTATAAAGTTTGCAAGCCACTTCTTTTCTCTACACTTCTAGTGCTTCAATGTTAATATTCTAAAGACTCTTATAATCATTAAATGTAACGAGATTTTCCCAGCCAACGGGGCAACCTCCTCCCTCCCTCTAGTAAAGACCAGAGCGAGGGAGTGACTTAAAAGGGCCAGTTGACCAGTTGGTGAGAGGTGAGGACCGGTCCAACAATTGGATGTATATTTCCATTCTTTCTTTTGTAACCTTTGATAGGTGAGGAAGTATTTCGAAACTAGTTCGAAAGGGTAGCATGTTCCTACGCTACAAAGGTTCAGTATCTTCTCAAGAGAACTCGGATCCGTGCCAGTGGGAATCTCCTCAATCCGATCCGCAATCAACATCAATTACCTAGTTCAGACAGATCAGAACAAATCTGGCAAATACTTTAATATACTGCAATCGCTAGATATAATTGAAGTGATAACATCACGGCGGGTGAAATGTGCACAAATACGTGCCGAGGTCGATAAACGAAGAAGCACTAAAAGGGTAATCTGCTTGAACTGTTGAAATAGCCAAAGGATAGGTCGAAACGTAGATGGGAGGATTGTGTTAGATCTGACCTAGTAGAATCGGGTTCAATTGGAAGGAGGTATATGGTGTTTTCGGTGTCGTACCTCCTTGTATATTATTTTTACTTTCAGTATGTTTTAATCAATTTAAAACCAAATTTTTTACTAGCATAGTCTGTTTAGAATGGGTTTCCATGGGAATCAGAGCACCATCTCTACTATTTTTGGAGGGGCCTCTAATTAGAATAAAAACCTTTTTTTTATTGAAAATAACACAGATCATCATTCCTTAAATATCTTTTGTCAGTGGCATTATTAGTTTACTATAATAATAATGTGAAAAGGAAGCTATATAAAAAGTTATTTAGTCCAAAACCCGACTTCACAAAAATGCAACACAGACCGTTATTCGGCCGAACCTTACAATCCAAAATCCTTAATGCTTCTTGAAATGCAGCCAATAAAATTATCCATAATGACCTTACTATTTCATTAGATGCCGAATTGACCGGAAATAGATATACCTCTAAGTACAATCTCTAAACCCATACAGACTCGGTCATCCCAATTTATTCCTAATAATTTACCTCAGCGTCTGAAAATAATACGTCTAATGTGAATTGAGTTGGTGTTAGGGAAGTGCCTTTTGGGGTTTCAATTTTTTCTCCCACCCATGGATATTTCTATGACGTTTTACCAATTTTGTATTTAGTTACTATTAAAGAAAATTTGAAATATGACCTTAGAGAAAGAGCTCTACTTCTCATTATTTTTTTATAATTATTTTCTGGACTTGAATAGGGCTTATGTTATAGAAATACAAATGGATAAATATTAATTAAAAAATGCAATGGGCGTATATCGCCCACAATATATGGTTAGTCGAGTGGATTCCTTTACCCCTCCCCTTCCCTCGCATTAGGTAATCGACGGTACGATAGCCATTGCAGTAATGAAAACCAGAGGAAGACATAAAGTAGCTGGAAGAGCGTGGCGTGCCGAAGAAAGAACTCTTTTATTCAAGACGAGAGAGGAGTTGATAAGTTAATCAAGAGGCTAAGGGCTAACCGGGGTAATTAAGGAGCGTCATCCCCTAAGTCGATAACTACCTTAATTCTTCTCTTTAATACTTCATCGCCTCCTACTCGCCGCCGCTGCCCCGTTACTTCTCCGTCCAAAGTAATTATATACCCTTATTGGATCTCCTCGTATCCAATATACTCACAATAATTATATAAATGTCATAAAGGCTGACTATAAACAAAAATGTTTAAAATTTACTTGTATTGATGTATTACATAAATTTGCAGCATTTGTCATTCATTGGAATTTTATGATGGTGGTGATTGAATTTGAAGCAAGGCAATATGTCTTGGATTAAATCCTATTTTATTCATTTTGCCATTTATTCATTCTTAAGTCCGGTAAATGGCTTGCCTTTCAACGTTTCGCCAATTCAGGTATCATCAAGAGCAAGCGGACCAAACACATCTCACATCAACACAAAAAAAAATCCAAAAACTAGAGACAGCCCAACACAAGAGTTGATAGGACTTTTTTAGGCTGTTGATGTGAAGTGTTTTGCCTTTGTACTGCATATAAATGATCTTGTATTTTCCTCCCGAATCGTTAGTTTACTGATATTTGAGAGACTTAAGACTTTAAATAAATAATATTAATAAAAAGCTAACTAAATAGAATTCTTCTGAGCTCCAATTTACTAAATTTTGCACTTAGTGCTTGAAAAAAACAATGTAATCTTCTTTATCTTTTCCTTATCCAATTTCTTAAGAAAAGTAACTTCTTCTTCTCTTGACACTTCTTCTTCTCTCTCTCGCTTTGCATACTTCACAATTGCAATTCTTTTCAATTTTAATAAGATTGAGGTACTTCTTTGTGCACCCGTGATTTGTCCGCAGCCTTACTATTTGTGATATGTCTTGTCGATTGAGTTGCGGAGTCAGAGAGAACCAATTTCTTACCGTTGGCTGCACTTGATAGTAGTCTTTTCCTTGAGTTTGTGATAGCCAGTCATATTGGTCTTGCCATTTCTTTATCACTTCTTCTTTTAAGGATTTTAAGAGATCCGGTTTTGGTATATATGCATTATCTTTCACAGCTCTGTCCGCAGCCTCGTTTCCAGACAAGCCTACATTGCTTGGTATCCACTGAAATTTGTACCTGTTGCTGTAGTTTAGTATATTCCGGATTAATTTTAAGGTTATTTGAGGTGTGATTTTCTTTCTATAGATAATTTTTAATAATTTGCACGAGGAAGCTAATTCAGTGAAGATAACTATGTCAGAGTTTGTATATGTGCTTCGACATTTTTATTTTAATTGAAATGAAATTAAATAGATAGATTAATAAATTTATTAATACAAATATTATTAAAAAATTAAACAGGATGGTTGATGATAATAGTTTATGGTTGTCAGCTGATTTCATATACTTTTTATAATATCGTAAGTTTTGATAATTTCACATTTTTGTCAGCATTGACGCGTTAATTTGGTTCAGGCATAGATAAATTGGAATAAACCACCACCTTCACAAAAACTGGGTTCATCACTTTTACCTCCAAACTGACCATATAATTTATCCATGAAAATATTTGAAAATAGTGTTAATGTATTAATGTTCATATTTTTCCAAAACATCTCAGCCTGAACTCTGCAAGTATAGGTTAGACAGTAAAATGAAAAGTGAACTTCCTGGATTAGGCTACTGGATTAAACTGCTCCGGAACATTTTAAATATTACTAGTATATATTGGTAAATAATTAACAATTTAAATTTAATAGAAGGAACTTAGCAAGCGGAAAATAGTTAGACCAAAGTATATATAAGAGACATAATATAAATAAATAATCGAGATAAAATTACCATATTTAAAATTGAAATTAATTTATTTGATTTCCAAAAATAAAAAAAAAATGAAAAATGAAAAAACAACACATCACCTGTCAGATAGGTTAATTAACTAATTTTACAAAATTTATGTATCATAAAAAAAGAAAAGAAGTTTCGAAATTGATCTGTATCTCTTTTCATTTCACTTTAAATGCTCTCCAGCTTTTTAAACAGCATGTCTCCTTTTAGTTACTCGATCAAGTAACAGTAGATAGAATCAGAATTAAGAAATCGAAAATCATTAAGATAAAAATAAAAAAAATGTTGTTTATAAGTATTCGTTTACCGTATAGCTGAAGTTGAGAACTCACTACTGATTGAGTGTTAGAAACTCGTGGTATTTATTGAGAAGTTGCCTATTTTTAAAATCTATATTTATAGCTTGAAATTGTTTTTGTCATTATTTTCTTATAAAAACAAATAAACAACACCCTTCACGCTATTGTTAAATCCGATCTTGCCAGAGCTCACAAGTCAAAACATCGAGAAACGACACCGGGGAGGGAAACCGAGATAAGAATTAATTTTAAAACACGTTAAACATTTTTTGGCACCCGAGCCAAGAAACAAATTAAAAAATATCTCATTTAACTCGAGGGATTAAAATTATTAACAAAGGAATCTGAAACGCTTTTACCGTGTGAGCGTGGGGCTTCGGAAACGTATATATAGATTCACATGGCATTGATCCAAAAACCGTAATTTTTTCTTAAAATATTGGATAGGTGCGCTTGTGGAATGATTACTAATGAGAATTCTTAGCTTTCCACGAAAAAAAGGCTATATATTGTCCCTTAATTTAAACATATCGCAGTGGCCTCCCCTAGGATGAGCTATGTCCCTGCAGCTTTTAATAATTCACCACATTTTTCACATTTTAATTATAACGGTTTCAACTCTTCCACACGTTTAATATTAGCCGGTGAAAATGTATCGTCTGTCCCTTAAAAATAATTCGCTTTTAAATTTTTTTTGAGCTTTCACGTAAACTGTCTTAATCATTGGAACGTTTCATGCCTATGCTTATGAATCAACGATATGGGCAGATTTTTTTAACAAAAATCCATAATAAACAGTATTCTGGTTCAATGAAACAATTACTTTTCATAAATTAATTTGCTCAGAATTTAAATATTATTTATCCATTTAAAATATTTGGAATTTTCAAAATATTTTATTTAAACAATGTAATTTTTAAAAATAGGAAAACTCTCATGGTTATCAGGATTATCTCTTTATAAGTCAGGTTAAAATTGTTTAAAAAAATCATACAGCACAAAAGGCCACACTACCCCTCACCACATCTTAAGACATTTACCATTTCCACAAACATAAATATTGTAAATGCATGACCTCTTTGCGCTGGTACACCCCTAATTACCCGTGTCTTGTCTGCAAACTGTCGCCAAATTAACGCTTCCATAGTTGCAATTACTGTAAGAAGAGTATGGTGGAAGAAAGTACACCTATTGGCTAGGCATAGGATAAGTGCACATTAGACGGTAATTCTTGTAGCTATGTTTCCTTTTTTAAATGATGAATGGCGTAATTAGGTTTTGTTCTATTTTTTTTCTATTTATGTCCTGATAATGACTGCGAAACGTTATAAAAGAATTAATAACTACCTAGAATGGGAGAAGTACTTCATATCATTTTTAAAATTATCGATAGGAAGTAGCTTGAAAGGAAATATGACAGCTTCAAATATTTCTTGAAGCCTTGATGATGAATGAGTATTTATATGTGTTTAAGATTTGACTATTAGCATATTTTTCTTTTTTTACTTTAAGTGTGATTCTCTCTCAGAGACATCCCTATAATAGTAACGAGAACAAATCAGCTATTACAATAAAATAGAAGTTTCTTAGTCAATATAGAAATCTTGGTTGCGAGGAATAATGCATTAGCAACCTGCATCAATTATTATATTTTGTGAGGACAACAAAGATTGGTTTCCCAACATAGATCTATTTATTACTGAAAAATATAGAAATCATCTTGGTTAATCACATACTTCACAGATTTGCATGTATCCACGGTTAATGAACATATACATACTATTTACAGACCTTTTCAGAACAAACTTCATGGGCAGAAAAACATTTGAATTTATATAAGGTATGCCCAAGACCCACATACCCAGAAATACTCTCAGAAGGCTGATCATTTTTTTTTTTAAAGTTTAACTTCAGAACAAGGCATTGCTCTCTCTCTAGACAATACGCCAAATATGATTCAAGAATGGTTCAAAAAATCGCCTGTCTATTTTATGAAAATTGTTAATGTAAAAATGTTTGGAAAAAATTGCGGTCCAATAACGTTTGAAAATAACGAGTATTTATATTGCTAATCAACCTGCGAAATAAATCTATTACTTGGTTGATTGGAAGAGAATGGCCAACATCTAACAGTTGCCCGCTCTTCAGAACTCTCGAGATCGACATAATAAAGATTTATCAGGATTCGATTTTGATTCTGGACCACAATCCGTTGATTTACTACAGAAAATAAAGTTCTCCCTCCCCATAGAAAAGCAAGAGATGAACAATCGCCTGGAATTAATGCAAAAGAACTCGAAGGAGTTGTTTACATCCCAGGAGCAGAACTAATCCCGAGGATGGGAGTCGCTAACTGATCAAGCCGGGGAAGGATACGCGGAGGAGTTATAAAAATAAACTTGTTAGATAAGGAGGAGGTCCTGAGGATTATCCGCCATCGAGGAGGTCCTGTCATCGGCCAAGGGCGTCTATCCGGCTCCTATCGATTGTCGTCGACACCTAGTTCTTCCTCTCTGTCTTTGTTTTTATCCTCTGGGCTGCTTGTCTCGGAGGGTTCTTACATATGTTCCGGCATCTCCTTGTTGGGTGGATCATCTCTGTACCAATCCATGGGAGTAGGTACAAATAGCATTCAAGAAATAACTGAAAGCATCGTTTAAATAGAGTTGTTAGAAGATGTCAACTACGAAGCTGCATGAACCATTCTACTTGTAATGGTTCAAGGTACATATTGAAAAATTCAAGCATGATTGCAGGATTTCAATAATAGGTCGATTTCCTTATAATTCTGCCGATAGGACAGATGTAAGAGTATGATATAAAATCGTTTAATGGGAACAAAATTGAAAATAAAAAACAAAACAAAAATATTAAAAATATATACCCAGAATAATTAAATCGTTTATTTTAGAAAGGTCACAATTTCAAAAATATAATTAAATAAATAAACGATTCAATTGCATTTGGTTTGAAACACCCAACATGGTCAATTTATATGGGTTCTTATTTAAAAAATAACCAAAAACATCAATCAAACATCAAAACTAAAATAGATAATGCATTTAATCAGCTGGATCTACCAGTAAAAGAATGTAGGAATTCTTCCCGGGACCTGAATTCAACTACGTTTTTTTTCATTTTTACCATCTGAAAACTGTAGTTGCAAGAATAGACATAAACTTTATTACTCGTATGACAAATTAATTATTACTCCAGTTTATAGAGGATAGGTCGAGGTGAATTAAAGGCATATTTCTTTTAGTTAAAATAAAAAAGGCAATATGTCACCAAATTTTTTTTTATTTCAAATTATCCCCAAGTTAAAATATAAAATGGTACAATTAATAAAACTAATAACCATTTCGCCTAATTTGAATTTGACCATTCAAAACCATTTGAATTTCATAGTATAAACCACATCTCCACTTATCTTCCCCATTCCTAACTAAGACAGTTACTCTTGAATAGCGATCCAAATAAGATGAATTGACCTAATAACTGGTAATAATAAACTACAATATCGTAAACGTTATAATCCCTCAGACTAATAATTGAAAATAGTTTAACGAATATTTTCTCCTGTTTTACCTTAGAAAAATTAGAGAAAAATAGCAGTAGCGTGCTTCTTGTAAACGAAAAAATAAAGTGCGTTACCTATGTGGTAATTAGCTTTTAAATGAAATATTGACTAAATAAATATTTAAACAAAATAAATATATTCTTCTGCAGTATTAAGTTTAAATGTATATATTGACTAAACAGTTGTGTTTTTACAAATTTGAAAATGGCTCAAGATAGCCGAAACGTCGGACTAATTTGAAATTAAATAAAAATCTTTTAAATGTTTTGAAGGAAAAAATTTGAATTATCTGAACTATTATTTATATAACATATTGCCTGCATATATATTTCACTTAATAAAAATATAATAAAATAATGATTGAGCATTAATTCTAGCAATTCACTACAACATTCTGGATTCAATTACCAAAGTACCATTTTCTATGTTCTAATTAAAACGAAATAAAATCGTAATTACATAACAAATTTTTTAGAGCATATCCCTCAAAAAATGAATTCCTTAGGGCTTGAAGAATACAACGGGATAAAATATTAGGAGAGGGAGAGCTAGGGGGTTTGTGCTGATTCAGAGATCCATTCATTTAGGGATTGTCTACAGTGCCCGGGTCTGTAAGAGTGAGGAGGATTAGTGGCTGTCCCTTCATCTAGGAGGGAAAGTCAAGCGGGTACTTAAGGGAGTGATGATGGGCTGTCGTCGGAGGGTAGGGCATTCAGCTTTTGTACAGAAAATAGTTTTAGCCAATGATTTCATAAAGTTTAAAAATAAATAAATAACATTAAATAAATTATAACCTCATGTATAAAAAAAGAAAAGAGATGGGTATTGTCACGGAAAAGGATGTGTGGTAGATCATAAAGGCTTAAATATTTTAAAGAAAAATTCGTGATCTTAGAATAATACTTAAAGGTAGAGAATGTAATTCTCTCCATCCATAAAAAGGAAAATCTAACGATCCAACAAAAGGCCCATGGATTCTTCACAAGAGCTATATATAGTAAGATGCTCATTTTCAGCAGTTCCCCTTTTGCAGAGCCCAGTCACTTTCAGCGAAACTAAAATCCACTGAAGGGGCGCATTGAAAACCAGGAAAAGCAATCCAAGAAATGATAATAGAAGATTAGAAGATGACATGATTTAATGGAATCATTGAAAAAAATGCAGCTGAAGTGGTTTGTGGCATGAATAGATGCAGAAAGAGGTCTTGCAAAATCCAGATCCGTCAGAATACAAAACAGAAGAAGGACAAAGAAATTCTAAATACACTGGGAAGAAGTGGAAGGCAACGAGGAACCTTGGGACTGGCAAGACATCTAGAAGAAGTGGTTGATAGCACTTCCACAATGAGAGTCATAATAAAGAGAAGAGAGGAGAGAAAGAAGGTAACAATAAGGAAATCGTTTCGTTCACTGTCATATCAGCATGTAAATTTAATTACATTGGTATTTGAACAGTCCAATGAAGAAAGGAGAGAATTACCTGTAATGCATTTCGAGAAAATCAAGATTTAATCTTTGGAGCTCCCAATTTCTTTAGTATTCTTTTTTAGAGAGAATTGATTTCTATTCAATATGAAAGGTATTGTCGTGGTGAATTTATATTATCAAGGAGCAAGAAAATTATAAAATCAAAGGAGCTGTGAACAGGAACATCCTCAAAACCAGAAATGGAATATAGTTAGATTTGTTAGGAGATGTTTGGACCAGAAAAAATCTTGGGATGGAAAGTAGACGAAAGAAGGAAAAAGGGAGACAGTAAAGATGGAAACAGGGAGACGGACAGTAAAGATGAATACAGGAGGTGAAAGAAAGCCAGAGAGGACATGTATCAGGAAAGAACAAGGCTTAGATAGAATGGTTTGAAAAAATAAACTGTGAAGGTATTAACGTATAGGAAAGCGAAATCAGAAGGTTTAAAAAACAAAACAATTTTTAAAAAAATTACTTTATATTCTTGCATATAATCTTATGGCTTGATTCTAAATGCAATTGAAAACATTATCGGCCAGTAAAATACACTGTCGCAGACGGCTCAGACTGTTTTTGTCGCATATATGTGATGTCGAAACGTGAATCTATTTTCTGAAATGATGGCGCTCAAGTTTTTTTTTGTTCTAGCTATTGAGTTGCATGAGCCATATAGTGCCGGGGACCTGAGGGCAGAAGAAGGAAGCGATTGAGACGCAATTAAAGCGGCGCAGTGGATGCATTATGACCGAGTTTATGACTTATTTAGTGGAGCGGTAGTTTTATAGCTCCCTCTACCGGCCTGTGTAAAAACCTCGAGGTCGTGTTAGACATTGTAAGCTGCCATCTTGTACAGTTTACGGGCCTTTTACTGTTGAGATAGTGTATAGCGTATACTCTCCTGTCTCGAATAGAACGCCTCATATCACTGCTGCTACTGTCTCCTTGTTAGCATCCCTTCAAAGCATTCATTACCCATATTAATACATTTAATATTAAAACACTTTCGGTTCAACCATCTCCATGCATATTCTATTCGGTCCCACATATTTGTGCGAATATTATTTTCCACCATGAATATTATGAAATAAAAAATCAGATCTCAAATCACTAATGCCAACCTTGATGATTGTTTATAATTGGGATTATCATCTTGCACTCCCAATTGTAAGGAGTTAGCAAATAAAATGCATTACTAAAGATAGCACTAATTCGACTTTTATAAGAAATATACTGTATGTACCCCAATGCTATGCAATTATACAAAAACTATTAACGATTTAGAGTTCTATCTGGAGGCTGTCCTGCTCTGCCGATTTTTTCAGACAAAGAATTTATCTTAAAATATTTAAAATTTTTATAACAATTTATTAAAAAAATGGTCCGTTATTAATTAATAAATTAATTGCAAAGCCGTTAGTATTGAACAAATCAATTTTACAAAATTGATCCTCTAGACCAAAACTCTAGTTCCCAGACTTTATGTCACTGCGTACCACTTCCACTTTTCAGATAAGTAGGCATAACACTACCTGATATTAAGATGTTACTATTAAAGATTCGTCTTCATAAAAAAATACAAAGTGATGTACAAAAACTTATTTAACGAACAAAACAATAAATATTACAGTAAATGTGTTTAAGTAAATAATAAATTGAAAATAAAGTTTTAAAATCCAAGATCAAAAGTGAAATTGATATCACATAACAACAGCAACAGTAACACTAACAACACCAATAATTCTGCTGATAAAACTGTATACATAAAAATAAAAAAAAATTGGCAATATTTTTAAATTGGAAGCATGTAATTGTTTATTTACAATCAGAGCATCAATGTTTTAAGGCCTCTTTAACACCGAATGCTTTCGACTTTACTACAGTAATCATCCTGAATTATTTTTATTAATTGTAGATGGTGTTTATTCATCTTATGATTGATAATTTCAATAATTTTTTTTTTAAATGTAATCCATTAGTGAACGTGTTAGTGCAAAAAAACAGTGGCGGGTGTGATCGGAATAAAAAATAAACGAAAAGTATTAAAAAAAATAAGTATTATGTCCTTTATTATAACATACATTTTGTAATATATATATTTACTATAACATATTACCCAGGGTGTCCAATATAAATCGGCTTAAATGCTTCTCACGGGCCAAACGGATGATTTGATAAAAAACGCAAAAGGAAAAATACGTAGGACTATTTCTATATCTACAAAATTTTTAACTTAGAAGCGATACGTGCGGTTGACGCGCGAAAATTTCGGGTTAAAAAATAATACCTACTTTTCAATACGCTATTTTATATTCATTGAAAAGTTATGAAAGAAATCATAAATCGCATTTCTATATCTTCAAAATTGAAGGATTCACACCATTTTAGAATCTAGTATTCTGAACATCATTATTACTCTACAGGCACCCCATAAAATGAGAACATAGAGATATACAGCATCATCTTCATCTATTTTTTCATCGTTTTTATATTTAATAATACTACGAAGTCTGTAGGTTTAGTATTTTTCTGAAAAATTAAAAAAAATAATTTCCGGAATGATTTTTTAATATTATGAAAGAGAAATTGATCGTACGAATTTGCGAGTTTAATATGAATTTTATTAATACACATAAACATTTTGTTGTCCAACAAAATTCATTTATCTGATAATCTAAATTGCATAAAATGAATATAAAACTCAAACGAGGGACAAATTTTATGTTTATGCTTCTAATCTTAGAATATTCCAAATTAGAACCATTTTTTTTTATTTTTTTTTTATGTCGAAGGTTATTATAAACAGTTAACTTGAAATTCTAAAGAGTTAAAATTTAATTATCTTTAACATATTTTTTTTAAACGTGTAAATTATGTGAGATCTCAAAAACTTCTTTTCGACCGATTACGATAATTCCTCAAGCTATCATTTACAACAGGTATAATTAGACACTTAGGTGTCATTAAATATATAGTAACTTTGGACGAATTGCACGCTAACATATTAATTATAGGTCATCATATCGTCCCTACCACTTCAAACTATCAAATATGCGATTTTCACATTTGCCACTTTGAATCGCTCTAGTTGAGGCATGCTTCGTGGCATAGTCAATAATTCCTAATTCTAAAGTCTCAAGGCCTTGTGCATTCTGGAGTTTAGGCCAACTAACGTTTCAAAGTTACGAACATGAAAACGGCATTTTTGCATATTCCAAAGTTGGACATGGTACGTACGATATATTAAAATTAATTAAATTAAATTACCTTGTAATTATGAAACTCCACCAAAGAATAAAATGGACAGAAAAGAAACAATTACTTCTGAATGAACAGAAAATGCTAATACAGAATGCCTAAATATGCAGAGATGAATAGGTTTCCTGAAACGTTTCATGAGATAGCCTTGAGAATATCAGTCAATGAAGTTATAGGAACAAGTGAAAGCAGATGGAGGCTTATTAAGGAAGGATTGAGCCATGCTTGAAAGGAAGTGTGTGTAGAAAAGATGAGACATCCTCGTTACTATTGGTTTGACGAAGAATATGAGCAGAAATCCAGAATCCAGAAACGGAATGAAAAAATATGGATTAGTCGAAAGACACAACTTAATTACATGGATTATAAAGAGACCAATAAATGATAATAATAAATGCACGCGAAGAGATTGATTAGAAGCTAGAAAAGAAAGGCATTAAGGAAACCAAATTGAGGACATTGAAAATTCGATAAGAAATTTGCGAGATTCAGAAATTCTATAAAATGGTGAAGGGCGTTAAGAGTGAACCAACCAGGAGAGGAAACCAAATTAGAAATTTCCATGGTAAAATGCTAATGTTGAAGGAAGAGGTACAAGAAATGTGGCGACAACATTTCGGAAACTTGCTTAACCCCTCAGAATCTGAGAACTCACAGCAAGACCAAGTGTAATCACCAGTGGATACTGATGACCTGGAAACCATTCCACCAAATGTAGAAGACATGTTGAGAAAATTCAAAAACAGCAGGTCACCAGGTAATGATGGACTCCCTGAAGAATTGTTTTAGGTAGGGCATCTTGGTCGCCAAGGAACTGCAGGAACTGATAGCTCAAGTATGGGAAGAGGAGACCCTACCTAAAGAATGGAATGAGACCCCCCTCTATTTCAAGACTAATTAAAAGTAAGTCATTTACGGTCAATTCAATTAAGTCATTTAAAGTAGTCATTTACGGTGGAGAAACGTGGATCCTCAACAATAATAACAAAACCAGACAGGTTTGAAAGAGTTCTAGGGCCCGTATGTGGAGAATAGTCATTGGCAGCGTAGAAAAAAATAGCGAACTGTTTCGGCTCTACAATACTACTTATTAGCGTCTTCTCTTGTATCAAAATACAAAGATTAAAATGGATTGGCCATGATGGCGATGAGCCCAGGTGGTAGGCGATGGAGGGAGGGGGTATGGCAGGATCTTCGGCAACTGAGGAGCTCTGTTACTCATGCAAGAGATAGAGAGAAATGGTTGACAGCTGCTGAGCAGACTAAGGACAACTTCATGCGAGAGTTGTGCCGATAGAAGAAGAAGGAGAAGGTATTAAAATTAATAAAATGCATATAAACATATTTATCAAACTTACGTGTTCCGATATAGGCAGTGAGAAATCAATTTCTTACCTGAAAAACAAAGGGAAAATTAATTTAATTATGTTTCAAATAGAAAAAATATATTTAATGCTGTAATATTTATGAAAATAATTGGAAGGTAAACCCCGTGGCTTCAGCGGAAAGCTAAAATATATTAAAAAGAGTTTAATCATTATAATTATTGTTTATATTTAAAACTGTATGAGATAAGAAAAAGATTCGTAAAAAACAAAAAATTAGTAGCTTTATAATGAATATTTTACTAAGCTTGGATGCTGGTCCATTTTCATTACAGACTCTCCGTGCTCTTAGGTGTTGATCCTGTAGAAACATTACAAATTATAATTTCAGAATAATTGTAAAATTTAGAATAAACGATAGGTATCAATTCCGAGTCGTTTGCATTTTATCGAATACCAAGGGTTCGTTGATAATTAAGGGGCAGAAAAAAGAGGAATCTGAATTTTATTCTCATTAATTAACTTTTAATTCAATAGAACGGATGGAATAGTTAGTGATCATTTTGTTCAATAATATCGATACAAATACAAAAGTAAGCCTAATTGTATTGTATTAGATCCTTATAATTTCAATCTTTTCTATGAGCATATGATGTGGGTCAATTGTCAAATTGAAAACCCAGATATGGATCGCACCAGGTGCAACACCTGCATTATTATTTATTTTTGATTGATTTCAATAGTAATAAAGATTATCAACAAAATTAAGAACATTCAATTTTAAATTTAATTTATACGAAAAATCTTATAGCAATTTAGCATTATAAAAGCCTATTATTAGTTTTTTCCGTAATGAATATATCCCCGAGCCCAAACTAAAATCCGACTTCAGATTAGTAATGAAGATTCTTATTGAATTGGTGATTAATTGATTACAGAGTCGAAATTAATGGAGGCATGTGGACAAAGGTCTTGCCTCGTATAGCAAATTTTAGAGGGCGGCAAAACTCGAGTGAAAATTTATTTTTAGGTCGAGTACAAATATTTGGTTCTGCTTTTTGATTGTTTTGGCCTTAATTCAGCCTATAAAATGAGTTAATGTTAAGAGATGATGGTATCTACTTTGGAATATATTACCTAAAATATTGTTCAGTTTTATTGGAGAAGGGGTTGAAAGGAGGGGTTGCAAAATTAACCTTGTCCCCATCTAGAAAAAAATCTAGTTCCGGCTCTGTGTTGGCAAACCTAGTGTTTTTAATTTATCAGTTGATCGTCATTTGCAAATCTTTATTTAGGCTACTAGTCATTGAGTGAATTTATAATTTACTTTATTTCAAGGTAACTGAAACATGTAACTAACATTTGATTTCGATGCATACAATACCCAATGCAGTTCAGACTCGGCTGTGCATTTATAAGCCAAATTATCTCAGGAGATATTATTCATTTTCGATGTATTACGCATTAAAATGTTAAATATAGATTCAGATAAATTTTTTCCTTGTGCGTTTTGGTATGAATTAGATAATAGTTATACGTCCCGCGATTTAATATTATAATGAACACAATTCAGTTTCTGTTAACTACCTCTTAAGTATAACAGAACAAGGCCTATTTTTTGTTTTCTTGAAGAAAAAAAATCACGAGGCATTTCGCAGCAGACTGACCACTCGCCACAAGCCACTGACTGTTAACGTTGATGATAATCTCCCACGATATGGAGGCGCCACCATGAGCACATCAACGGACCATCAGGAGGCTCCAGAGGGCATCCTAATAGCTCGGATAAGTAGATGGTTTTCGAAACATGGCGGCCAAGAAATTTCTATTGGGAAAAAAAAATTCCTAGCTGAATTCTTTTCATTCAGTCATAAAATAGTTTGGATTTTCAGTGAACAACAGTGCCTCGGAATTCCTTAGGAAGATCCTGCGCCTTGCATGCAATGTATGTGTCATTGATAGGGTCATTAAATATTTTTTATAGATGCTCAGTTATCCTCAAAAGACTGATAAAATCATTTGGTATTTCGGGAATCGAACTCCTGCCTCCGTGGTCCGTAATTAACGGCAACGAAAGATATTCATTTGATATTAAATTCGCTCTAAAAGCGTCCGAGATAAATGTAGTTATCGCGGCGAACAGTGATATAAAGGAAGACCTTAATCTGAGAGGCGAAACACGTGGCCATCCTAAAATTAAAATTATCTCCACTAGAGCGGGTTAGCTTTGAGCCTGTAATTAAGCCGAAATTTCGCCCCCTCCACTGCCATTAACTGTTATTTTCGGATCAGAGATAGCGCTGTGGTCTTCACTGTTTTTTTTTTGTTAAGACTGATTAAAACAGATCCTATCTCAGTCATCATCAAACAATCAGAACGATTGTTGGACTGCCCTATCATCAGCGCTGGCAGGTGTTCCTCCGATAGCATCTAGCTCGGATTCGAACTGATGCCGTTCGGCTATTTGTTTTTGAAAGGAATTTTATGAATGTCTAATTATTTGTTTCCTCGTGTCATTTGTGGAAAATTCTAAATTAAAAACATTAATGCTCTCGTATTAAATTTTAATACAAACTTCGTTAGTATTTCAGACTTCTTCAAGACTAAAACATACAGTTAACTCATATATATGGACTGAAGAATTTACCAATCGATTAGTTAGCTCTTCCACTCCTTATACCCAGGAACATAGGAAATCTCAAAAAAACGTTATCTCATGTAATGAACAATAAAATAAAAAAATGAGAAGACAACAGAAACTCTTTTACGTTTTTAGTCTGTGTTGCAAATTTATATCACTATGTTATCTTGGCAGTTACATGAAATGGCATTGACAAAGCAGTTATCAAAGGCTTTTATTTCAGGTTGTGAACAACAGTAAAGTAATAAGTTGTGAAAAATTGTAGAAAAAATGTATAAAACAAGTATTTTTTATTCAAAGTTTGGACTAAAATTTTTGTCAAGGTCTCTTTACGAAGTGCTCAGAGGATATTTGTCGTTTTAAAAAAATTAAAGCCCTTGGAATTTCGTTATTATTTTAATTCATTTCAAACATTCAAATTGTATAAATCGCATATCCAGAATTAAACAGGCACAACTCAAATTTCCAACTTCAGATATTTTAAGTCCATAGAGCGTCCAGCCCTCAAATATCCGAAGTAACCAATCGGCAACAATAGCTGATCTAACAGCAATATTTTTTAATGAAAATACCTTGGACACTTTCACCTGTGTCTTATGTTCGTTCTATAACAAACTACGCATTTTTTGAATTTGTTACTATCTGAATGTGCGATGTATGTATCATTCATACATAAAATTTATTTTTAGGTATACTAAAATGACATTTTAGCCCTGATTTTTTTTTCTTCAGAATAATTTTCCTACGAGTATAAAAAACGTAGACGCAGTAACGAAACATGTACTTAATGCCAGTATTTGTGACTGTGTTACAGCTTTTACTTACTATTCTAGTTTTCAGCCAAAGTGACTAAAAAAAAAATCATCAGGGTTCGGCATATATAGATGTAGTTCAATGTATAAAACAGACATTTATATACTCTCAACTTCCCATCACTTCATATAGTTCGTTTTTTTCCAATCACTGTAAATTATGAAAATGGTAGTAATTACTAATCTCACTTTGATAAATAAATTATGTTATTTAAAAAGAAATAAACTAATTATGTTATTAATTAGCCAAGACACCTATTTAAATTTACCACTTCTTAAAAAATAAATGAATCATTTCTATATAATCATAAGTAGTGAATTTTAATTCAATTTGTTCGTGCATATTTGTTCTGGGGAGAGGTTAAAGCCCAAATTTATTTTTTATTTTTTTTTTTTTAATATAATCTTATTGATTTCGAGAAGAAAAAAGAAGAAAAAATAACAAAGCGTAGATGGCCGTGCACCCACTCCTCTCCCCCTAAGCACTAAGTCCCCCGAGGCGGAGCAGTGTCCACGGTGTTTACAGAGGACCGCAACCTGTTGCCGCCCCGACATGTGTAACTCACACCCTCCTATTGATCTTCGGTCACAGCCTCTTGTTCCTGTCTCTTCGTCTTCTCTCACCTGTCCAGTCTCCTCTCTTCAGGGACCATTCAGTGGTAGAGTGGAAAGCTACTATAAGTCACTCAGAGATATTCTTCATTAATTCTTTAGATATTCTTAAAAAGAACATATAATATATAATTTTAAAACTTTCAATATAATTTTCACTCATATTACATATTCATCCTTGTTTACGTTTCGGAGAAAACCATACACATCTTCAGAACTTTTATTCTCTAATTAAATCCCCTTCTGTTATCGTTTTAAACAATAAAATATTTTCCACTTATAATATTTTCTTATAATATTCATTACATTGCCAGGAGATGGACAATTTGTAATGTAATAAATATTACAAAAAAAGAGAAAGCTGTTTTATTGTTTAAAATGACAATAGGAGGAGATTTAATCAGAAAACGAAAGTTCTGAAGATGAGTATGGTTTTTACCATACCATTGGATAAACAAGGATGAATATGTAATATAAGTGAAAATTATAATGGAAGTTTTAAATTGCCCTTAACTAATTAAATGGAAAACACTTTCCAATAAATTAGTTTTAATAATAAATTAAATTAAAACATATTAGACAATAAATTATGCTGACAGCCTAGAATTCCTAATCTGTAGCATAATGCGTATTTTTCTTTTAAAGCATAATGTTAGAATTTCAATAGGAAAAAAAACAAAACATGAAATATTCCTTTTGTATTTCCCCCCCTCCCCCCCCCCCCAGTTTTCTCCAACTCATGTAAATCTACTACTAGTACTTTTTTTAATTTTGTATAGTCATCAAGATTATGTTTGTTTTTAACTATCAATAAAAAAAAAATTAAATGCGTAAATTTTAAAATGGGAAAAAGCTATTCCTGAACTAGAACCAAATCCAATTACGGTTCATTGTTATATATTTTTTATAATCTGCATTGTTTTAAATACATCATTATTTATATATTTATTGAATTTTCTTTAATTACATGAAATAAATTTTGATATTGGACTTAATGTATTTTAATGAAGTAGAGTAGCTCAGTCCCGACCTGCCTTAACTTCCAGGTCCAGGATTGATCCTGCCCCCGACAGAAAATTTCTCCATTAGGAGGAGACGCACCCTGGAGCTCATCTAGTGCCTATAAAAGGGTGGCTGGGATTTGTGTAAAGTCTGGCAGTAGAGCGTGGATGCTGACCAAATCATCTCCTTGTTTAAACTATTGTCATTTAAGTAATTAAGAGGAATAATGTAAGAGAAGAGAAGAAGAAAATATTATAAAATTGAATTAAAATATTTTGCTAGAATAAAAGAACAGGATATTTGTTTATTTAATATTTTACAGAAAAATGACTATAAAATCAAAATGAAATAAAGAGAACATCAAGATATATAATTAAAAAAATACTAATTAAATAAAGAGTAAGGGAATCCCTCTTATACACATACACACACACACACAAACACATATATATATATATATATATATATATATATATATATATGTATGTATATATTGTGTATATGTTGTGCCTTACCGGTAATGAATAATGTAGCAACCTCTGCCCTCTGGACCATAAGCCCGGACAATGTAAACAATTTCCTATGCAAAAGATCCACGTGGGGGACACGTGCAACGATCACGGCAATGCTAATTCAGCAGAGTTCCTTTGCAGATGCAGATCTGGAGCAGCTGTACCAAGTATATCTGGCACGCGACGCGGTAATGAGAAGACCTGGTGCATATATTTGGTCCTGACGTTACCTGTTCGGATGAGGGATATCGGGAAATCGTCTGTCTCCTCTGGAGGGCGTTTCAAGTTTAAAGTTAGAGCTCTTGACGACTTGTAATGATTAAAACAAGAAAAAATGTATATACGAAAATGAATCTGCTTCTAATCAAAAAGTCTAATACTGGTAAATTAAAAAAAAAATATTAGAAACATCAGACATCGAGTCAGCAATAAACTATCCATACTCAATTTTAATTATCACCAGTCATCATTTGAGAAAATTACCGTGAGCAACAACGGTATCTTATTTTTCATAAAAAAAGAGTCTACATAATATCTGATCTTAAACATGGCGCTTAATAAATCACTGTTGTTTTTTTTTATTAATATATTGGTGCGGTCACCCAACAAAAAAAAAAATGTAAAGTATTCAACTACAAACCAAAAACAAATAGGCTAACAAAATTTGCTGAATTTGTTTAAATTTATGATTTAGTCAAATTATCGTTATATGATAGATTTCATTTTAAAGGTCTATGACTTCGTAATTCTCTAGGCAGAAGTAGTGTTGGTCCGAATCCGGTCCTGGAGGGTTAACTTTTAATTTGTGGCGGACTTTTCGAATTAATCTCGATCTCGCTCATAATAGGTTGATAACATATAAAATAAATAGATAATATCTCGGATAAACCGTTTCAGTTGAAGTACAGCGTATTGGAGTACTTCCTCCTTAATATGGAATATAAAATGCAAAAAATCGCTTGTTTGGAGTCAGAAAACTTATAACATGTAAATTATGTGAGATTTAAAAAAAAAAAATCTAGCGATTTTCATACATCTTCTACCTGTTGTGGGTTAAAAATAGTAAAATCTGTTAGAAGAGTTTTTGCTGCGTCATGTGGCTATGCGCTGATCACTGAAGAGTTAAAAAAAATTTCATATTTTTTTCTCTGTGAATGACTACAGTTTGCTGGTGTAATTGCGTTTTCGGAAACTCCCTCGCCAGCTCCTGGAAGACACATAATGAGAGCTGCCATGGTTAAGGAACGAGATGAGAAAATGGATTATCTCCAGTTGATAGGGAAGGACTATGTGTGGCCGTGACTTCTTTTCAAATGAATTTTTACGTCCCATTATCTCTTGAATTAGGGATCGCTTACCCTGGCACCGTGAAGGATATGCCTCCTCCACAACGTACGTTCCTGATTTTCCAAAATACCTCACCTGAGGAAACTGCTTGGAATTGTTAGTTTTCCTCGAAAAAATCCTTGAAAAGCCTACAGACAAGGGAAGTGTCCGACTCGATCAATACTTAATACCTTTGTCTCCGCTCAATACGAACCATAACAGACCACAATACTCATTACTCACTGGATGATGAAACTATCGCAGACGGCTTGGAAGGCAAATAACTTCTAGATATGTAATGCTTTAATTTGTCAGCTGCAATGAACTCGAGCAATCCCAAGTTACTCACAGCTAACCAAAAAAGTGATCATGAAATAATTATTTTATAATTCATAAGTTAAAAATAATTATTGGTTATATAGATGAATACATATTCAGCAATTACAAAGTTATTCGTGAAGAACATAGAAGTATTATTTATATTAATTTGTTTATGATGTTAGATTGATATATATATATATATATATATATATATATATATATATATATATATATATATATAAACATGAAATAAACATGTGAGATAGCATTTTTGGCATGTGGTAATTGATAAATTAATTTACTTAGGTTACCAATTTTTATATTTCAAAAAATTAATAAACAGAAATCAAAGTTGAACTATCAACTAAAAATTGAAATAAAAAAAAACCTACTATACAGAGACACTTAAAAGGATGACATAGTTATTAAATGATTTAATACAATTAACTATTGGCACTAACTTAATTTATTTTATTTTCATTTTGACACCACAAATTTATATGTATATATTCAGATCTATTCTGCTGCGTTGTAATGGGAAAAGATGCTTTTTTGTTTGCTGAGTTAATGTTAAGGATGTTACAGATAACCTGTTCTTCCATTTAAATTCTTAAAATCACAATAGAGTAACCATAAGTTGGTTTAAGTTGTATTGTCGACTTCCAATGGGATGAGGTATTTTTTGTTACGGATTCTGATAGAAAATGAAATTTTAAGACGAATTCATATCGGGCACTTTTTGCATACAACATGCCTCGATGGCACATAGTTCCGAATTCCTCTGAAAGAAAGCATTTTTTTTTTGGAATACTATTAAGTAAACATTGTAGTAAAAATTATAATGATTCTGCTTTCATTCTGGAACGTTAAACTCTAAACTGTATACGCTTGCAATAATAAATAAGGGAATAGTAAATGCTGTCAAATGTAAATAGTGCAAAAAAAAAAAAAAGGAGGGTATTGGACATGCTTCCGGTTGTTTTATTAATGCATTTTTATTATCAAATAATTATAAAAAATACAAATAATGACAATCAGTAACAATTTTTTTAAAAATTATACTTATTATTCTCTAATTCATTATTGCCACTCTAATACTTAGGGTTCTGGAATGAAAGTAGAATCATTACAATTTTATTTTAATCCTTCACTATGTTTTCTTTAATCGTTTCCTAAAAAAATTGCTTTATTTCAGAGAAATTTGGAACTTTGTACAAAAATCGTGTTTTGAATGAGGTGTCAGCGGTACAATATCCCAGACCTGCTGAGAATTGATACGTAATTGTAAGTTTCAGATAAAGGCTTTTTCTTCAGGGTAGGAGGGTTGATTTGGAAAAAGCAACTTAAAGGTAAAAACATATTATGGGCGATAAAAATAACTTGTACCAAATATACTAAGAATATTCAACGACCTTAGTGCTCCTAACTTATTGAGGTTGAAACCTCGGGGCAATTGCAGGGCTGTAATTGTAAACTAGATAATATATCTTTGAAAAACGCGCAGTAATACCTCAGTTTACGACATTTTAGCGTAATCGATTTCAAGGTAATCTCCTTCTGGAAATAGCATCCAACCCAGGCCCAGTAATGGTTCGCCCTGAACCAATCCGGACCGCGACGTTCGGGATGTGAGGTAAAGCGACCGCAGTAATGGAACCTCGCGAGATCACCTCACATGGATCCCAATATTTGCTAAACATCTGTAATTCTATTACAAAGCCTCCATGATAGTAATCGCTAAACCAAATGAATATTAGATAGGGGACCTTGATCGGTCTGCGGTTTCTCCCTCCCGAGCAGACCACAGCATGTGTTCATCTCGCTATTGACAACTTACTGATCATTTCTTATAACTTACAGCGATAAGAAATTTTTCACATTTGCTATATTATTCCCCTTAATTAAATATATATATATGTTTTACGATCATAAGGCTCATCAGTTGAGATTAACTTCAATATGTTATCAACAGTGATGGAAGATTTTAATAAAATAAAAGCTATAAAAATTTGTCATGATATAGCCCAAACGTACGATTGTTTATTATGTAATATTAATCCACAACAAAAAACAGGTCCTAACGGCAGAAATATAAAATTATATAATAAGGAATGAAACAATTTATTTACCTAGTTCATGAAACTAGTGAAGTTAATAATTACACAATAACAATTCCTTTTAACTCAATTTTTTATTTGAAAATATTTTCATATAAAGAAAATTAAAAAGACATCTAAAAATATTCCAATCCCATTTGTGAAAAACGACGGAAACGTAAAACAAACAACTAACTTTAGCATTTTAAAGTTAATATTCATTTTTAAAATTTATTTTGGATTAGATAATATGAAGAATAAAATGGATGTTTTAAAACTGAACTCAAAAATTGAACTAAAGATGAATAATTTGTAAAATACAATTATACTTAATACAATAAATAAATACAATAAATACGTAAACAAGTTTTTTTTTTATAAAACATATAAAAATATAAAGACATTAAATTATATTTTTTCCCTATTACAGGTAACGGTAATTAAAAAGATATATATAAAAAAAATATTATAAATCACCTATCTATTTAATAGTGTTAAAGTACATAAATAAATACCCAATATGTGCGATAATTTCTTCGTAGAGGTTAAATAAGAAGTTAATTGTAATTTTATGTAATATTAATAAAGTTGTTATTTAAAAATAAGTTGTCATAATAAATATTTTAAATAATTATAATAATATAGTGAAAAATGAGTGAATTGGCAGTAAAGCATTAAAAACTGTAAAATTAATTTTTTTTTCTTCAGACAGGCATTACTTTTTTTTTCTTTGAACAGGTATAGTTATTAATTTCAAAACAAAAATCATCATTGATTTTTTCTTATTTCTCACCAGTTATTTACCAGTATTTATATTTAAATTAAAATTTCTTGTGATTAAAATATGTTTTCTGAATAAAAAGAAGTATATAAGTATATATATATATATATATATATATATATATATATATATATATATATATATATATATATATATATATATATATATATAAATAGGATGATAAAATGTACAAAATAAAAATTGTTTTAATTACATCTGAAATAAATGTTCGAACATTATCTTAAATAACCAGGCAAACATACTTGAATGAAATTGCTATAAAAATCTAAATTATAAGTATGTTTTTGAAATTTCTCTATACTTCAGATATATGAATATTATTTACATCATGATATATTATACTTATGCAATATTTAATTCAAATAAATTGAACTAATCGATCTATTGACATTCTCAAGTCAGAATTAAAGACCAGATTTGATGTCTTTGCTAAATTTTCAATCTACGTTATGAGGATTGATTTCCAAATTTTAAATGTTACAATTTTTGAAACTTACTCAATTTTCTATCCCATTTTCTTGTGATTCAACGCTTCATTACTTTATTCAACATGGTTTATTCCTTCTGGAGCTGAATGGACTACTTCACTAGAATGTGATTATCTTTATTCCATAGCAAGCACATATCCTATAAATTTTTGGTCAGATCATTATTTAAAGAACATCATTCGATTCCATAAGTTTGTTTTCTGTTTTTTATACGAATATTAGCATGCTCTTGGGGATCATGAACCTTCGATGTACAAGGATTCTCCTTTCTGAGCACAGAGATTTTTTTAGAAGATATACTTTTTTAACTAACCATAGCCGAAACTAAAGATACTATGTTGCCTAATGATTTCTTTTCAAGTATCGAATGCTCCAATCAAATCTTAGCTTAAATTGGCACGAGAACCACCTTCATAGAATCATTCAAAGATCCCACGATCCTGTGTTTCTATAGTAAGAGGTGCAAACGGTAAAATCCTATATTTGTTATTATTTCCTACTCCTGGATGGCTTTGATGATCCTGACAGATCTGACTCCCAGCGGTTCCCATCCCGATCCCGGGCGGTCCCATTGAAGTATAAGCCTGCTCCTGATTACTCCTGCTGATGACATGGTACTTCTGGCTCTTAATCATGAGTTCCTCTTTGGGCACATTCACCTTACCTGTACATCGCCATCTTCCCACTATCTAGACGATCGTAATTTTATACTCTTATCTCAGCTTTGGAAGACGATATGCTTGTTTTAGATATAGGAAAAGGATATATTTTGCTTAATCAAGCATTATATCAGAATCAAAAGACCAAAATAAATAAGATTTAATGACTAACTGACAGAAAATCGTGGAAGAACTGATAAGTTTTTTATACTTGTTTATTTATATCCTTTTTTCACTCTAAATATTGTAAAGTAGTCGTAGCAATATTGATACAGCTTATGTAATGAATTTAATTACTAGTTGTTACAAAATTTAATTCTATATAAGTTGCATCTGCTTTATAGTAAATAATGCATATTCAAATATGTTGCTGTTTATATTTTTTGCTTAATATCTATACTGTATACCTACTAAGTAATTGTAATGATTTAATGGAATTATTAATAATACTTACTGGTATTATTAATAATAACCATTACCGATTAACGATTTGATAACAAAATAATTTCCAAATAAAAATTATATTTTCCTAAATTAGCGAAACTATTATCATTCCAAAGACTTATTAAATTAAACATTAAAAAAATATTTTCTTTTTTGTGTCCCTCTTCAATTTCACTTCGAGTGTCAAAGAGTAAAATAAACTGGATAAAACCTGTTAAATACATGTTAATTTAGTTGTTTTATTTTTTTAGTCGGGTAAAAAAGGGAGTTGAAGATCATATCTTTGATCATGCATGCAAATATTTATAATTTAGGAGGTTTTGGGCAATAAAGTGGTTAGGGAATAAGCAAAACAATAAGCGAAACACCAAACCCTCTTTCTTCATTTGAAATCAAATGTCTTCAGTGATAAAGAATAGACAGTACTTAGGATTAACCTCTACAAATAAATATTATAAATGTTTTCAAATAGAGCTTGAGGTAGCATCGTAAATACATTCGGATACCCGAGGGTATTGTATTCCCCGGCAATTGAGAACCACAAGCCAAGGGTACCGCGAACTCTGCAGCCCCATATTCCGCCCTTTGTCAGATCGCGGAACAATGAAACTACAAGATGCAGAGGTATCTGCTGATAGTATTGTCACATCTGGAACGTCGATATCTGTCAGGATCGAACCCGCCTCCATCCACCGTTGCTCTGTCTTCCGATTAACATATTAACTGTCGGTGGAGGTAACGCCCATCGGATTCTGGTGAGCTCGTTTGTCATCTGATAGTGAACGTATATCTTTCAGGATCGGGATGAAATAGCGATATCCCTTGTAAAGAGAATTGGGTATAGCTAAAAAAAAATCCACTAGGATGCGTTGTTCGATTGATGTATTCATTCCCCCTTGTCCACAATTTAATGATTAAAATAAAAATACAACAATATATCTGCTAAACTGGGGTACAAAGTCTAATTTATTAAACTTAAACTTATAATAATGTTCAGAACATAATTGAACGTTTCTTTTAATTGAACTGGCATTAATTAATTTTGTTTGAAATTAGAATTGAGTATTTTTTATTGTTATTGACGCTATTAAAAACCTGTTAAATTATTACATCATTAGTTTTTAATTCTATCAAAACCAGCTGATTAAAATTATTCATTTTTTTTTCGTATATTTATTAATATATTTCCTGCCATACAACATTTTACCCCCATCAAAATCCTTAAGTGCTGGTAATTTTTTTTATGAAACTTTTGTATAAAAATATCAGGATACTGGTAACTAAGCACGTTCAGGTTCCTTAGCTTTAATAGCTGAGTCATAAACTCTTCTGTACATCTATTCGAAGTGACATAAAAAGGAATAGTGGGCATTTTAGATTGGAAAGGGAGGAAGTCGTTGATTTCATGGAATGCCAAAGATCAACTCCGTATGCTTATGTATTATCCGTTACCATCGGTATGCATCTAAAACTTAAGAACATGACATTAATTCTATAAGTTTTATATTAATAATCATAAAAAGTGAAGGCAAAAATAATAACATAGTAATTGATATTTGGTACTGAACTTATAGCAATCCAATTCTTAATTCCTAATATTAACATATCGATATCTTATATATTAACAATATGTTGTTATTAAATGACCATATGTCGAAATAGTAAAATTTGACATGGTTAGTTTTAGTTTTATGCCAGAGATATGAGCTTTTTGTAATAAATTTGAAGTTCTGAGTATTTGTCTAGTACATGTTGAAGTGTTCAGAAATTTGGGATACATGTTTTGGATTTATAACGAAGAGATCTAATTTTGAGTTAAAAATTATATTCAATTTTTTTTTTTTTTTTATATCTTCTTTTAATTTTGCTTTATAATGTTAGATAGCATATATAAAATATGTAATTGTAAAAAAAAATCACAATGAGCATAAATGAACCGCGATTATGTAAATTTAATGGTTTCGACGATCTGCCTCCACCCGACCTGCCGCCAATATTGAAGGATGAACTGCTAACGCCCCGGAACCATATGAACGTCAGGTCGGATGATCAATTTAAAATTTTACAGGCTGCGAATGGGGTAATAGGGAGGGACTTGGGGGGAACATGGCCTCCCTTCGCCAAATTAAGGACCATTGTCATCGGAACAGACCGGGTGTCCTCTTCGATACCGTTCGACCGTTAGGTGTCACCTTTAGTTCCGATCGCTTGCCCTAGCTTCTCTTACCGCGCTCTTCAACGGGTGAGGGTTCCTGGAGGGGATATATTCGGCAAGCAGGTCAGGGATCCAGCTCCTTACTTATACTTCTTATCTGGATGGGTTTGGAGATGAAAATTATGTAAATTAGAATCAGAAATAGAATGAAATATGTAGGACGATCATAATCATTTTAAACAATTATTTATAACTATAACAGAGATTCTCATGTAATTTTAACTTTTGTGCCCAATGAAAATTTCTGCCAAATGTGGCGCTATGTTGTAAAAATTTGAGAAATACCTTTTATATCTTGAGCTTATCGGTTTGTTGCATAGGTACTATAAATCACATTGGAAGTATTTCCTTTTGAAGTAATTTAAGGCAGAATTCCCCCAAATGTCATTCACTACCTTCTCCTGTCCAAGGCACAAAATTACCTCTTCGAAGTGTTATCACCCGATAGCAGTACATTAATAGCACAATTAATAGCAGCACACAGTTTAAAAAATAATCTTATTCCAATATTTTTCAATTTTTTTGACAAAAATATAACCATAGAGGTCTCAAAATAGTCCCAAAAAAATTCCAAAGTTTGGCCATCATTATCTTTCCTTGTGCTTTAAGTGCATTTTCCTGATAGTAGATGGGATCGAGAAGGTAGTTTGAGGTTACGCATCATTTTACAAAAGTTTTTTCAAGAGTCAGAAGTAAATAAATCTATCTGTTTTCCGCTTTTGTGCGAATTTAAGGAAAAAACCAAGGTGGGAAAATTCGTGTACTTTTTTTTGGAATTACCGTTCCCTCTTTTATATACATTAGTTGTATAATTAAATAATTTCGATTTCATCTTATAAATAAATGAAGCAATACAACTTTAGTAGCAATATTTGTATGCAAGCATGACCTCAATTCAGGTAAGACAAAAAAAAAGTAATGACCATCATTGTCTTCCCCCTCATTACCATTCCATTTCGTTGAAAATTCTTTATAATTAAGCATTTTCGAAATATTTAAAGACATTTTTAATTTTAAAAAATAATGATCATACTCTATTAGTAGTTAACAATATTTTTACTGTTATTGGGGTCAGTCCTATTCTATTTGTTGTTGAATTTTAGTGAGATTTTCCTCAAAAATATGTCTAACCCTAAGAATGGAATTAATTACCCCTACCCTAAGAGAGTGCGTGAGCCCAATGTGGCCTGTTCATAAGCGACCTGTTCTTTTTTTTTCGGCTCAAAATTTAAAATTACCTAAGAATCTCTCACAAAATATTTTTTTTTTTTTTAATATATTTAATGATGTTATATTAAATATACTTTTTTAAATTTTTAATGGCTGTTTCTAAATCTACTATTAGTAAATATCACAACCAAAAACCTGTTGACAATAAGTAATAACGATATAATTATTCTCATGCATCTTATTTTTTTTATTTATCATATATACTTATAATAAATATGGATAGTTTGTGATTATTACAAGATAAATATAAAAAAATTTAAAAATAAGATAAATAAAATAAAAGACTGGCCAATAAAGCAATAATTTACGAAAGTAAATATATAAAAATATTTAAAAGCACATCTATAAATTTTTATCATTTTTTAAATCAAAATATTATTTCTTTTACTTTTTAATTCGTACATGTAATTCAATCATAATAATTAGTAATTAGGAATGTTAGGAAAGAGAGTAATAGCGAACAATACCTCCTTCTGATGTCGAATCAAAAGGAATTACCTTAATCAATAAAAACGAAAAGCCACTTTAAAGAAGAAACGAAAAAGGATAAACTTTTAAAACTGAAAAAATAAAAACTGTAAAGTATTTATTCGTTTTAATTAATTTTTTTGTAAGATTCTATTTTTTATTTTATTAATAAAAATCTATCATTTAAGCCAAAAACATTGTTAGGAACTAATATAAAAACCAATGAAAAATATCAGCAGCATCTTATAATAACCTAATTAGTTTCGTTGGGTAAATGTTTGTCCACAACTTAACTTGAAAAACATGATTATTAGGAAAAGTTAAAGATTGCAACGCTCGTTCAATTGATGATGAAACATGTTTTGGTTTTATATAATTAAATTTTAATATTTTTTAGACAGTTCTACCTTCTGTCTATCTTGCCAATTTCCACGGAACAACTGCCTAACAATCACTTTCATATGGGAAAAAAAAAAGAAAAAAAGAATCCGAATTTATGCCTAAACAAATAATGTAAGTTGACAATTACATTTATACTTGAAAGACAGTACTATTAACTAAATCATAGCTGACGTAGCATCTTAACAGGTTGATACTGATTTTTGGTAGATATTCACTGGAAAAAATGTTAGTCGCCCAGGAAAAAAAAAAAAAGTGTTCCCCCAGGAACTCTTGCCAATGGCATTTAGAAAACTCCAGATGTTTCCTCTGACGATCATGAATTAGCCGAGGACGTGAAATAGTTCCAACCTTTGTAGTGATAATTGTCTGACCTTACTAAACCAAATGAGCGATAGTATAATAGCATTTCGAAGATGGGAGTCACTGACTGTACCTTGAGTCGGTTCTGCTGAGACCGATCATAATGGTTGGTTTGGTATGATCTGTGTCCAATTACCTTTCCTATCATGAGCTATTACCAAATTTGTCGAGATTGCGAATTTGGGCGGATTAATTACTAGAACCTTCAAAGTCCTTGTGTCTTTTAGGTAGAAAAAATAAACTATAAAACGAAAAAAATCGTCCAAAATAAAATTTATTAAATATATATATATATATATATATATATATATATATATATATATATATATATATATATAAACATTATAAGAGAGAGATTGTTTATTGTTCTCCAGTGTTGGGCAAATGCAATTTCACAATAATCACATTTTGTCGTTACTAGTAGGCGGACCACAACAACTATTTGTCAACATCAATACTACAAAGTAGTTAAAGCTAACAAATACAACTCTAGTTTGAAAATGTAGTTGCGAAGGTGACTTCCAACTAATAGTTCTAATTTTAGTTATAGAGCACAACTACAATTACTGGTGATTTTTACTTAAATTGCCGCTGAAATTATTGTAGGTTCCAACACGACAGTTGATGTTGGTAAAAAAGGATTAACTTGGCATATACTTTGAAATAATAAATTTTGTCAAATATTACCTTATAACTGATGGACAATTAAATTATAACTGTGGAGAAAAAAAATTGTTAAAACGTGAAACTGATTTAAATGAAACTTTATTGCAGTTAATAAAAATTTATTGTCGTTTTTACCATGTTCCTTGAAAATGCATGTAGTAAATGAGACTGGACAACATGTTATAAGTTATTATTTCAAAGGTTATTTTGTATTTTAGGGTCCAATCCAAATTTAATGCGCGTGAAACCGTGGGGCACAGCTAGTAATATAAGAATTAAATTACCAAAATATTAATTAAAATACAGCGGTTAGATTCCAATAATTTTGTACTTTCTTGTCAGCAATGCTTCTGTTATCATCCACTTCCTCAATCACAAGTCATTTTTTCAATCTGATTTCATTATGAATTTATTGACGATTTTCCACCAGTCTTTGTACAAGCAATACCCGAACAATGGTCCAGTACCTCCTTTCAGAATTTCTATCAGATTAATTTTTATAAAAAACCTTGTTTTCAATAAATATTCTCAAATAATGGAATCATGATTCCTAATTTACCTGATGCCCAAGGAAACTTTAATTTCTTCGCTAGAAAGAATTAAACCTGAAAAGACCGCAGAATACTGTAGACTGACCATATGAACAATAATTAACAAACAGTAGTGCCCAGTTTGATGGCTCATAAAGACGGTTCGGAAGCGACAGCAATAAAAACCGAACCTAATGACCCTTGATCGTTTCATTGGCAATTATTAATTGCACAATTAATTTAGCAAATGACTCATTAAACTGATAATGTCTCCATTGTTGTTGTTAATTAGTCGTTGACTAGAAGCGGAATTAATAAAGCTATTCCAATCAGCTCAGTCTGATGTTCAATATGGCAACGTTAGAAGCGAAAATGACGATTATTTACACGTAAACTATAGCAGAATTGGTAAGCAGAGTTTCAATTTACAATTATATCTGTACATGTTTTTTTTTTTGTTTTTTTATAATTAGAAAGTAAGTCAATCTCATAGATTCCTAAATAAAAATTAGCTATTATTTCAATTTTTTTTAAACACCGAACTTTGAATGAAGGGAACCTGCTATTACAATAGGGGAGACTGCTGTACCAATGGGCAAAATATATTTTTTTATTTTTCTTAGCCGTTGGGAAACTATTTTGAACAAGTAATATGCTCAGGTTATGCTCTAAACCCTTAAGAATAAATTATTTTTTAATGATTCCTTTTTTGGTATAATGTATTTTTGAACATTTGAAATTCGTAGATGCGATTTTGTCCGTTGGTACAACAACCTGATATTCCTAGAGACACATCTGGATGTACCTGCGGGCATAAGATAGAAAGACAGTTTTCATGAATAAAAAACATAAAGGCCGTAAATAAACAGTTTATTGATTTATAAATGTTTCAGATATAGTTATGCAAATAAAAGAAAAGAAAAATTAATTTGATAAAAAAAAAAAAAATTAACATTTGAACTTAGAATACAAATAAAGTTAATTCATTGAATTCATTAACCCAAATTGAAGCCAATGCAAAGTTCACAGAAAATGTTTAAAAAAATCGATTGACAAATGATTTGTGTCCTGAAGTACATTATTTTACGGTGTCTGAAGGTACAGCACAAGCCATTTTATTTTCTAAATGGAGATAAAAACAGTAGGTCAGTTATGATTTCGATGACTTCAAAATTAAAAAGAAATCTTCGAAACCTTGATATTAATCTAGGACAATGAATTTTTTATTTTTATTTTAACCTTCAGAAAAGAGTAAAAAGATCCTATTCTTTTCCCTTGAATCTTTTAAGAGCCTGCCGGCTTTACTGCAGCAAATGAGGATCGCCAGTTCATATCCACTAGCAAACGCCACCGGACATTCCCTACTGTTTTCAAATTTTAAAATGGAATGTCCATAGATAGGTACACCTAGCCTTAAGTACCGCGTTCTCTTCTAGCTGTTACTTATCAATCGAAGCAAACGTCAGTCAACAACTGTTATATGGAAATAACAATTAAAAAAATAATATTTTGCCCGTTATTATCTCTATTACTGATTTTTTTAATATAAATCGAACTAAATTGGAAATTGAAAAATATCGAAAAAAAACTGCCTCACCTTCTTTCTTATTCTGTTCCTCTATGGAAAGAATTTAAGAACTTGAAATTTTTAATTTAGAATTCTCTCTAGTAGGCAACACAACTAGCATATCACTTTCCCCGGAAACATTAGTATTGGTGTATTGCCTACAATCACTATTTATTCTTATAATAAATTCAAACTTTGTCCAAGTGAATAACTCTTGATCTCATTACTAAATCAACTTAGCGGTTAACATCGCTCGATGTCACATCACACCTTTCCTTTTTTTTTTTTTTTTCTGAACGCTTTAAGTCTGGAACAAGATACACGAGGCTGATTTAAAGGTTAGCTACATAAATATGTCAGAAGCTGCCTAGAAAATCAATATGGAAAATCAAAGTAAGCAATTTGGCGAGATATATTCGGTTAACCTAATTAAGAAAAACTCGAGAACCTTTAAAGGGAAAGATATGTAAGCCATTAAAATTGTCATTAGTGTTACACCTGAATCCAATCGATTTATTCAGGTATGGCCTGTTTTTGTCAGATTCGGAAAGGCCTTAATGATATTAGAATCCTAGCGATATTCCAATACAATTGACTGCTTGAATAGATGCAGCCTAGACAAGCTTATGCTGATCCATCGACAGGTAAAGAGCTATTCCGTTACAGTGATCGTGTAACGGTATACAGTTCCGATTATACGCCAGTTCTTCTCCGTTACAGCGATGTCTTCTCTACTTACAAGGCCATTAGAGGCTGTCCTGTCTGAGGACCCCGTCTGATTGACCAAGAGAAGCCATGGTTCAACGCTATTTCAGACTCGCTGTAAAGCACATTACAAGAGCTATGCGATAAAATTCATAGATAATTAAAAATGCGGATTACTTCACCGTATTCAAACGTTTCGGCATGTGCGAATAAAAATATGATCCATCGGAATGTAAATCCTTGGTCATCTATCAGGAGAAATGTGCAAAATGTTATGTCAGTATCAATCATATGAAATGTCAGTTATCAAATTACTCCTGAACTCTATAGTGTGTGATATTTGATAAAATGCTAAATTAGTATATACATATGTAACATCCACCTTAAACTATAAATAAATACATATTGCCTGGGAGATGGGACACACGAAGGGTAGCAGCCAAAAGCGAATTGTTACTCACAAATAATAAGGCTAGTTCGCCCTAAATAAGAATAGGCCTAACACCGGTTGCTGATAAAGGAATTGGGCTTAGTTCTGAGCTAAAACTTCTCTAACCTATCCGCCAGTCTCGGAAAATATTGGCCTTAGAATAAGGCTAGTATAGAACTTACTAAATCAGATATAATTTACTAAAAATCTAAACGAAAATGTGGATTATTTTATTTTAAGTTTACTTACATTTGTTCTCGAATAATACCACCCAACAAAACCAAAGATAAAAACTAGGCAGAAAGTAGAAACTGTTTCAATTTTGGGCAGAGCATCTATCTAAAACGTTGAAAAACACTACTGAAACATGGGACGCTTTTTTAAGTAACAATAATCTTTATTTTTTCAAGAACTAGTTGCTTTAGTACAAAAATAAAATGAGCATTAAGTTCAGAGCTTCAGAGTAAAGGATAAATAAAAGACAGATTTTAAAAAACCTATAATTTTAAACAAATACTTTATGAATAAAGACCTTTTAAATCCTTTGGTCATCAACACCCAATTTATAAGAGCTTTATAATAAAGATTGGAAAAATCCTTGGATGATGAAAAATAATAATAAAAAACCAAAACAGAAATACTAAATACTACTAAATTAAATAAATATTTTAAGGAATAGAGTATTGAAAGGGGATAATTTTAGGATGTTCTACTTTTAGGGTTAGTCTTACTGTAACTTTGACAAGATATTCTGTATTTTTAAAAATTTAAAACTAATTTTATTTATTGAAACTTAGTTGCTAATTAGAGCTTTATATTAGAAATCCCAGATAAAGTCAAGGTGTCAATCGAAAATATAAAAAATATTTTTTTTTTATTTTTTTTGTTTACTTTTTTGTAGTATTTTGTTACATGTTCCCTTGTTCTGCTTTCAATCGATTTCTTCTATTTTTCTAAACACAAACATAATTTCTTTTTATTAATATAAAAACCATGGGGTACGCATTAAAGACGTGTTTTATGAAAGCATAGGATTAAAATAAATGGTCTTTATTTTATAAATAAATGGTTCTTATGTAAGAAAAATATTAAAAATAATAAATAAAATGTGTGTTTTTGCATGAACGTTAAAATAATATTATATTACAACTTCAAGATTTATCGACTTTTTGTTCTCTGATATCTGATATAAATCGATCTGTGGCCATGTTATTGGAACCATAAAAGCGAGGCGAGCGTATTGTGAATTTCTCCATCACTGTTTCCAGCCATAAAAAAAAAAAAAAAAAAATCTGTTATTTTCCCAAAAGTCGTTTTGAAAAATTTAAGTCTGTTCTATCGGCTCATTTAGCAGACTATCTAATTTACAGCCCGCCCAACGCCGGTTCTGGTATTTATAAATTGTCTTTTTTATTTTCTCTAACCAAATAAGGCCTATCTCGTAACCAGTTTATTTATCTTATTAAAGCACCCATTTTATTGTTTTAAAACATCCCCAGTGCGGTTTCATGGCTGAATAAATTACTGTTTATTATATATTTTTATTTACGAAGTTAAAATATATTTCTCAGTCTGTAATAGAAACAGTTAAAACTGTTAGATTTTAATTGAAGCAGTTGAAACAGTTAAATGTTTAAAATACAGATATATATCAACATATCCATTGAAATATATCTCAAGTGTTCATCTCACACTTAATTTTTTTTTTTTATTTCATTTCTTATTATCATTTAATTTAGTTTTTTTTTTTTATTTAACTTTGATTTATTGTTCTCGAATATATCATATTAGAGAATCCTACATTTGTCTATTATTTTTTCCATTTACTGTAAACATCTAATCCTTTGGTTCCTATGTTAATACTAAATTTTCTTATTTAAATTTTCATACAGTTCTACTTCACTCCTATAAATTGAATATAAGACGAAGGAAAGGAGGATGTTATTTTTCACAAGGCACCAAAACTTTTGTATACCTCTGAGCTGAACACTCATTGATTTTTGGAAGTTTTGATTCTTCATCTACCTTATATTTTTTCTTACTATTGCATTTCGAAACAACTGTATTTTTTATGATAAGTTCAAACAAAGCTGCATCATCTACCCTTCAGATCTTTGTTGCCGCCCATATTTTACTCCTTTTAGATAGAATATGGTTGCCTGGCATTTGGTAGACCCTGCTCGATGGCATGAGATGAGACTGGCAATCTTTTGCAAGGAATGACTAATTAAACAGACTTAATCCTGTTTCCGATGACAATACCTCCCAATGTATGTTTACTTCTAAGCCTTCAGAACCAAAAAGCCTCTCTATGCCCTTGATGTTCTCAGCGTGCCATCTTCTGTGCAGTATTTTAACACAACATCCCAGCCTACCACCAATACACCCTCACATAAAAGTACTTCTTTTAATAGATCCTTAATTAATCGCACTACTTCTTCCTACATTTTTTCTTGTAAAATCTTTTCTAAATTTTCCTGTTAACAATCCTTATCCTGCTTCACCTGCTTAGTTGTCACATTACAGTAACCATAAATACAATATCCAGTTACTTTCATAAAAGTTATACACAGCTGATTACAATTGTATGTACTTATCGGTAATTGAATAGTTTGTGTAACAGCGAAAATTTGTCCCCAAATTTCAGAGTATTGCACTTAATTTATTCCTTGCTGAGAAGCATGAATTAATTAATATGTTATCAAGCTGCTCTTATTTGTTTACAATTATTATACAATCTTATTTATCAACACTTTTTATGTTTACCGAAGTGATCACTGAGATAATTTCTATTGCAAGGAAGACGCGATATATATAATGACCAGTTAACTTTTTCATTCTCTGTGTTTAATTATAATAGTAATCAATCTTGTAGTATCAAACAGTGTTATATTTTTATAAATTCTATAATCTTCGCCTTATCCAAAATTTCTTGGAGCTCATTTATTTCCCATCTTGAGGGCACATGTACACTTATTGGAGTGGCAGCTCCTCCAAGAATAATTTGTATTTGAATTATCCTTTTGTTGGCACACCGAAGGATCGTGAAGTGACATTGAAAGGCACTTAGTCATCCCTTGGCATGTCACAGGGAACGTGCCAATGTTGCAATCATCATTTGAATACTGCAATTTATGTATCTCGGAGGGTACATATCTTAATAAGTCACCAGCAAGTCAGCTTCAGGTACTGGACTAATGTTGATATCCCAATGAAGGATATGCTCCCGGCCCGGTTGATGTTGTATGTAAATAGTGTAGCTCTGGTCGTCGCGTGCTCCAGTGTATGGTTATTCCCTATTTACATATGTAAGAGGTCCGTTTAAGATTATTTAGCGGGGTGAATATTAAACACTACTTATTCGTGAATAATTCCACACCTACTTGGGGAGCTGGCTCGTGGGCCAGCCGTGTCCGTCGCATACCTGATGTCACCCTTTGTCCTAATGCCAACAGACTGTCTGCTTGTCCTGTCCCGGTTGGTATTCTTCCGAGGCTACGGATCAGCCGATATCCGTCCGGACTCTTCGGACTTTCTGAGAATCAGGAGAGGATGAACTTCCAGGGGATTAAGAGACTAAGGAAGGAATAGTATTAGCAGCCGCACAAGTCTCTAAACGCCACCCTTTGCTTGTAACTTTAACATATTTTGAATGAGAGCAGGATTTTTACAGTCCTCTAAGTTAATAATATTGAATCAGCAAAAATCACATTTTGGGCACTGTGTTACTTGGGTGTTATCGACACGCACTGTTTTGAGGAAGAGGGTGTAATGGATAACTGTGAACTCCGACCTTTATGTGCACATGCTGGAAGCCAACAACGCCCTAGAGACCCTACGCCCTGAAGACTATCTTAAGTTAGATGAAATTGACGTAGAGGATAGGCGGTTCCACGGAGGAACTTATACATCTCTCTTGGAGTTTTGAGGGAAATGTCCCTGATAGATTTATCTCTTTGAGGATTGACTTGGGGTGGTCGGTACGGTCACTAGAATAACTCCGTGCATTTTTCTCTTTTTTAGACCTCAGGATGACCGACCTCTATCTCTCGATGATTAAAGGGACGGCAAAGAATCAATAGCATTCTAATAGAAGTGTCAAGAAGTGTGATGAAAAATTTTTGAGAGCGTCAATAACGGCCGACATTTGGAAGATGTAATTTTTATAACCCACTGAAATAAAACTATTGTACTTTTTAAAAATAGAACCAATTTTTTTTCTAGAGGTATTAGTTTGATTTTTACAACCCTTCACAATGTGTCAGTTATTTCTATTCTACCCGACTATTTATTTTATGATAGGAGTTCTCGGGTCTATCTTCTTTTCAGATACCTCAGAGGCTCAACGGAAATAGATTAAGGTGGCATAACCAAGAGGTTGCCTTTGGATATGGAGTTAGTAATCAAACGAACTATTTCGGGCTAAACATGCAGCATATAGGAAATTAATGTCTTTGTAGATAATTGTATTTGCGACATTGAAGATTTGGAATGTCAGATCATACTCTTGTCCTATCAAGATTTTATTTCTTAAAAAAATTTTCTAACTAAAATATATCAAGTTTTTTATGATTTATGAAAAGAATTAATGAGCGTTTGCATTTATTTAAATCATTTCCAATCACTAGGATATTGATGTAAGAGTTTTAATATAAAAATCGGAATGGAGGAACAACTTTCGTAGATTTCGTTATTATTTCCCTTTTCGGAGCCTATATTGCTATTACGAACATAAAATACAAAGTAACAAGACAATTATTGCTTGGCGAGCTATTAAGTTGTCCTCGGCAGGCGTATACTGCTCTAACATTGTCGTACTTCCCTCAGCATTCAGTGATTTATTCGACGAACTATGACACCGTCTACAAGAAGTACTAGTTTACGATCCGAACCTGCCATCTCCGCTATTTACGAACCTCCAGTTCCATAGAGGCCCAGTCGAATGAATAGACAGAGGAATACCACGCTCCGTTTGCCATGTGAATTTCTCTCCCCCAATCCTCAGGAATCGGGTGCTCCTAGATGATCCCCAAAGGCAGGTATAAAAAACTGTCACCCCTCGTCGATAGGTCCCCAATGAATGTTACAAACAGAGGACACAATGGCATCGACCCAGGAGCCTGGAAGGTCCCACAGAGTTTTTAATTGCAGTTTAACGGTTGCTGGAGAATTCTCCAGGAGAGGCTCACGGGCGACTGATCCGTCTTTGTGTCCCCTGATTAAATCAATTAGGACGAGAGGACTGCGGTAGTTCTTGGGACGTGACGCTCTTACCGCAGCTCCGGGGTCGGTTCCTCCGAGGGACGAGTAGTTTCAGACCATTTCCAGGATAATTTTCTAGTCAAGGGTAACTTTCGATGAAGCCTTGGAGTAGAGAAAGCGGGACCGCAATTAGGGAGTAGTTGAGAATTTGAATAAGTATCAGTTATAATAATTTTAATTCAAATGATAATAAAATCATAAGATCTTCAATGATCACTATACCTTTAACAGAACTAATCATAAAATAGATTTATAGATAGAATAGATTTATTTTTAATATTTTGGGATCCTTTTTAGTAAATAAAAATAAGAGTGTGGTACAAAATTGAACAATACAATAAAACGAATGAATATATATAAATAAAATATATATACAGCTAAACTAAAATCAAACAAAACAAGTAATACATATCCTACACTCTAATACCAACCTTTTTTGTATATCTGCACAATAGATTTCGAAATACTGCGCAAGGATTCTGCTTGAACCTTTATATTGAGCATTTTTGGGCATCCAAAAATCAATTTATCGTAATAATTTATCCCTAGGAAGAGTCTTATTCAGTACAAACAATCAATCAAGGAGATCGAAACGTGTGCCATCAAACCGAACTAATGAACCCCAGTCATTTATTCTAGTCAACTCTCATTAAAAGAAAAATTAGTTGTTATTAAAAATTCACCATTTTCAATTTTCTTGTCTCTATATTTTTTTAAAACTTTTTACTTAAAATGAAAATAAAATTAAATGAACTGTGGATAATTAAGAAAGAAGGGGAAGTGCTTTTTTTCTACTGTTCTAATAATTGTAAATACCACTTGTAATATTTTTACATCTTTATCGTATTGACATTTGTTTAATATAGCAGTAAAATAATTTAAAGTACGACATAAATAAAATAATTTCCGAGCATGCTTCAGTCGTCGTGTATTAATCAATAAAAAGCTATAAGTATAAATTGTGACCAATGTACCGCTGCATTCATACTTGAAGAAGGATCAAAGTAAGTAAAAAACGAAACGGTTAGAAAGACTCACCACCTGATTTTCACTGACAACCAATTTTATGATTTAAACATATCATTATGCATTAGTAACTAAATATAATTACTTCAAAGTTATTTTATATAATTAAGATGGCTATATAAGATAATATATTAATCCCTCAAGTTTAGAGTACGAAGGCCATCAGTGAAACAATTTATTTTTCATTATTAGAGTCACTCAGTTAAAAAAATAATTTTAAAAAATTGGCCTGTCGCTCTAAACTCTTATTTATAAGTTTCATATAATTTTTCTTTCAACTTATTAATTTCAATATGTGCTTAGTAAAGTAATCTTACGCTAAAATGAAATAAAGCTAGTCTAAACAAAGAAACTAACATCAATGCATTGTTTGCAATGGTTGAAATATGTACGTAATAATAATATAATAAAAATTTATGATAATAATGTGTGCTCAAAACGAGCTAATACCACACTTTATTTATATGTAGAGTTATATTTTAGAAATAAGAACTAAACTGTTCTTGGAGAATGACCCTTCCCAGAGTTTTCCACATATGACCCTAACCACTTAGACAGTCCAAGGTCAAAGGAATATGACGCATGAGGGAGGCTTAAGATGTGGATTTTTACAAACGAGGCGGAACATCCAGACTTCAGAAGCCGACAATTTTCACGGTGGAAATCAAAATATCCCGCCCCAACAAACAGACTCACCAGGCTTGTTCTAATTGGTGTTTTTTTCCCAGAACATCCCTAGGCCTAACAAAAAACTGTCCTTTTGACCAATTTCGAGGGCTGGATTTTTTCCGGCCGAGGAAACTCATCAATTAGTCCGATTCGGGAAATAAAAACCTTTTTCCGGGTTTCGTCTTCCGTTTGCTGACTTCATACTCTGGCATTTTTTTTTGTAAATATTATTTGTCCTATCGCTAAACCTATTGTTTATGCTCTGTACATTTATGAAAGAAAAAAATAACAACAGAACCCAGCTTTGGATATGCTATCGTCCGGTTTACCAATACTCAAGTATTCTAAATACAAGATTTATTTTTTTAAACTTAAACTGTGGCACGAGTAAATATAACCTGAGCTCTATTCATGAATTCGGGATCTTAAGAAGATAAAACACCGGCAATACATCTGTAGTTTCGATGAATTAGTTGTTAATCGAAAAAATTGGCATATCACTCCTGATGATCCTCGAGACTCGGCATTACGCCATTTCGTTTCATCCGCTCATAACTCGGTCATTTATGAAGATAGAGGGAAAATATAAAGTGTTTTGGAATCATTATTCTAAAGATTTAAAAAAAATTAATTTGTTTTAAATTTTTTTTTATATATAACTATTTAAAATTAATACACCACAGTGCAATAATTTGTAGGATTTTTCAAATACAATTTTTAATTATTACCTTAATCATATATTTTTATTTTTTCTTATAAATGATATGTTATTAATTATATAATTAATTAATTGGCTATTAATTATTTCTAATTGAAAATTCTCAACAGTGAGGTTTTACGAGGTTATGAACATTTAATTTGACATGCTGTTACCGCTTCCACGTTGCAAACTCACTGACCAGTCAGTTATCAATTTTCCAGGACACAATATATATAATCCCTCCCTCCCCCGACCACAGAACAGAGAACTCACTAATCAGCTATGTTAGGCGATCAAGCTCCAATATGGCACAATCGGATGTAGTTAGTTTCTTTGTGGGATAATTGGGCGAGGTTCCTTGTTGAAAAGCGGTAATTGATACAGTCTTTTTCCCTTTTCCTCTCCCTTTTGTAGCCTTTATCCCTGCCCTCCACCTCCGGCTGATTGCACCTGGAAATAAAATCCTCTCGATGATTACTTCTTGATTACAGTAGCCGACTTACAGTAATTAGTACTCATATGGTGTCCTTCAGTCTCCCAGTTAACTTCTTCATATTGGATTTATAGAGAAATGCCCAGGACATCTGTTTCTGCGGTGATATGTCGCCGTAAAGCTATATCCGCACTGGTCGTTTTTCAATGCGCTTTCGTTTTTGACATCGCTACCATAGCCTCTTATACCTTGACAATTTGCATTAATTTAAAAATTATTTATTTTTTCATTATTAAGACTACAAATATCATTCCTCACATTTTTTTTTTATACAAATAATTCATTTGGATTCCGAAACTATTCTAAAAGAATATATTATTTTTTTACTTGAGATTTCAGACATATGACCTATTTTCAAATATAAAAAATAAAGGCGTATTATGAAAGTGTTATTTTCACTAGTGGATTAATATATTTAGCATTACTTTCTAATTTTAATTAATCGAATTTAATGTAATAATAAGATAAATGTGCTATGCCTTTTTATAGTTTTTTTAATAGTATTTTTATAGCTTCTATAGATGTGCTAATTCTGGCCAGGATTTCTGTGATCATATGTTTTTTAGTCCTAGTGCGTCGGCAAATTAGGTTTTTGCTGATATCTGAGAGACGAGTTTTTTTTTTTTTTTCAAGCTAATGTAACAATAAATGATCAGATTTTTGTTTACATTTATGAATTAAATTCAAAAACAAAAAAAAATATGAGAGAGTTAGGTAGCGATGTTGAAAACGAAAGCGCATCGAAAATGGATCGACCAGTGTGGACATAGCTAAAGAGCGAGTATTATTAAACTTCAAAATGATCAGCAAATTTGTTGGAGTTTTAATAACACTATATAATTTTAAAAATAAGTGATGATTTCATAAAAAAAAAAGAAGTATAAACAGTAATATTCACAATAAATTAAATTGTAGACATTATACATAAACATGACTAATATTATTTTGGAGTAATGATTGAATGAGAACTTTTAAAAATAAAGTTAAATCATCACCAATAAATTCAAAATGATAATAAATCAAAGTTTGACAATATTCATAGATAATGAGTGATCGAGAGGAAAGCTTTTAAGATATATTTAGTTCTTACAAGAGACAGGTTTACATAATTTAAAAAAAAAAATCTAAACATGGGAAATATAATCGTTTTAAATATTAGAGCAGACCATGCGCCATTTCAGAAATGGATAATATGAATTTTCACTTATACTGTAACTATTTTAACTATAACATTTAACTATTTTAACTAAAATATAACTAAAAATTAACTATAACATAACATTTTAACTATAACTATAAACATTTTAACTATAACACTATAACTATTTTAACCTCTGGATATTGGACGAAACCAGTTTAGATCTCGAAATAATAGGAATAAAATTAAGTACATATATAGCAGAATCGGCGATAATTTGGGAATCATCTGAGAATATTTTTGAACTCGTAGAAAAATTTAGGTATCAGTCAGCAGTACTTAAAACATACAAAATTCAAGGGAAATAAAAGAAAAGGCGGGAAATATTTCTTTATAGTAATTACTCAGTTCGAATCCTTAGTCCACAAATTTGAAAGTCAATACTTACTGTTGTCTTTCCCACTGTTCTTTATCGAGTGAATAAGTGGTCACTCGCGTTCACAGAAAAAAAAAAGCACATGCCTTCGAAAAAAATAAAATATAGTCTACAAAATAGAAAATCGCTGGACATGCATTCGATAAATATAATGGAAGTATAAGCCTCGAAACCGTTGAAATGGGAAATCTAAGTTGTGTTAGCTACCAAGCGAATTCCAGAAAAGATAAGCAGAGCTGAAGTTCAATAGTTAAACGTCGTACGAGTAGACCGAGGCTTAGTTGGAAGGATCTATGTATGGAAGTATGTAGGCAACGATAGCTAGTGATATCGGCATCGAACCATCGGGTTCACAAAGCCTTATTATTATTTAATTTAAGCCTGCTTTTACTTTTTTTATTTGGTATTAGTCAAATATTGATTCGCTCAACTAGTCATAAATTCTATTGTTCTGGGTAAAATAGATTATCTCTAGGATGCTATTGGAAGAAAAAAAAAAGTCTTGAGGATCTCAAGTAGTATGTAAGTAACTAGCCAATCAATTTTTTGCTAATTCAGGCGCCATCAGAACAGAAAAAAATAAGATCATATAAATGAATATCTCGCTTGAGCAGTCCAAAAAGAACCTATGAACTACCCTCCTTTGGAATGTTGATCTGAGATGCGCAGTTTTCGGTCTGAATTGGCGAAATGTTGGCTGGTTAGTTTTTTTGTATCTTTTAGATTTTTGGCTCTTTTTCATTGAAAGAGATCTTTTCGTACCAAATTGTCGTACAGGTAAATGTTTTAAACGATTAAAACATTATTCTGGGAAATTATGCAAATTATTTTATAATTTTTCCTATATATTATTTGCACAATTTCATGAAAATTGGCCTATTATTGAAATACGGCTCACAATGATACCTAAGAGTTGCCCTCAGGCCCTTACATGCAGGAAAATCGCGACTAAAACATCGACAACGCTCTCGAACCCATCTTCAGCAATTTTCCGACCGACATTTCTTCGAGATAGTATGAACATCCTCTGATTTATCTGAGGGCAGTCTTTGTAGGGACACCGACAGGCATGCCTCTCTCCTATTGGCCGGCGACAAGCTCCCACGGGATTGGTCAGTTTTTCCCGCAATTATACCTCCACTTCCTGCCATTTCTTGCTCTCTTGGTAATGGCAAGCAAAGAAAGATAAACGGCGGAGAGTGGAGTTTTTAGAACAGCTCGCTCGCCTTATTGAAATTAATAGTCTTCTTACCATGGTAATCTATTTAAACGCCGGGACATCCGACCGTAGAATATCTGAGTTCCGTTGGTATTACATATACCTACGCCATAATTCACCTCTTTTTTTTTTCTTTTTTTTTTTTTTTTTTTTTTTGTCCGTTGTCAGTTGCTCATATATTTTAAAATCATTTCAATTTTTACGTACCCATTGCTGACAGCTTTTCGTCTAAAATTAATTAATAAAAACTTTGATTGGTATTACTTACGTTTATACTGTGAAATGATATCTAACCAAAACACGAAGAATTATTATTATTATAGAATTATTGATGTTGCTTGACCGACTGTGATGTTCTTATGATGAAATAAATAATCGGAATGCAGTCAACATAGTATATTCTTTATTATATCATCCTTATATAGCTCACATGATTCAGCCTAAACATAGGCTTGTACAACACAAAAGATGCTAAGTTGACTGCAACCCGATTATTTATTTTATTATTATTATTATATTACATAACCGTTAACTGAAAATTGCATTTTAATAAAAATATTATTACCTAAACTACTCTTATTGCGTAGCTGCTTCCTCCTTATATATCTCGAGAGTAACTCTCCGAGAGTGAGCAGCCTGGCCGACTCGCAGAGCTGTATCCTAGGGATGCGAATATTGATATATATATATATATATATATATATATATATATATATATATATATATATATATATATATATATATATATATATATATATAAAGAGAATCGATAGCTTTCGAATATATCGAAATAGTAGTTCGATACATCGAAAAAATATATCAATTTCGATATATCCGGCCTCGATATCTTTAAATTTTTAATGTCTCTCCTTTTAAAGTTGGTATGGAGCGGGGTAGCAGAGTGGGCAAGGCACTGCGCTACTAATCTACTAAGGGTTCGAGACCGGCTGAGGCAGATTATTATTTATTCTGTATTCAGCAGTGGATCGACCCTATGGGATCGGGGGACCCTCCTGGGGCTCACCCAGCCTCTATAAAGTGGGTACCCTTAATTGGGAGAAAAACCTAGAAACGATACGGTCCTTACCAAGTACTAAACCCAAGACCCTTCACGGGTTGCAGTGGTACAGGTTTTGTTTTTAAAGTTGGTGGCTTTAGGGATGTTTGAAAAATATCGATATTTCTGACCGATAGTTTTAACTCGAAATATCGTAATATCGAAATTAAAATTTATCGGAAATTGATATTTTTTCCACGATAATTAAATAAATACAAAAATGATTACAAGATCTGTAAGTTTGATAGTCATTATTTATTCATTTGTGATTTCCTTCCTTTTTTTTTTTTTTTTTTTTTGTGGGTAGCAATTATTTAAACAGTTGACATCCGCATGATGGTATAGAAGGATCAATATAATTAGGGATTGATAATTTATCTTTTCTCTAGTTTCTATTATGTAATATTTTTTTATAACCTATTTATGAATATTTGATTGTTGCTATTAAACCTTGTAATAGGTCTAAGATTTGTTAATGTTTACTACTCTATCCTTCAATTCAATTCAATCCATTCAAAAACTGATATATCGATATTTTTCATTGATATATCGAAGTACTATTTCGATATATTTGAAAAATCTCGATAAGATATATGTTATAACTCGTATACATGCCTAACCAGAAACGGTTCAGGAAATGGCTGACTTCAACAGAGTCACTATAGCTAGTAATACAAACACATCACAAGTCTTTTAGGTTCTTTGTTTCTTGAATCAACCATTCTTTGTTAATATTTTTTTGAAAAAATATTTGTGTTCGATACTCAAATTGTAATATCGATATTACGATATAGCATATGAAAACTATCGGACAAAAATATCGATATATTTATATAAAAATGTCGATATATCGATATTTTTCGAACATCCCAACAGTATCCCCTAGTCAGTATAGCTACCTCTCGAGAGTGGGCATGTAGCTCTACATAGTGAGCTTCATAGGAACCTACTTAACAGTTCAGGATAACTATTTTCAAACAACGTTTTTCGACTCTAAGAACCCTATAACTTTTAAAATTAGGAGATCTCGCAAACCTTTATTCCACCCATTATCGTACATCTTCTAGGTTGTGTGGTTATGAAAAATAAAATCTTTACAGTTGTTACTCAAAACCATTTTCAAATAAAAGAAAACTGGATTACTATGACAATCATTCCGTTTCGTATTAAGGAATCGGAACTGGAAAAAAGAGACCTGATAGTATAGATTTCAATAGAAAAATAGCCCGACCCATTTCTGAGATAATCAAATGGGTCAATAGCGAGCAGAAACCTTCAGAATATTCGACAAACTGTGCCAAAATAGTAGATATTGTTTCCGTTACAGCTTTCTGAGCAGCTCTTTGTAAACATTTAACAATCCGTCTTTTTACCGGATCGTTTCCTCCGATAACTGCTTCGGCCGTTGTGCAACTTATTTTTCTGTTTCCAATCTTTACAGGAAAGTGAAAGGTGTCCTTTGCAGGACATGAAGGACCTCTTTAATGCGATTCTCAGTGATTTATCAGAGTCCTTTAGAATTGCCTCCCACGCTCGAGAGTTAAAAGTCTATATAGCGACAATGAGGTCAGGTTTCTCAATATTCCTAATATTTAAACACCCACTAATTGTTTACCATCTTAATGTGGAGTTTCCTCTGGGAGGCTGGCGACAGAGCTACCCACGTTAGCCTAACTTTTATCATCAAATATTTAAGGAATGTGGAGTTCATAAGAAAACAAAACTAATCATAGTCGATATTTTATTTACACAGACAACTCATGCTATTAATCAAAACTAAGATAGTTCGAATTCCCTAAAGAAAACGATAAAAGTTAATTTAAGGAAAATTAATATAATCAATAAAAAAATTATTCGTTTTAAATTTAAGTTAATTTAAGTGATTGTCCATTATAACCTAATTTTTATAAGAACTCATTTTCTATTTGAACAAGCTTCAAATATTGAAATCACAAACCAATTTCCTAAGAATGATCAATAAGTATCATTCCAATGATTTTAGTCCTAATTTTAAAATAATATTTTTGGTGTCCAAACTTCTTTTTATTGCTTTTTATAGAATGTCCAAAATTATGGAAATAATGCCTACTTTAATAAATAAAAAGAACTAAAATTTTCGAAAAACTAAAATAAACGTTTATTTTTAACTAAAAGGAAATATTATGAATTTACCAACTAAATTAAAATGAAGATACCGGACAGTAAGGACTAAATATTATAAAACTCAGTCAAAAATTTAATATCTGAATTCAGGTATACTTTGTAGCCAATGACACAAGCAAAATAGGGGCTTGCGTTGGGGTATAAATAGCATCGGAACCGCTCATGTCAAGTCTAGCTTATTTGACTTAACTAGTTTTCCAGACTGGAGTTTTCTCAAGTAAAAGTTCAATGGTAGTTCTGTTTTTGTCTTTTTTTTCTTCTTAGCACTTAACAAACAGTATTTAGAAAAATATTGACTTTCTAAACACATGTTGTTTTGGATGTTAATTTTAAATCAGGTACAGTTTAGAATGTTTTGCCATATTATTACTAATTACTACTAAAATGTAATCTTTTCTTTTCTATAATGATCCCTTTTACTTCTGCAAATTGTTGTTTTAATTATTTCAATGACAGATTGATAGAAAAAGAACATAAATCTTAATTTTTCATAAGAGATACAAAATTGATTATTTTTATTTGTTTTTAGTTCAGTAGACTATCTTTGATTACATGTGCTTTACCAATCCAAATATAGAATTCCAGATCGAATAACTGGATTGCTTGAGCGTTGAGGTGGATTCTTCTGGAATCTTGTTCCAGGCGAAAAAACCACCCACTGCTCTTAGGCATGTTAATGATTTTACTAGACCTAAGAACTCCTAAGAGAGTAGTTAATCAATTAATCGAGCTTCAAACTCGATTTAAACCGGGAAGGCGTGTAATATCGATGTTCTGGAGTTCTCGTTAGCTCGGGGCCCGGTAATGTTCATGGTTTTTGTGTGGTCTGCTCAGCCGTGGGACCTAACCGTTGCTTTAATTGTTTGACTTAAAAGTCCTACTTTCCCCGACCTTCATGCTAGTTTCAGGGCTAGGAAAGGGAATGAAATTGAAAAACGAAAAGCGACATTATGTTAAAATGAAAGAATAGCGTAGTAATAGTTTCTATAAGAAATTCCTCATTCTTAACTATACTTTATCTTTTTTTTTTCTAAATGTCTTTTAAATAAAATTTCCAGGTATAAACAGGCATTTTTCCACTTATATGGCTATTTCCTGTTAAGAGAAATATCTTTCTTTACAGAACAGCCGACGACTGGGATATTATCGCCACTGATGAAGAAATCATAAAAAAAACATTAAAAAATCATCTATAAAAAGTGAAGAGAAAGTTCTTTATATAATCTTTTGAAGGGACAGAAAGTTCTTTTCTTAATGGGACTCTTCTGTCTTCTTCATCTGCAGCACCTCTTTCCTCCCACTCCTTGTCAAGAATATTGATTCTGCTCGGACTGAATTTGGTTTCTCTACATAGTTTTGAACTTGAAATTTCTTATGAAAATGTCAGGGAGTAAAGCATCTCTCATAAACACATGATTAGAAATTACAAAAAAAATCACCAAATCGGTAGCTGTTCCAGTTAAATTCTTTGACCACTTAGGTAAATCCAGATTAGAGACCCAATTTTTATGAACTTGGATATTGAGTTCCTCTGTTTTTTATACAGTTGCTCCCATTAGTGCATTGGTACGATTGAATCCATTTTGATTATGCATATTTGGGAATTAATGAAGATATTTGAATAATTGGGAGTAAATGCTCATTTGTGAATATTTTGATAAAGATTGTTTTTTCGTTAATTACGAAAATTGATTAATATTATTATTTTTATCAAAATAACTTTTAATTTTAGAGTATATCGTCCCTATCATGTCACATTTTCGAATGTGGAAAATGCGATTTTCATATACGTCACTTTGAAAACCTGAAGTGGCAATGTCTCGAGAACATGACCCCAAAAGACAGTAGTTATCCCTTGAGAACTATGAATTCAAGACTTAAACACAATGCCTGTCTCAACTATTTTGTGTCAAAGTGGCCAATATGAAAGTCGCGGTTTTTCACATTCGACAGTTTGACATGGTAGGGATTGAAAAGGAAAAAAAAACAGCTTTTAAATAGAAATAAAATACAGAATAATTTTAGACTGATAAACAATCTATTGATAATTTCTGTAGATATGATTTGGTTATATTACTTACATGCATGTATTTATTTTACCATCTACATAACTTACAATTAGTTTATTTTTTGAGATCGGTCTATAAACAACTATTTTATTTTTAACAATTTATTTTAAATTTTGTTTTTTTACAGTTTATTATTTTTACTATATTGAGATTATAATTTTTTTTTAAATTTATTTTGTTCTTAGAGACACATTAATAGATCTATAGTAAATAAAAATTGCATACATTGTTCGATTGATGTTTTTTTACTGCATAAATTCCTAACTGTGGTTAAGACGAAGGACATGGCCGATTTTATAAAAAATAATCTAAAACATGACCTAATTGGTTGTTTTGTTTTTTTGTGAACGCTTCGTGTATAGGAGTATTTCTTTAATAAGACCTTTTTCTTTGTTTTGTTTTTTAATATATTGGTGGAAGATTAAAAAACAAAAATTAAATTATAAAATTTATTGGTGCCATGAATTCATTGTCTTTTATAATATTTCATCACCTGACCGGCTGATTTCCAATAAAGAAGCATGGACAGGACGTATTGTTTTCCATATATTTTTATTTTCGAAGCTTTAATGGAAAATAACATCCAGGGCTCAATTATACGGATAAAAAATGATTCTTCATATATATTAATTAGTCAATTATTTTTTAAAATCTGAAAATTTGTAAACTGGGTAAGCTCAGAGGAAATCTGTGTTAAACGCCGTTGTTACAGCAAGATATTGGCCTGTGGATCAAGCAATTTATTCCGTCGTGAAATTAACCTTTAGATTTTACTTTTTTTTTTTTCGAAATGACCAGAGTACGTCGGGAAATTGCGTGAAAAATTACGTTTAGCAACTGTAGGGCAACATGGCGTTACGGTATTTGAGGCCTTTATCTTGCACTGGCTATTATCCTAACAGAAAGAGATTGAAAAGAATATTTCTACTATATAATATTAATTGGAGGTGGTTTTTCTGTAATTTTACTATCAATGCATTGTTTACGGCAAGAATTAATAACGAAAAATTGTAATTTAGAACTTTCTAATTTGTAATTTCCATTATAGCATTAAACTTTGATATTAAAACTATCTTTGCATGATTAGTCAACATAATTTTAGTAAAATGCCGATGCAAATAACAACACTCGTGAGATCCAAAATAAGAAATAATGAACAATTATTATAATTATTAGGTTAATTACAAAATTTAATCAATTTAAAATGAGAGTCCTAAAAGCTCCATCTTATATGAACGGCTGTGGTATCGAAACTCATTTCCGATAGATCGTAGTCCTCCAGTGGTGCAGGCCGCAGCTGTTGATGACCCACCTGGGCCTGGCCCTAACAAGACGTGACACGGAGCGAGTTATCCCGTGGAAATCGGATTTCCTCCAGTCGACCATTGCTTCTGGCAGGGAACCCAACTCAGGAGTAATTGCCCAAGCCCGATTTGGAAACCCAACGCCCACATGATATCACACAAAATAAGGCTATGTGGAAAGGCACGTTGCATGAGACATATCGAATACAACTTAATGCTTGAAGTATTAATAAAATATATATATATATATATATATATATATATATATATATATATATATATATATATATATATATATATATATATTATTTTATTTTATTAAATTAAATCTTTTTCTTCAACTGGTAACATATATCAAGGGCATATTTTGCCAAATATATGCGCCTGTCTGATCATTATGACATAGACAGTAAAATAGATGTATTTGTTTATTATTGTTGCTTGCTAGCTCGACATTTCATCTATGAGTCAGTAGTCTGTAAAACGGAGTGTGGCTCGCGTATAGAAGCTGTGGAAATGGAACACTTCATATAACAACGAGCTAATAGCATTCAATATAATGAGCCCTTTTTTCTTTAGTTATTTCTTTATACTTACACAATATATAATGCTTGAGGTTAATGTCAGTAGCCATATCACAGTTTATGAAAAAGATACAATAATATTCGTATGGAACTGTGCGCTTCACAGTTCCACCAGCGAGGAGTTTGGCGGTTGCAAATATGAGCTCATATGAAACTGTACTCGAGGCTGCGGAGAGAAAGAATAGTGTCGATCGGACTGTACCTATCGTGTTGGTGAAAGGTAAAATATAGATTTGTTTACACCGCCTGCGTTTTACTTAAAAACCGTGTACAGTATTCTTGTACGTGATTAAGTGTAGAATTAGATTGCTATCCTGCTGTTAGCTATTCTATTTGATTCATGTTTTTTTCCTGTTTTTATTTAAAAGAAAATTTTTACCATGACCTTGAAAATTTAACCATCTTTTCGTGAAAATTAAAACAAGAAGAATGGTTTTCATTTTTAAATAAATTGATCAAGCTTTTACTGTGGCAATTTACATTATAATAAGTAAAAAATGTTTGATTTTGTTCTTTTAGGATTTTAACAAATTTCTGATTAAATTTTCTTTTTATACATGTTTGTTTTCTTTAATTTGAAACAAATTTGAAACAAAACTGACAATTTTCTGTAGTAGCACCCTCATTAATTGTATCTACTAGTCGCCACTGCTCTTTTCCTCTTTCTACATCTGCATCAGACAGATTCCTGGCATGAGAAAATGTATCTCTCTATTGCAGATTAGTTCTACAAAACAGTGCTTTTTCGATATTGTTTAGAGCGAGATTTTATTTTATGATGAATCATCTTCATTAAACTTTGCCAAGTGTCCTGCCCATCTCAGCTGGAAAGACTCACATATTTGGAGCCATCAGGCTCTTTCCTTAGGGAGTATTGTTTCTGGTTATCCTTCACCATTTCTATAATTTATCTCTCCCTGAAGACATCGAAGGATCTTCCTTTCGCCTAACGATGAAAAGTATGTTATCACCATAAGCTAGTAGTGCAGTATCATTTATTTGGAAAGTCAGTTTAAAGTAACATGTATATCAGAAATGTCAGTTTTTTTCAAGATCATAAGATTCATTTTCTTTATAAATAATAGATACTATATATTTTTATCGTAAATTATGGGTTCATATTTGATACGCGAAGTATCGGTAGAGTTAATTGACTGAAGTATAACCTCATCTTTCGTTTCTGCCAGCGGAATCTGAGAATTGTGGAGGTAATGGGAGGGTATGTTTCCTGTAGAAGAGTGAAAGTAATGAATTATTGATTATGTTTAATCTATTTTTTCATAGTTTAATCTCATCATACAGTATTTTTAAGCGGAAAAAAAAATTGTAGGAAGAATTATCTGTGATCCTCACAGGAGATTCTTCCTACAATTTCATATTCACCAATTTAGAGATAGACTGCCTCTTGTTAAAGAGAACTCGGAGGAAAAAAGGGAAGCGATAATATATTTTTTTAGACTTGGGACAGTCGAGTCCTGGAGAAGGTTAGGTTCAATCCAAACATTAACCTTAGGTTCAGCAACTACCCCTATTCTTAGATTTTGCATATTTCTCATCTTTCTGGTACTGGAACTAATGGTGGGGGGACAAAGTATCTTATTATATCTTCGTATCTTTAGTATCTTAGTACCATGTGTAAAGTATTGAAATGTGATTTGACTCAACATACACCATTTAATCGGTCAGCGCCAATAAGTTGATATTTTCAGTCGGTCCAACATACTTCCTCACTGCATTATCATACTAAACATGTATAATTAACGGTGTACATTGTTGACTATAAATATTGTCAAAATTAACAAAATCCTTAAATTCTTTAAAACTTAGTTACGAATATGGGAATAATTTTGATCGATGAAAGACGATATTGTAAGAACTGTCCTCAGCAATGTAAATCTGCTAGTTTTCCAAGCAATTTATTTAAGAGATAGAACGGATGGCAGCTAATAGAGTGCACTGCCGCAGCCCGCTCTGCAATCCTCTTAAGTGCTTGGGATAATTTTCATTAATTTAGGGCCATGAGGGGACTCTGCTTTCTAAATATATTTCTGAAAATTACTCTTATCTGACATTATATCGATAAGGTTAGGGTATGGTGCCATGTGATGAGCATGTGAAGTATATTATTCCAGATCCTTAACATTATCACAAAAATATTTGAGATATCCTCTTAAAATTTCATTCAAAGATATCAAAGTGCCTGAGCAGGCTAAATCGTACATCCAGAACGAAAGGGGTACAAGTCAAAATATCGCTTTTTGTTAGAACGGGCATTAGATTAAATACTACAAAGAAGCCCCCAGGGTGTTTCCTCTAACACATGTTTCTCATAGATAACCTGCTGTGTCTATTGGTTTGGCCTGCATGCTTTAGAATTATAGGGGTCCAAATATTTAAATTTGTAATGTCAGAAATTTTGAGTTGTATCTCTATGAGCATGGAATCTTCATTTACCGAATCCAGAAATTCTTAAGCTACTAAGATCACTCACCATTTTTTTCTTTAGCCTATTAATGCTTAATTCTAACATAGAATAATGTATATAGTATCTAAGTTTTTCATTAAAAAAAACAAGCTATTTTATACTGATATTTTTTTTTCTTTCAGGTGAGTCTGGTAACGGAGGCCGTTGGAGAAATTGATGGTATCCTGCAAATGTATGTAATCGGACTTCAAGTCAATCTATCATTTGTGCTTGTCATCAATCTTTTATGCTTTGGAAGTGTTAAAAGTTGCTTTAGAAGGGGGCTTTAGCGCTTTAAGTAGATCAGATTACTTTGTTATCGGGTTTTTCCTCCTCGCCCTGTTCCCCGCCTCCACAATAAATGGTTACCTGAACCTTTCACTAAGGTCTTAAAAAAAAGAAAGAGTTAAAGTACCTTGCGCCTTATGTTAATAGGTGTTAGACAAAATACATGGAATTTTCTGAGATATATTTAAATAATTTTGAGAAATAGATTTTGCATCACTTCTGAAGTACATATTTATATAATAAATTAATGTTGGACAGTATATGAAAAGTATCATGCAATGATAATGTTCAGTATGAAGATATTTTAACTGATCGAAGTATCCACTTGTCCAGATGAAACAAGAGATCTCTCTAAATCTCTGACAACTTTAATAAAAAATGAATTAAAAAAAAAAAAAAAAAGGATTGCCGAGCAGTGCAGGTTCGAACTTGGCAATCCCACTCTAGTTAGGATAGAGTAGTAACCTCTAACAAACTTGAAGGTTGCCGTCTAGAGTAGCTAAAAAAAGACCAACAGACCCACTTGAGTGACGAGTTCCTATCCAAACAATACAAGTACAAATGTAATATTAACAAAACATATTTTTACAAATTATCGGTTACCATCCAATTATAAGAGTCTGCAGAAACAAGTGGACAGGATTCTGTTCTTGAATGGGAGACGATCAGCCAAATAAAGAATGGACAGAAATGTTTAAGGGTACAAGACGCAGAGGAAGACTCCTTGGATGAGGTGACATAGTAGCATCCAATGTCAGGAATTATGTCGACTGTCCAGGATGACAGCCGCAGAAGTCTGATTGGAGGAAAGTGTCGGAGGTGGCCAAGATTCGTCGCTGAGTTGTCTAAAATAAAAATTCGTGCCAAAATAAAAATACTTATAATTGCCTGCTAACATGAATTTCTTAGTCTTACAAATTTACAGATTAGTCATCAGACAATGCTTATAATTTACAGAAATTGTTTAAAATTTTCTTTTTGGAAAAGATAAATGTAATACTAAACATTTTATGTATTTATGATTAAACGTATGGCAAATCAAGAAGGAGATGGTCCGAGTTGCGGTCAAGAATAAAATAAAATGATAAATAATGGCTAACTATCCAAAGGCTAAGTTCCAGGTGCCCTGATGAACTTGTCTACATTTCTTTTTGTCATTACCGTTCCCCCTTTTATACACATTAGTTTTGTAATTAAATAATTTGAATTTATTTCATCTTATAAATAAGTGAAGCAAAAGAATTTTAGTAGCAATATTTGCATGCATGACCTCAATTCAGATAAGACGATAAAAAGGTAATGGGCCATCATTACTATTCCATACCCCTACCGATAAATTCTCTGATACTAGATGGGATCGAGAAGGTAGTTTGAGGTTCTGAATCATTTTAAAAAAGGTTTTTCACGAGTCAGAAGCAAATAAACCCACCTGTTTTCCGCTTTTGTGTGAATTTAAGGAAAAAGCAAAGGCAAGAAAATTCGTTGTGTACATTTTTTTGGCAATTACCGTTCCTCCTTTTATATGCATTACTTTTATTTTTAAACAATTTGAATTAGTTTCATCTAATAAATGAAGCGAAACAACTTCAATAGAAATATTTGTATGCAGGCGTAACCTCAATTCACGCGAGGCAAAAAAAGGTGATGTGGCTTCATTGCATTCCCCGTCATCAAACCCTCGTAATGATACAATCAGTAATCAACATTTTCGGACAGTAAAATTATTTCATTAAAAATTAAAATTATTTATTTATTTTAAAATATTTTACTAGGCCTATCGGGGCCTAAAATATTGAATTTAGATTCATTGCGAAAAATAACACATTTTTTTTTTTTTTTTAATGAGACTTTAACTTCTCTTCTAAGCGTATTATTTGAAATATTACAAATATTACAATAACCATTTTTCAATGTTCGTTTATGGGTTATTGATATTTAGCTTGCAAGCCTAAAATATTCTATAATTTAACATATAATATAAAAAACAAAGGAAGAAGGAAGAGTATAGACGAAGCTTGTAACAGTCAAGTCTTGTTCCAGATCTAATGAACAGGATTCTTAGTGGAAGTTTGACACAACTTCAAAACTAAACAGCATAAAGTAAAATAAAAATTTTAAGAACTTTATTTCTTATAAAAATTGGTTTTCCTTTTTTTTGCCAGAAAAAAACAGAAGTACCAGAAAATCACTCATGTATATATATATATATATATATATATATATATATATATATATATATATTTTATTTACAGTCCGATATATGTTGGACTTAATCGTACACTGCATCTTACTATCTCAAACAAATTCTTACTTGGCTTTTGAAAGTATTGCTATGTACACTGCTTTTTTTTACCGCCTAGCAAAGACGATCTTCCTTTATCTTTGAGAGTTGAGAGGAGTAGTGGTACGATACCGTCGCTTTTCTATTAGCTCAAATGGCTTTGATTAGAAATTTCTTCACTTAGAGCTTAAGAGGTTTTTTTATTTCACTTCAAGAGAGAGAGAAACAATGGTGGATTTGAATATTAAAGAGATGTAAATGAAAAGGCCGAAATAAATGGGTCTAAGAGGCGAGGCTGTTAAAGAATTAACACCGATGGAACTATCGCCGCTGTAGAGATACTAGCTAACAGCTTTTCGCAGTTTAACTGATACGGACAGCTCGTTTTTAGGGTTGTGCAACCAGAGGATTTGAATAACACGATAAGAGTCCCCACGGGAGGATGATGGACCAGCCGCGGTTAAAAGCTCCGGCCTCAGGTCAATGTCTTCTTCCTTTTGGTCATAAGGAAGTGTAAGGAAGGGAAAAGAGAGAAAGGGACACAAAACAGAATGGAAAGAGAGAAAAAAGTAGAACTGGGAAAAAAGAAGAGTGTTTGGTCTGGTAGGCGGCGCTACAAGGTTTAGCTCTCTACGCGGTCCAGATAACGCCGCAACGGGACAAATTAGTCAGCTAATTACGGCAGTGTTTCTGTTCTCGAAGGGTCTTCGAGGTCTGGAGACTACGCCCACGGCGGGGCGCAGCTCCGGTGTGGCCGATGTCTCAATTCGACTCGGGCAGATCTTACAGGAGATAGCACATCCTCATGGTAGCCAATGAAGAATGGTATCATCAATTCATATCTTGTATTGGATTCAGTGCTCAGTGTGTCTCATAGAAGTATAACGGCACAAGTGGAACATAAGAAAAAAAAAGTGTTTTATACCACAATTACTATTTATAGCACAATTTATATTTATATTACTATTTTTATAGCACCTCTTAGCCTCAACTACCACTAATTTTATATATATTTTCAAATTTCCCTTTAAACAATCAGATAATGCAATTAAATAATATTAGATTAGGACAATGCAAACAAATAATAACCAGCAGTCCGTTTCATAGAGAATTTAGTCCACATCTACAATGTGAGCAAGGTCATAGGTATTTACCACTGTTTTAGAAATCATCTAAATTAGAACAGAAATTACCACAAACATTCAATGAATTTTAATGCTACTGTTATCTGTCAATACTGACCTATTTGTTGCATCCTAAACTCCCTAATGGGTATCTCAGACAAATGGTTTGAAAATTGGAAAATTAAAATAAATCTAATCGAGTCAGTTTTACTGTTCGTCACGTAGCAACAACTTTCTTTGTATTGAGAAGAGACCAACTTGGAGTCCTCATACGAGGCTGAAACGTGCAAAAACTTTTAATCGTTTCCGATTAATTAGTCGTTTACAAGGCGAACTCTGTAAACATGTAGAGCACACGATATGAAAATTTGAGCATTACAGTTTCAATAAACCATCGAATTCCTCTCGTATTGTATTCGAAAATCCTCAAGAAAATCCTCAATACTCCATCTTTTCACAAAGAACACAAAGAAAACTAACCATACGCTGCTAATTTCGCCAAAAAGCGATGTTCATCCTTCCATTACACATTCCCCACAATCACTTACGCCCATCATTTAATGACGCTACTCCTCAATCTATTCCCGAAACCCCCAAAGCATCTTAAGTTAATAATAATAATAAAAAATTTAGTAATGTATTTGATTTTTTTTTTAATGCATAATTCAATTCTTGAAATAAACTTGCTAGAGCTAGTTAATCATGGTGAGTGGCTCTGATGGTGGTTTCCCCTTCTCTAGTCGGAGTGCATCAAAAAATATTACTAAAAACGATTTAAAAAAACAACATAAAAAACGAGAGCAGCAGAGTTTTGTCACTAATGTCGTATTTTCACTAAAATACAAAATTGATAATATCAAAATGGCAGGGGTGGAAGAAAATAGTTAAGGCTCGCAAAAGGCACTTTTCTAACACCAACTCAATTCACGTACAAATATCCAAATCTACAACTCAATAGAGAGGAGCTGTAGAGGTGCGCAAAACATAAAACCGCGAAAAAACATTTTCACCACATGCCGAAAATTTGACTGAAATTCAGCCCTACTTCTATGGTATTTTTCTGTCTATCAAATAAACATACATACCTAATTTCAGCTCATTTGATCCAAAGGGTCCCGCTGAAAGTGCTCAAATGTATATACACATATATATATATATATATATATATATATATATATATATATATATATCAAACATCCTCAAAACCCCCAAAACAGTGTTATAGGTGTTATGAAATGGATTTAAAATATTAATAACCCTCCTCACCCCTCCCCCTTGACCTTCGATGATCTTCGATATATTGTGCAAAAGTCTATTATTTCGAGGAAAATACGACTAATAAAATAAGAAATGAAAAAACAAAACACTTGTGACTTATTTTGTAGAAATCCTCAATTAAAGTATTCCATATCCTCTATTCACCTCATTACCATTAACACCTTTATAATAAATATGGGATTTAATCATAGTTGCAACCTAATTAACAAAATAATTGTAGTGACTAATTTACTGTAGATTGATGAAACACTTGCCATAACAACTCTTTCATTCTTGCTGCCGGACTTTCCACTTAGTCCTGAAATCCCTACTAGCTACTAGCAGTGTGAAACTTGTTAACAACAAAAGAGTGACATATCCGCTTGCAAATAATTTCTTGTGATCTAGAATAAATGGGCGAAGATCCGACATTGTCACCATGGGGACAGCACTAACTAGCCTCTAGTGGTTATGATATATCAGCAACAATAAAGAAGACATATAAGATATGGTTGACTAATTAACCATCAGCTCAAGATTAATCTGCCTTACAAATAGGAGTCTGCGCTGGATACGAGCCAAACGTCAAGGCGGCTCCTAAGGGCTGTAGCACCACCAGTTGTCGACATATATATCGATTGTATTTCATAACTACGTCTGATTAATAATGAGATTGTAAATGGGCGTGCTGGGTGCTAAAGCTTGTGTTTCAGTAGCATTGCGATATGATCAAATAATTAAGAAAACATTATTTCAAAGATAATACCTGATTTGTTATTCGAATTGCACCCTAATTCTTCAACATCGAGATTTCATACGAGAGAAAGGCTTCTATATAATTTTTAGAGATTTTATACTTAGTGAGCCTTATTTCATCATTATCTTTCAATGGTATTCCTGCAACAAAATCACGGATAGGTATACTTGTCTTGTCATTCCTTAGCCTTGTAAAGCACATCCGGCGTCTGCTGAGCCCGGAACAAAAATGTACAGCGACCCTCCAACTCGATATTTCGTGTATTTTATTTCTGTCAATAATATCGAAACATGGAATAAGGTATCATGAAGACGAAACTCAACACCACGTTTTAATAACAGCAGTCTGTTTTTTTTTACATAAAATACTACACATATTTTTACGAAATTACTTAATAATAAGATTATAATTTAATAATAATAGCTTATGTGAAGTGTTCATCTCTAATGGAGCTTGAACTATTTTTTTTAACAGCACTTATTCACTACAAAACTCTTCTTGATTTCTTTTCTGCGTCAGTTTCAAAATTCGATCAAGCCAAAATTCAATGTTCTTGGTAACCTGGACTCAACAGGCTGCACTTTTATTTTTAAACTATAAACATGTCAGAGTATGACTAAAGTACGAGATATTATTTATTATAAATTGAAATGAATTTTTTATTTTCTTATTATATTTTTTCAAAAAACTTTTTGACTGAATAGAGTTTTTTAATCAACACTAATCGGGCCTCCCTGCAGACCGGGCCCGGGGGATTTTGCCCTCTCTCTGATCCTCTCTGATGGCAGGCCTCTGGTAAAAACAAAGTAGTGTTTTCTTTTCCAGATAAATATTTTTTCGTTTATAGTGGATCCAAATAAGGAAAAGAATCCATCGATTTTTAATTCTTTAATCAATTAACATCCTCTTTTTTACTGTTATCATTAACAATAATGATAATGAAAAGGGTGAAGCCTCTTAATACTCTTGATAGCTTCAGTTTGATCTATAATACAAAAATAAATAAACTAAGATATATATTTGTATTTCTATTGTATTTACAAAGGAGCTTTCAATGCATCAAGAAAATTTCATTTTCCAGTTTTTCTGAGATTCTTTTCATAAACCTCGATTTTAGTTAATAAATAAAACAATGAATCTGAACGCTAGTGCCTTTTTAGCTAGCCTTCTGGACACTCAGGGAGTAAGAAAGAAGTTGAATAAAAGTGTGATAATGTAATATTCATTGTGTATAAGATTTAATAAATAATCTTATCATCTAATTGTGTATCACACTTAAACTAATAGTAAGTTACACGAAAAACAGTCCATTTCTGAAAACTAAAATTATAATTCGTGAAGGCACATCATAAACATACGGCAATCGATTCGTTAAAGCTTGCCAATTTTAGAGATGTTCATTACACGAATGATTATTTGAGTTTTTTTTTTTACAAAATTGATCGTACATCTTTGAATTGGCCTATTAGAATTGAAGCAGGTAATGATCCTCACAGATTTAAATCATTTGATGTAGTAGTACAAAGTGGATTGCATATAGCAGAGCATGGAAATATTCTTCAAAGCATTGTATCTGCAATTTTCCTATATTTATATCTAAAGTTTCTAATGCATATTTCACTATTTCGTTCTCAAAATTTATTGTTTCATTTGGATCATCCCTATGATCTATGTAGTAGACTTTAAACTACTCCAGTACCCTTCATCTAGATAGCAACTGCTTAAAAGCATACAATGACGGCGCTAAGAGCCTTAGAGGAACTAAGGTTTCCAGAGGAAGACAATCTCCTGCCCAGACGTTAATGACGATTTACAATCGGCGGTGGATGCCGGCACTTGTTGAGTCCTCCATCCAGTTCTTTAGACAATACCGGGGCATCGGCTTTGTCTTCCAAGTCCCGTCGGGGTAAACATTGTCCCTCTCGGGGGTTATTGGTTTCATTATGTCCTTCTTTTTAACACTGTTTATTATCTTATGGTAGGAATTTGGCTCAAGCGTTTTAGTAATTAAATTACTTGATAGTATTATAATGTTTGGATGAAATAAAATAATGCAATTATTATTTTTCTCTTTAAATACTATTATAATTCCTTTTTCATGATTATTTAAATTAAAATTATGGTGGATGTATCGTTGACCGTAGAATTCAAGAATTTCAAAATTCAAGAAGTTGATTGAGAGAGAGGGAGGGGGAGGAGGTGCTGTCTGGAAAGATAGAAAAGAATAAAATTAAAGAAAATCTGGAAAGAAAAATACAAAGATAATTTCAAACTTATTTTCTATATCTCGCGGTATGTCTCTCTATTCATTTTTCCTTACATATGTTATTAGCATATGGTTATCAGCTCATCTTACCTACTATTTTCTATTTGGAAATAAAATGAATGAATGAAAGAATATATATAAATGAAAAGAATATAAAGTAATTATTTTTAGCTTATAAATCTATGTGTGTGTGTATATATATATATATATATATATATATATATATATATATATATATATATATATATATATATATATATATATATATATATATTATTCATTTATTTTTTTTTAATCTTATTTTACTTATATATTTGTATATACCTATTCTATAATATCTTTTTTATCTTATCATTTCATTCACTTCTCATTATTTCCATTTTCATTTTTCATTATTCACATATAAAAACAATTTTAATGTATCATACAAATTTTAACTTTTGCCACTTCACAGCAGAACTATCCTGTCTCCAAATTTGGCTTTTTTATTTTAATCACTTAAAATAATTCAGACTACTGGGGATAAAGTATCCGGTCACCATGTATAAAATCTAGTTCACGCTAGTAGGCACGTTGCACGATTGAGGGTCGTGTAGTTATTTGTCTTTAGTCACTGGGTAAACGAATCAGTGCCTAGGAATTTGTTGCTTGAACAAAAATCGCATGTCCATGGTTTCCCATTTAAAATGGCAGACAAGGTGCAATACGGTAGACAGGTTGCGCAACGTGTCTACAGTGTGGACGATTTGAGACGAGACCGTCTTCCGTTTCTACGTCCATTTTTGAGCTAAAATTATAACTAATAGGTTTAATGGTTCGTTGAATTGAAATGAATAATTTTATTTCACTTAAATGTGCAATGTTAATATTCCAACCCAAAATTATGAGACGAATCAGTCTGGTCCTATAATATTATTAATCTATTGATCATTTTAATGGTATAAATTATATTAGTTTGACGTGTTTTTTAAAAAAGAAAATTCGAATTAATTGATCTATTCCAACTTTAATTTCTATAATAATTAATGCCCAAAACTAGGTCCTTCGGCGATTTATCTCGCGCGTCTACCAACTTTTACGCTTTAGCGTTTTTTCACATGAAATGAGGACCATGTAGGCACTCATCCCACAGCAATTTCGGTCATGCTGAAGAGACGAGAATAACTTAAATAAAACAAATTAAGGTGTCAGAAGACCTTAAGGAATGACTCGAGACAGTCCATAGGCCGCATTTAGACATTTCGTGTAACGTGTCTACTTGTGTGGACCAAACTTAGTAACTAGTAAGCTAGAAAGTCAAAAATTTGGTTTATACATTCATTTAATAAAACGATAAAACAAGAAGGAAAAAAAAAAACCTCCTGGAAAATTTAATTTTTGGGATTCCGCTTAGAAACGGCGATATTTTAATACTGTTTGATCTATATTTTCAATCCACTTCTGCTTACATTAATTTTTTTTTAAATTGTAAAACGGAAATGAAAATTCATAAAGGTCACATCCAACTTGATAGTATTGTATAGTAAAGTATTGTCAAAAATTCATTTAAAAAAAAAATTAATAATCAATGAATCACTAAAAAGGTAATCGGCGCTAAACCGGCACGTTAACGTAATTGATATCGACAGAAACGTCGATGGGAAAATTCTTTTTTAGGTCTGCCCTTGAAAATTTGTGTTTTTATGGGAATGTTATACAAGATATTTTTTCCAAACAAAATCGATTGACATAATTTACAAAGGAAATTCCTTTGAGTTACCGAAGGGTGGCCATATTGCCTGGAAGGTGCAAACACATATCAGTATGCACCGTTCTTCTTTCCAGTCCCTTTAATGTTATCGCATCAAATTTTTTATGCCATGCTATTATTAAATGTAAATTTATGTATCTATCCAGACTAAAATCATTTCAATTCATTATTTATTCATACTCATCAGAAATATCTCAGCTGGATATTTTGGCAAATTCTGTTAATATTAATATAATTAATATTAAGTTTTATAAAGATTTTATTTACATACAAAACATTATTGAGAATCCTCGGGGTAGAGATGGGAAGAACCGATCTTTATTGGATCAGAAACAATCGCTCAGAGCAAAGAGTTCTTATTCGTGATTAACTAAAAACAGTAATTTAGATACAGTACAGTAAAAGGAGTAGGTCTCTTGCTGAGGGTCATGATGAATCACTGATTGAAAAGAACTACCTGGTTCATTAAAAAACAAAATATAAGTGAATACTGATCAGTCATTCAGTAAAAGCTTTGAATCTGTTCATGAGCTGATAGGTTTGGTACAGTCAAGAAGTTATTATTGCTTATCAATTTAATTAGTATCCTTTCTTATACTATTCCCGAATAATAATTGAATATTTTCAAAAAATATTTTACACGAGCAATCAAAATGGTACAAAAATTGTTTTTATTGTATGACATGTTACAGTCCGACTGTCGACAAAAATAGTCCACCTTCTTCTATCACAGAAATGACCTAAGATCGGTATCAAAGAGGTACCTTCCATTTCTACGAAGAAGTTGAGGAACAAATGCATACAACAGTTTCATAAAGAACAAAAATTGCCTAACTCCGCAGAGTAAACAAAAAATTTCAATAGAACACCTGGTGCAGACCCGCTGTGAGCTGTACCTGAATTGCGAAAATACTCTCCTCTGTGTGTACGGGTCATTAGGAAAATCTCTCCATTGTAGGAGAGACACCTGGACCATTTGGGTGCCACGTTTTGTCGACCAGATCAACAGAAAACTGTCAAATCATATGGGCATCTCGTCGGTGGGAATATATAGCCGACTCAAAACCATTATTACATGCTACTAAACATTATACCACAAAAACTTTAAATAATTTATTAAATCTCATAAATAATATAAGTATATAAGCCCATAAATAAAAAATAAGTAGAATATTAAGAATTTTCAAGATTCTTTCTACCTCGTGTCAGTACAATTTGAAAAGCCTTAGCCCTTGTGCAAATCAACTATTATTAATTTGACAACAGTGAGATTTTTTAAATATTTTTTTCTTTTTTCAAAAAAAAGATTTAAGTTTTAAACAAGCCTACAAAATCCTACCAAAAATATTCAGCAAATGTCAATCCGAAATTTAGGAAAATAATAGGTCTTTAAAAATTGTATACCCATGTATGTAATTGATTTTAAAGGTACAAGAAAACTACTGTAGATTATCATTACCACTTAACCTTTTGAGAACAATTACATAAAAACATATATATATATATATATTACTAAATAAAGTAAATGAAATATTACAAGGATATTAATTCAATGCAATAAATAGAGGATTTAATGGAGTAAGTAATAAATTTTTAGCATAAAAATCAAATTCATATCATATCTTTACAGAATAGAATAGCAAGAAAACTTTATTCTGGGAGGAAGTCCCCTAAGAATAAATCAGTTGTATAAACAAAAAAATAACAATTCTGGCTTACATATTGAAATAAATAAATAAGGATCATAAATAATATAAAATAATAAGAGAAAAAAGAATCCTTGTGAAGCAATATAGACGAGTGCTAATAAAAAGAAGAAACAGTATGAGAAAGGAAACTTACATTCACCCGTTTAACAAAACATTATTATTAAAATAATTATTTACATCTCATAGTAAGAAAAAATTATATATACATAAATTTATATTGTAATATGATATAAAAAAAAAAAAAGGACACAATAAAAATAGTGAAAGAAAGAATATCAATATCTAAAAAACATTTAAACAAAATCAATATAAAGAGCATATTTGGAATTCTTAACAATCAGATTGTAAGTTTCATTGTAGAGAAAATAATTTATTGATTCAAAGAAAGGAATCCTTGAGATTTATAAATCAAAGAACGAACAACATTAACAATGAAATGAAATGTACATAAAACGTACGTAATGATAGTATATAACACGAACTAAATCACATTAACCTCCTCCGAAACCTTCAAAGCAAATATCCATTAATATTAGCCAGTGGGTAATAAAATGTGCATTAAAACACTTTCGAAAAGCAAGCGATGACATTAAAGCTCGTAGATGTTTAATGAGGGTGTGAAAGCTGTTTGCGGTGTACCTACTTTCATCTCCTCGATGACTAATGTTGATAATGATAATTATCAAGTCCCAGTAGAGAAATTGCGAAAGCCGAGAATTGTTTAAAATCGTCACTGACACCATATAGAGATGTTTACGACGGGATTATTATTTTATAAGACCCTTGCCTCAGTACATAGCCTTGTAGTTACATTCTTAAAAAAGTTATAGGGAATCGACCAGAAAGAACGATTAGTAAATGGGGTTGTTTGGCTGTGGAATTTATAAAGGAAGATATCTATTTCGTGCCAAATCCGTAACGTGTGAAGCATTAAGGCCAGTAAGGATTTTTTTTTTTTTTTTTACGAAATGTATTGACGATTTTAGGAAGGATTTTGGGTTGTAAGGATCCCTATGAATTCGATAGTATTTTGGTAGAGCCTCAAAGCTGAAATCCACATACGGTCAAACAACTAACATGGACGCCCAGATATATTTATTTGTATCATATCTGCCCAACAGAGATAATGGGAATACTTGTGTTTACGAAGGATCCTTCAATGATATTTACTCACAGATTCCAATTAGCAGTATAGATTTATTTAGCCGAGAATTTTCATATAATATTGGTTAACAAAAAAAAAAAAAAATAATTATTCATGTAATACCAAATCTTTTTAGGTGATTTATCATGCGGGTGTTTTATTAAACTTTACAAACACCGTAAATACAATCAACTATCACTCCACAAAAAATCCACAAAAAAAAAAGTTATTAGGCTAACGATAAGGAAGGTAATAGACTCACGAGTTATTTCCAGTGCCGCTGGTAAAACGAGATGAGCAAATGACGTACTATTTTAAACAGAGATCCATTGGAGTTCGCTGTTGTTATTATTAACTGACTTACGCTTTTTTCGGAATTACGATGCTTTCTCTTTCTACTGTCAATATGATCCCTCGACGAAGCTAATGCATGGGTATGCGGTCAAAAACTAACATTTTAAAAAGTAATATATATTTATTTTGTGCCAACGTTTTGGACTAACTTTTAGGCCATCATCAGAGCAAAGAGCAAAGACCAGCCGAGCGCCAACTTCTTCCTTCAACATTTTTATAGTTATGAATTTGAGAAAGGAAAAAATATATAAATATAAATACTTAAGAAATGATGCAAATCAAAAATAGATTCCGAGAAAAAATTATAATAATTTTTTAAAAATATCTAGTCCTAAAACTTGCGTCTGGCACTCCAGGAATATGCTCTCAACCGCGAACCGGACATGAAAAACACTTCTTCCTCCAGGAGCGGCGTTCATTCCCCAGAGAGAGGATTACAAATGGCCTTCCTGAGGGTAAGAGAATGGTTATCATTAATAAAAATGGCCCCTACCGCTGACAATGAGCTCTGGAGAGGGAGTTGCGTTAATACGAGATAGACTCCATTAACAGAAAGCAGTGGGTACTAGTTACCTCCTTTAGAGAACTCGGATCCTCTATGTACGGATTAATAGCTACATTAGCCGCGTCCTCATTTAGGTTCCTGGAAAAATGGGGGTAATTTCCACTCACAAAGGGCTTTTGTCCTCCGGCCTCCAGGACCTTTGGCTGTCCGCTCTTCAGGCACCTTCCATCAAGGGTATCGGAGGATCTAGCGGCCAGAGTTTCATAGACCTCTTAAGTAGGTCCTAATCCTGTCTGCTGATCTCGTATTAATTATTATTTAAAAGCAATAGCACTTACCATCCATGAAGGGTCAAGGGTACAGCACTTGACAAAAAAAAGTGTTGTTTCTTGAGGAACGGATATACGAGGAGGCAGTATCGGATCTGAGATTTAATATTGGAGGGGTCAACACCGGAACACCGGGGATCTGGGGATGGAGATACCTCATAGCAACAGGAGCCCTCCGAAAATTTTTTGAAGGTCACTGATCAAAGCTGCGTTTTTTACACTATGTGAAGCAGTGAACTTGAATCATTAGAAATTCAATTTTTATTTTTATTTTTTTTTTTTTTATCACAGGAACAATAATGTTTTGGGGGTAAAGTTTTTATATTTTTTCACGACACATGCTTACATTTAGTTTCTAATCCAACATTCGGACAGACATCATTTCCCAATTTCATTTCATTATTATTTGTACTATTAAAAATTGATGTAATTTTAAGCAAGATACTGTGAAGAAAAAGTTGAACAATACAGCTATTACAGAGCACATTTTAATTACAATAATGTGTTTACCTTTACCGTGGGAGGTGCCGATGTGTGAGAAAAGCGAAGGCGAGAATTTGATGCAAAATTAAAACTATCGCAAATAGTTTATTTGAATGTAAGAACACAAGAAATAAAATTAATTTTAGTCCTGCTTTAACAAAGCATATTGTAGTTGTTTAATTATTTAGCTCATATCATTCACAGAAACAAAAATGGACCAAAATAAAAAAAATATTTTTTTTGTTTTGCTGGTGGCTTCAGCTTATAAGCCACCCTCTTAAATCCGCTAGTGCGAGGAGGGTATGACCAGGTTTATCTCACTACCAAATGAAAGGCCAGGCACCCAATTTATAGAAGCTTCCAATCCCAAAGTCGATTTTCGGCTGATATAACAATATAAATAAATTATCTGCCACAGACAGATTTGATACGGGACTAAGAATTAAGAGTCCAGAGTCATGCCCACTAAGCTAACCCAATTCCAGTACCATTTTTAGCCTCTTCTGTTTTAACCACCTGATCTATCTTCTGGCTAATGTCAAGTACTGATTTTTTTTTTCTAGGTGGGCCAGATGATAGCGTCTCTCCCTCACAAAGTTCACTAATCTTCTGTTGAGAAAAAAAAATGTGCCTCCAGCCAATGCTTTACTCTCTAACATATCTTGCTCAGTCTATCGATTAGTAGGATTTTCAAAAATGAGATATATTAAGAACATTCGTGGGTAAAATTTTAATCATATATAACTTAATTTAAATTATTGTTGGTAGAGGAAGTTGGATTTTGTTATTTCTTGCGGGACTTAATGGCCTTCAGGCTAAATGGATTCAAGTCATTCAGATTTTTTTAAAGATAAGGCTGATACAGTTATAAATTCTTGCAACAATTGCAACAATATGATGTAACTGGATAATAACTCATCTAATAAATAGAATCTTATGGTGTGTCTGTTCAATCGTCATGGAGTGGTGTACCATCTCCATTTGGGTAGTTTTTTTTTTTATACTGTTGATGTGAGATGTCTCTGGTCTCCATTTATTTGATCTTATCATTTTCTGTCCTCATGATTTAGAGAAACGTTGACTAGTTATTTTTTTTACTGTTACGAGAGACTTGAGGCTTCGTTTTTGAATCTTATATAAATGTTCTAAAAATAGCTCTTGTATCTTTCTTTCAATTCAAGTTTCTCTCATTAAGTAGGATACTTAGTGATTTTTATTAAAATTATATGTTTTTTTCCGAAGTTTTCATTAATCACTAATCATCACTCTACATTCTTCACTACAAAATTATCCGACAATATCACATCGCAGTGCAAGGAACAGGAGGTCTTCAAGTAGAGATGACAGAACGAACTCCATAAAGTACCCGCTGATGATCGGAAACAAACCGGTCCAGAAGACCCTAATGGAGGGTACCCCAGCAAATCAGATCAGGAGTCGTCCTTCGCCTACCGCACCATCTTAGATCCAGGCGCAATTAAACTTTAATGTCCGCAGGAGTTGGCCATTGTGATTGATATCTGGAGACGTAGGCGGCCTCTATGGTCACTAATTACAAGAGCCGAAGAGGGAGTGGACATATGGGGTAGTGGCTTGCTATCTGCGCCATCTGCTTCCTCTAACTACCAACTATCTCCCGATAGCGAACAGATAATCGTCGTTATTGAACCGATTTAGCCCTAATCACCAGCTATTATTTTTTCACTTCAATGCAAATACATCCTTGTATAATGCATCTCACTCATTAAATAGTGCGTAAGTATGTACGGAAGGGTTGTGCCGCATAGCACTTGTTCAAAAAGAAAATTATTCAGTAGTTGAGATACAGATATCTCATCAGTGAGATATGACTATAATAACGTATTTTACTCTTCAAAACATCTTTAAACAGTCTGACATATTCAAAGGAAAAAAAATGTACGATTCACCTGAATTAATTCCTCCAATTTTTAATAAATAATTTTTTATATTGAAATCAGAATATGATAAATACAAAATAGCCGCACTAATACTGTCATAATAATGCGCTGGCTTTATTATGACTGCTACTAACTTTTATTACTGCAAAAAGGAATTACACAAACCTATATCAAAAATGTGTCAAAAACCATTATTATCCAGGATTTATTTTAATACAAATTAATTTTTATGGGTGGAGTAGGGATAGATAATTGGGTTGTAGTAGTAGCAAAGAAAACTAATGTTAAGCACAGCCCTAGTTGGTAACCACCTGGCTGGACTACTCGGACGGCCTTGCAAAATGTTGATTAGGATAAGTTTTTTGACTCAACATATATGCCATGGTTGGAATGCAATAACCGATTGAATCCATCAGGGATGGACGGTCGTGTACGTTGAGATCAGAGACAACCTGTTTGATTCCAGCGGAAGTTTACGACTCGGAAAGTAACAAACCACATAGATAAACTGTATAGATGATTTTATTCAGTAATATAGTTTACATTTTTTTTTTCCTTTTTGTTAAAGTACAATTATCATTCTATAACAATTATTGTTGCCTCTGCCGAAGAACGGCTAATGTAAAAATGCGATTTAAAGTCATCGTACAGTTGGCAAAATGGCTGATTTAGGTGGAAAAAAGTCAATCTCAAAAATGTTCTGCATTGAATTGTAATTGTTTACTGCGATAGTTGGATGGTCACAAAACGGTATGGTAAGTGCTGATGCGTAATTTATAAACACTGTGTGGCCTTGGAAGTTATGAATAAACATGTATTTACCTTAATCTCGCACTTTGTTTCAATTTGTTTCATTCCCGGCACATCAGTTGCCCTTCTGTTCTTCTTTAAGAAGAAGTGCAACTTTACCAATAGGGATCGCATCCCATGGTATTGATGGAAATGGTATAGGTTTATTCCAGAATAAAAAAAGTATACAAGTAACGCAATGACCTATGCATCGTTTTAAACTAAATTTAATGTAGTTTTCAAATATGAACCTGTTTTTTGCCAAAGTTTGCCAATTGAGTATTTATTCTAACATTTTTAAGCAAAACCGTACATCGACATTGTTTTTCAATGTACGGTTTTTAGAATAAAAACTTAATTGGCAAATTCTAGCAGAAAACAAATTCATATTTAAAAACTGAATTAAATTTCCTTTAAAACAATGTACAGGTCATCGCGTTACTCTGTGCTGCTTATTTACTTTTTGTATTCTAGATTTAATCTAAGTCATTTCAAGACAACAGTTTTATCCTTAAAAACCAGAATAAAAACGTAGAAAAGTAACGCGGAGTAACGCAACGATCTATAAATGGTTTTGAAAGAAATTTAATGTAGTTTCCAAATATGAAAACAATTGTTTTTTATGTGTTTTTTTTTAACAAGTGTTTTTTTTTAAACAAGTGTTTTTTTATTGTTTTTTGTCAAAGTTTGCCAATTACGTATTTAATGTTACTTTTTTGAGAAAAAACGTTCATTGAAAAAATACCGAAGTACTGTTTTTCTCAAACAAGAGTTAATGAATACTTAATTGGCAAACTTAATTTTTTTATACTCCGAATCCTCCCGAGATGAAATACTGTACGAGATTAGTTGTTGTTGTTGAACTTAAAACCAGATATAACAACATGGAGGTTGTAATGAGGTGACATCCATCGAGCCATCTACCCAAACAGCCGATGGAACCGATGGGTCATCAGTGATTTAATCTTTGAACAAAGACGGTCTGAAGGATTTCCGATGTCATCGATGAGTTTAGAACTTACCCTTATATTGTATAACAAGTGTAATATAAGGTGTGTAGTATTGCCCTTATATTACCCACCGGTGACCAAGCACCCCTCTCATTGCAGGTGAACTTCTTCAGCCTACTGGAAGCAACTCACACCGGTTGATTTTTAAATAAATCCCTTTTTTTTCTTTTTTTTAACCATTCAAACAGGTGTCCTTATATTCGACATTATACATGAAAACTATATATTTTTTTTATATATAGCTGTAGAGAAATATATTTCTGTATTTGCTAGGTAAATTAAATCTGTACTCATAATGTTTTATAGTTTTTTTTGTTCATAGCTTGAAATTTCATATTGTTTCCTAAATATACTCGAAAATAATCGCGATGTTTATAGTATAGATCATTTAGTTTAAAGAATCGAGTAAATCTATATTAGCCTGCATATGGTCGATTGATGAGTCATTTGAGCCAATAGAAGTTCTTCAGAAAATTCACTGTAATTTAGTGTAAAATTCCAAACAATATTCGAGCTATGAACTAAAATTATATGAATACACATTTCATACGTATAGTAAATATAGCAGCATATTTCTTTGCAGCTTTCGCGTGCAAAGACAACTGAGTCCTGATCGGTTAAAAAGACTAAATAAAAAACATAGTAAATTATCCAAATTATTCGAAATCAAAATATCTGAAAAAAAAATTAAAAGTGCCAAGATTTCCAATATCGTGCCATTCCACTTCAAAAACACTGCATTTATCATTAGCAATAATGTTTGACATGTAGATATTTTTTTAATTAAGTGTTACTGCACACTGTTATCTGGGGGAAGTGGGTGGGAATTCTTTCTCCTCACTCGTCTTACATGAATATTCCGGCATAAATATTGTTTCTAAATTATGATTTATCAATATCAAAAAACAAATTTATTGTTCGATCCTGTTGTCAGTCTTTGCATCAATGCTTTCCAGCCTATAAGAAAGTATAGATTATACTGTCTTGGGCACTTTTCAAAGCTTTCAGCAATCGGTACCGTCATGGAATCACTTAAGCGATGAATGTACTGGAAAAATAACAGATCGGGAGAGAATGGGTTCGAGTCCCGGAGGTAAATTAATAAGATTTAATAAACGGATAAACACAATGAGAAGCCTAATGGACAGGACCGAGGCGAAGAACTCATTCGTCATTGGCGGGTTAATGCTGGGCTGATTAGGCTCTGTCCTTCCTCCTTAATAATATCCTCCGATTGATTAGTCATCTTCTATAGAAAATTAAGAAAAGGAATCTCATCCTTCAGACGGTTCTTCTTTATCTTCCGCTGCTCCTGCTCCTGCTCAACTTGGATAAATTATCAGCAAATTTCTCATTTATTTATGGCATTCTTTTACTTCTTCAGAAATTATTTCTCTGCTAGATGAAAAATTATTCCTTCAAAATTATAATTGAGGGTCCAAAAAAATTCTATCGATTTATGGATAGATTTTTTATTGTAATAAATTTTAAAATGAGTTTAGTCTAGTTTCAAAACCTATAGCAATAGGCTAGAATTAATGTGATGAAAGCCGCTTGCTCAAATTTAAATTCCTATTTTAAAATGATTGAGAGATACTTAATTAAAGTGGCGTAATTAGAGAATGGCGAAATTAAAATTTCTTTCTACCTTTGTTAGTATAAATATTTCAACACACTTTTAAGATAAATTATAAAAATAACTCACGGTTGTAGTTTAGAAAATATGAGTTTTTTTCTACATATGTTTAATTACCATTTTACCTTGAATAGAGGGTAAATGTAATTAACTGGATTCAACCTGACCAAACCAATTCCCGAACTTAGCAATTCCGAGACTAAAATAATTTATTGCTAGTTCTAAAATAATATAGAGTCTCAGTAAACTGGGTAGGTATTAATTTTATTCTCGAGTTAAAACTATTTTAAGAATCAATTTTTTGTGAATTTTTCATGCATAAATATAAAATACAATAGCCATTTGGCGTTCAATACAAAAAACTGTTTTAAAAACAGTATTTCCGCCAAATGTCCTTCATCGAAATTTATGCATTCTTGGAGACATACCTGGAATTTTTACATGACCTCTTGCAGTATGTTGGCAGGTATTGCTTCAATCTTCAAGGCTTGGATAGTTCTGGGTGGATCACCCTCAAATACTTTTTTGTGGGGGTTGAAAAGTTGTAAGCTAGGCAAAATCGGGACAGCTAGGGACTCAGAGAATATTACCGCTTCCAAAATAACACGAACCGGGAACAAAGCATTTACAGCATTTATTCACCGTCGCCGTTGCCCCACTGCCACCTTAGGAGCTCTCAACCCCACCTCAAATCATCCCGTTTCAATGCCAGACCCGCGTAAGCCACTTGGTGAATGTATTGTTTAGAATTTTTTTTCTTTTTTTTTTTTTTTATGTTGTACACCAAAAATAATTCTGTGGTGTTTGATTAAAGGGGTATAAACCATTTTTTGCGGCAATATGTTTTAATTATATTTTGTCATTTTAATACAATTTAACTTTGAGAAAAAGAAAATTAGCCAATGGAACAGTATTTACACTCCTTGTGAATTCCTGGTTCAGTGACTAAGTCTTATTCTCAAAAGTAATAATAAAAGTTATTAACTAAAATCCTGTTTTAAAATCATTAAAGTGATGATTTTTGATTCTGAATTCTTAGAATAATATGTAAGGTTATGCTTTTTATTTGCAATATGTTATTTTAAAATTATTATTTTTTATTTCATTTTTGTCGACTACTAGTTAGATATAACAGTAAAAGACATCGTTTACGACTAAAATAGGTTGGTAAACTGTATGTATATCACCCAACTCAACAACCCTAGTAATGATAATTGCCCGAATAAATGTCGGGAAGGACGTCATACAAAGAAATACAAAAAAAAACTTTATAAGCATAATCAGACAAAACAAAATAGTTAGAATGTTCACATGGATTTATTTGCTGGAATCTGTCGTTTTCTTGGAGCATAATCGATTTCATGACATTTCTCCCAAATGTCAGTGTTTAGTGTGGGGCACCACACCACAAAGAAATGGGAAATAAAGAAATCTGTGAGGTTCCGTTGGTTATTCGGAACTGGAGATTATTAAATAGTTTATTTGGTATTATTACTGTTTTATTTATGATTTCAAGAAGTTTCCAGTTTAAACTAATTATGTTTTAGTAATGCCTTTACTACATTTATTTTTATTACTCCTTTGAGCATTGTAAACAGAAAATGTTACTTAGATCCTCAAAAAAATTTCGTCCAAATGACATTTAAATATGAAAAAAAGTCCATGAAAAAAAACTTCAAATATTCAAACAAAAATTCAAAGTACTGATTAAAAAAAAACATAATATTAACACGCTCAACTATTACCCATTATAAGTAAAATAAAGTATAACATTTTTTTGTCTAGGAAAAGACGTCCGCTAAAAATAATATGCTGGAAATTGTGTGGAGTGTTTTGTGTGATCGATTTATCAATTGAAATAATTTTAAATATTAATGATTCAATTTCTTTTAAATTATGGTTAGTGCGATAAATTAAATAATTACACATATAACAAAAAAAGAATAATTTCTTAAAAATATTAATCAAACAAAAATAAATGGCTAAATAACATATTAATACTACATTATTTATTCAATTGCTAATTATATTAATAAATATAATATTTAAAAATTATTAATAAATAATATATTAATAAATAAAATATAAATACTATAAAAATAAATAAATCATTCACGGACGACATAAATTACTATTAATATAAATTCTTAATAACTAACACAATAGTATATATATGTCTATACATTTAGCTTTATCAATATGCCAAATAAGTTTCTAGTTAAAAATGAAAATAGACTTTAGGCCAAAATTCCTGAGAAAGAGACAAGAGATAGTGAAAAAAAAAACTTTTCGGCATGTTTCTATATACCGATTTTATCTACAGCATATACAATTTACTGGTATTTTTCTCCTAATTATCACGTAGAGAAAGTTGAGTTGCAATTTATTCCAAAAAATGAATATATTCACACTATCGCGCCTGGACTAGGAAGATACATTCAAAATTGGCTTTTATAACAAAGTAAAAAAAAAACTTCTAGCGATATGATGACTATATTTCACTTTTCCAGGTCATTCAATCATCTTTACCATGTAAAAAATGTTTATATAAGCTTTCTTCATATAAATAAATCGTAAATATACTTTAATGGAAAGATATTTTATCCAAAAATGAAATTCTTAGAATCGTCGATAAAAAAAAAAAACTTGTGCATTGAACGCTGGTAAATTAAATTAACTATTAGCGACTATAAATTAACTATAATTATTTATGCATTATGTTTTGCCTCACATTTTTAAAATTGTATCAAATGTTTGGCACGTCTGTCAGCGCTCCGCTTCTTTTAATTTATTCAATCTTAAATGAATATTTTCTATTAATTTTCACTGGGTACTAGAAATTAATTGTATTTTTCTTTTATAAAGCTATGGGGATCGCACATATGTACAAATGAAATAACCGCCACTCATTCATGTTGGTAGATTTACACTTTTGTCTCCTAAAAGTTTACCCTAATTATTCATCAATCATATTTTATTACAAATTAATTTGTATGGTTGGAGTAGGGATAGATTGTTTCAACTTAATTTGCCTTTTTGCCATTATTGCTCACATTCTGTTTTCTATAAACATTTTTTATTGTACTTCTATACCCTATCAGACCTCTCTAGCAAATTTTTGTTTTAAGAATTAGATATTTCAAAAAATAACTTCACTTTGACAATATAAGTTTTTTTTATTGGAAAATATTTCAACTAATAATTATTTTTTTCAATAACAGAGTTAATGCTAAGAAAAATGTTTTCATTTTTTCTCCTTGCAGTGAAAAATTAAGGTTTCACAATTGGTGTACCGTATCCAGAAGCGGATTCTAATGCACCAAATGCCACAGATTATTTAGTTTCGAATGTAATTGTGTTTTCTCAGGAGGCTGTTTAGACCTGTCCCTGATTTCGTCGCTTTGGAAAAAAAGAATATTGCCCTTGGTCAGTTAAAAGCGTAAATCATAGCAAAATATTGGTGGATGAAAATGTTAATCCAGGACCTTTCGTCAACATTGAATACACTTTAGAGATAACGTTGATTTTTCTTGAAACGGTCTATCGTTGGAATTGCTTTCGATGGATGTTTGATATACTTCCAAAACCCTCTCCAAACCCCAGAAAGACACCCAAACCCAAGTAACGACTTTATTGATCGTGTGACTTGAACGTTTCTCGGCTGTACTATTTTATTGAAATGTATCTTCTTTTTATTCTGTCTTCGGCAAAATGCAATGTTGCTAAAATATTTACCGGGCAGTTGTTACGATTCAATTAAATTTGAAAATTTCTGCAGAAAGATAAAGTGAATGGAATGACTCATATTTACAGGCATACGTGGAATTATCTACTACAGCTCTACGATTATATCAATTCTGAAATTTTATTAAAATAAAACATGCAATAATCTAGAGTTCATCCATGATTTATTTCAAAGAGATTGTGACTGGAATAGGTTCGGCTCATCCTTCTGTGGTGTAATAAATGCTTATTTAGTCGGATAAAAGAAGTAAAATCGCTGTATTTTCATAAAATCATTGTTGAAAATGATTGGTATAAATAAGTCCATTTTATTCATTTCGTCTTGTTGGTTATAATTATTTTTTTTAAATTACAACTTACAAGTCGAAATGTAAAAATGGATTTATTTATACCAACTTTCATGTCATAATGAATATTAGAAGATCACATAATGCCTGAAGATAAGGAGATTGTCCCCGAAACGTCGCGCATGTCAATAATTTGAGTTGTTGAAAATAAAGTTATTTAAAAGGAAGTTATTTTCAACAATGATTTTATGAAAAGTCCCTTGAAAACTTCCTTGAATAAATTCAAAAATAATAAGAATTACTGTATTTTCTTTTCCAGAGTAATATTGTTTTTATTTTGTTTTTTCACTATGTTTTTTGGATACCTGTAGTTTTTTTTTTTTTTTTTAATTTGGCCCAGTTATATAAAAATACATTTATTTTTTTGTGAAGTTAACTTAATTATTAATAAATTTCCTTCTTATTCTAAAACTTTCAAAAGCTTATTTAGTTAAACCTAATTATATTTATATTTATATATATCACCGGTTCCATAACCGGCAAAGGAGACTAAAAACCTTTGCATTCAATTCTAATATGTCTGGCGATACTGAAACACGTATGTTATATACTTAAACGGAGTTCTTGGTAAACAGCGGGGTCAGCACCGTCATGGAACTCCGTTTAAGTATATAACATACGTGTTTCAGTATCGCCAGACATATTAGAATTGAATGCAAAGGTTTTTAGTCTCTCATATAAACTAAGTCGCTTCCAGAATAATTTTTAATTTTCAAATACTGTAAGGTAAGATAAAATTAAAGCAATATTCATCAGGCTAAGTGCATAAGTTTTCAAGGACATTCAGGTATAATTCCATCCATATCATACTATTTGTCGAAACATTCCAAACAATAGATTCCAAACTGCGAAAAAACGAGAAATCTTATTATTTATGAGCAAATATTAGTCAAATATGGACCGATATTAAGAGCCAGAGAGATCGTGGAGCAATGGAGCCCGTTGGTGAACCCTCCCCCCTCCTTTAGTGATTAGAATTCCTCCCGTTCCACCAACAGTTTATTTCAACGCCATTAGGATTTTTCCACCACGTGGGATTCCATACGGCTCCACACGAACCTCTAATTCCTAAATATCCTCTAGATTTCTTTTTCCTCGGGAAAATTTTTATTTTTTTTTCCCCTGCTGCAGTAGGGGATTTAATTAAAACCTTCTCGTTATTTCCTCCATATTTAGTAAAGGGGACATGGATTAAAATTACCCATTAAGATGAGAGCTATTAACACCGGCTTTGCGACTCGGTGGAATTCGCTCCATTATAGGACAGGGAACGAGGAGAAGAATTCCACTAAAAAAACAAACAAAAAAAACATAATAAAAACAAATGTTGCAGGTAGGGCGAGGTGTGAAACTATGCGATGTTTACATTAATAATAATTTTGCAGTTTTTCCAACAAAAAGTAAAAGTAAATTTCATTATGTATTTTAAATAAAACGTTGGACTTGCTGAAAAGTTATAAAAGTATTATAATAAGATAATTATTTGGGTATAGCTATTATGAAATAAATATGCATTCCAATAATTGGATTTATTCTTTTGAGACTTTACAAGGACAAACGATCAAAAAGAAAAGAAGAAGTCCTGAGCCTTGCATTAGTTTTCAGGGAGGAGGAGTGGGTTGGGGGTCGCCTAAGTGAAACCAAACATGATAAGTTTCAAGTTTTTCCACAACCTATTAATGGTCAATACCCCTTTATGGAAGTGCCTGAAGTGTGACCTGGAAGGGTCCATCGACAACATATTCGATCCAAAATTTATTTTTGTTTATTATTATTAAATAAAATTATTAAGTTCATGTAATTATTCAATATCATAGTTTTATTTATAGATGTGAACCACAATTTATTAATCAATCTATATGGATAAAATTATTTTTTAATATCTTGTAAATTATATTTTTTATTTTTTTCAAAATATTTTTTATATGTTACCAAAAAAAAGCAGAAATACAGAATAAATATTATGATCGAAATAGAAATAACGGTACAATAACAGATTTTTTTTCTCAAAAACTATGCACTGTGCTGGTCGCGCGATAGTTTGTATTGATAGGACTGACGCCTTGTCGCGCGATTTGGCGTTCGATAAAGGGACATCCATTTTCATCGCCCGATATAACCGACCATCGATGTCGCCCGCTCGCGCGATGCTGCTCCAGTTATAACACAGTCTAAGTGTGCCGCATCTACCAGACTAAATAACATTTCTATAAAAAAAAAAATAAATAAAAAAATAATTTGACATGTTACAGTTTAAGGGGAAGCTCGTAAATTAGAGCAACAACAGAGCAATCATGTTGTCAGAATGGTGTTTAATAAATTAAAGACTGAGTGATTAATTATGAGAGCTGTCTCATTAAGATGGAGAAGCCAATCAATAGGACAGGGGATATTTCGGGAGCTGTATCACAAATAGTTTAATAGAAACGAATTTGACACGGCAAGAGTCGAGCCGGGCCAGCGGCTCCCAAGGGACATAGAGCCACCAACGGCCCCAATTTTGGGACGGATAATGTTTCCAATAATTCACTTAGGAGGAAGGTTAGTCTTAATTTAGTTGTCACATTTAAGAGGCCTCTAGGATTAGCCCACTTTTCAAAATTCTTCCCTTGGCTAAGATTAATCATTTGAAATTTTATCTGGCACTGCTGCGGGGAGTAAGGTTGGATTTCCTGACGCCTGAGGTGTTGTATAACGGTTTCCGAACAATGGCATATTTCACGACAAATATTACGGGAGAACAATGCATTATATTTCCATTAGGATCGACTATTAGGACTAATACAATTGCAAAAGAGTTAGTACATGCTTTTTAATTGTAATGTTTTGTTTTTTTAATTTTTATATTTTACTTCTTAAACTTTAGGAGTACAAACGATTTCACGATAGCTTATACGGACATCCTAATTCACTCATACAAGGCATGGCGACAACCAATATGTCTGACAACAATTGCAGAAGGCTGAAGAGGAGCTGAATGAAGGATTTGCTTGCCTAACTATACCCAATAATAAAGACAGAGATACCGCTGGGTATTACACTCTATCATGCCTATCATGCCACAATATCTATTTTTTGGCCAGCAAATTCACTGGTTGTCAACACTGACACGTATAAATTAAAAAATAAACACCAAAAAAAAAAAATTAGTTCAAAGAAGAGATGTATGAAACCGCTCTTTTCAGGAATCACATGAATCGATGATTCGCTTTTTCACTGAAACAATCAAGCTCTGATTTAATAAAAAAATATAAACGACCGAAGGATAGAGGCCATGGACCCCCTCAAAAGAGCTACCAGCATCTTTAAAAGACAAAAAAAAGTTTTAAAAAACAGATCTTTGAATCAGCCAAGAGGTGATCGCCCATCCGTGAGGAACGCACAGTTCTGATAAAAACATCTTCCAGATCGCTCGCTGTTTCAAGCGATTATCCATTGTGAAAGACTAACATGAATATATCAGCGACAATTTAATTTATTCTGAATGTTGATGAACTAAGTAATGATTGTAATGAAAGTACGATAAAAATACAGATTTTTTTTTTTTTTATCATACTTTTAATCAAACAGGAACATCCTATCCTAAAGCGTTTTAAGGAAAAATAGATGATAAGAATGTACAAAGCAATCGCTTGTTTTTACTTCGAGGATTGTAATTGTTCGGAAGCAATACCTCATAGAAGGATAGACTAGACGTTAAAGGAGATTGAAAGAAGTTCCCTATCTCGCTGAATTGCACCAGTCCATGGATGAGAGGCTCTGACGATTTTATTGCTACGCCGTATCAAGATGTATGATTGTTTGTCAAGGGAAGATATTCTGATAACATGGCTCGTGTGTTTGATACCTTGTATTATTTATGATAAACAAGTGATCATTTGCTAGACAGAAACTGAAGACACTATGCCTATTCAAATAGCAGTTAGTAATAAAATAAATTATAAAAGTAAAAAGTAGTATACTTCGATAATCTGTGGCACTTTCACAATTTAAACTATAAATTTATTTAAAACTAATTATTAATTAAGTTACATCGTTTAGAAAAAAAAATTTAATTCGATTAATATAATTTATAAATTACAAAAATAAAATTCTGATTTCGAATCTTGCGATATTCTCTGAGCATATTGTCGTCAGAACTGTACTTTAACGGCCTGAATTATTCTCTGGCTAATCACAAGTAATTATTTTAAAGTTTACTGTCAAACACGATATCCACTCTGACAAAATACACCGATATTCTGTCATGAGAAAATTCAGTGTTCCAGCTAATCAGTAACAGTTCATAAAACATTCGTACAGAAAGAGTTCTACCTACCACGTTAAGTCGTTCCGAACTAATAAACAACAAATAAGTATGATTCAAAACATTTATGACATTTAAATTTAATTATCCTTGCGTCCATACTTTGAATTCATCGAAGCATTATTACAAATTTTCGAATTATTCATCATATCTACGTCCTTTTTTGAAAAAGGCTTAAGCGCAAAAATTCGAAATTTAGGTTTAAATTGATTTTGGGACCTAAACACGACATCTATCGATTCCCGCTCACTATATAGCGAGAAAAAAAAATTGGAAATGGTCTAAAAATCGAATATTTATGACGTAACCACCAACTACTAACAACACTCAGTCATCAGTCTGGCATTAACTAGTGCTAGAATCCTTTAAAATATATTTTAATTATAAAGGTTTTGCCAGTTTAATAAATTCCTATTCTATACAATAGAGAATAAAATTTAAAAAAATATATTGATATTTCGGAAAAAATCGTTTCATATGTTTCCTTTAAAGTTTGCTAATTGGCGCTTACGCCTTTTTCAAAAAACGACGTCGATATATTTACTAAGAATAAAGAAAATATTCCACATAACATATTTTGTAAAATAAAATAGCCACCCAATTGAACGAAAGATAGGTCCTAAATTTAAATACTCGGTTTCGGGATAGCGTTGGACAATAAACTTTTGGTAGAATCCATAATAGAAACACATCTATTATGCATTCTATCAGATAAAATATTATTGCTAGGCACGTATAATATTGTTTCGTAGCCAACGGTTATACAAGAAGGTGACGTCTACACGCGGTTTACTCCCAGTGCAATGTAGAACCAAGTACCGACTTTTTAAAACCTGTGAGCGCCCCAGGAAGATTTCGCATTCCCATTATCGATTTAAGACTGATTAAATACAAAATAATTTTATTTAATTTTGAGGCAAGCTCGAATCAGGCCCTTTAGCCTTCCAGCGACTTACCCACTGCTCTACCCCAGCCCTAGTATCTTTTAAAGACTTAAGAAAAATATTATTTCGAGCGATTACCATACATCTTGTACCTCAGATAATAGCAGAAATAAATTGAAATACTATTCGTTCACGTTTATTTCGCTAGAAAGATTTTGTAGTTAATGTACCTCGTCGGGTCGTAATTTGAGACTGGAAATCAGAGCTCCGAAACGACAAAAGGAATCTGCAGAATCAGCTTTATCAGTTTACACACCTGTCCTCCGGGTACCTGGCAGAGTCCTCCAACAGGCTCCAGTACGATGGAGCAGATTGTGGCCTAATTAGGCAGGTTGGACGATGGGCAGGACTTCCTCTTGGTCTTTCTGTAATTGTCCCGCTTTGTCCTTAACACCGCTCCTCTTCCGCCGCGGGGTCGTCACTTCCGGTAATCAGATAATTGCTAATCCGGATAAGGAGGAGTCTGCAGTGTGAGATCATTTGTCTCTTTACAATGAGCGACCTTCCACCTGTGGGAACTGTCGCTGTGGGACCTGTCGAACGCTGTATGCCATGGCCACAATCAGCCAAGCAATGAGCATCAACACATCGCTCAATAAATATAAAAAAATATAAAGCCCACACAACCATTCGATTAAATTCATGTCCATTCATGAATTCTTTATCGATATCAAAAACACCAATGATAAAACAGAGCTTGAGGAAAAACAGAAAACTTCCCATTAGTATTTCTTGGTAAAGTAAACATCTGGCTCATTTGCTGCAACAACGTCACAATTCGAAAATCATGATTATTGAGTCACTTAATAAAACAGGAACAATTGCAATGGAAACTTTTTACTATTCGAGTGTCATTTCTGAGCTTTCAAGGCCAATTGTGCCTTTTTTTATTATTTTGTATTGTGCTTTCACTGAAATTATTATTTAAAACTTCAAATGCATCGGCTGAAAAATCGTGAATTTCGAGTTTTACGTTGCTGCAAATGAGCGATATATTGCCGAGTATATCACATTTTTTAAAGATAAACTATCGTACGTAATACGTTTGTGGCCACGTCATCATTATCTGGATAACAGCCACCAACGAAAGCATTTATCGACTTGCAATTATTCATTTTTATACGCAAACATTTTTAATTAACATAAATCATGTGTTTAATCATATCTTATTTTAAGTTGTTAGAAACTAAAATTTTAATAACTCGATCGGTTCATACTGTGCGACGAACGTGGCCATGCATGCATGACTGTTTTTTCTAAATTTCTTCACAATAAATTTCATTCACATATCAAACCATATTATTTTATTTGTTATTTGTTTTTTTATTAATGAAATTAATTATTAATATACGTTAACACTTAACTTTTGTTTGCTTAATTATTATAATGTTCTTCAATAAAATATTAAAGGCTATTTATATCGATATCGAGTAATAATTTTGAATCAATATTAAAAGTAATATATAATACATGAAGCATTTTAATTTAAGTAAAAAAAGCTGCAAATTATTGCACTATGGTTTATAATTTTCAAATAATATATCAATAAAAAAAACACTTCTTTTTATTTTTTTCAACAGAAATGACTGAGATATTGGCGTATGAAACCTGTAATCGGTAGCCATTTCTGGAAAAAAAGGCTGATGGTAATGTCGAGTTCAGAGGAACATCCGAGGAAAATACCGATTACAGCTTTTATACGCCAATATCTCAGTCATTTATGTTGAAAAAAAAACTGGTAATGTCGAGTTCAGAGGAACATCTTGGGGTATCTAATATAGTTGGCAACCCTGTGGAACTACTGAATGAAGTGATTTTGAATCAATACAGCAGTTTATAATTTGTAAATTAAACACTATTTAGACCAAACAAAAATGTAAATTTCAATCAACGAACTAGCGCAATTTTTGTATTAATCGAAAAATCTTTAAGGTCAGCAGATGTCAAGGGCAGATTTTTTTTTTTTCACCTAGTGTATGTAATCGCCAAATTTGGCGTAAGTTTTAAGGATGAGCATGAAAATTGGATCAAAAACTATAGTTAAAATTTGCAAAAATATTACTCAGAATACAAATCTTATGTTGGTGGTTTTGAAAATTATATTTTTTTGTACATTTTGATGGGAGGGAGAGAGAGAGGATATATCATCCTGTTTCCCCCTGCGGATACCACTGGTAGATGTGATATACCAGATATGAAATGCATGCTAAATTAATTAAATGTAGGTATTGATTAAATACCTATATTTGATTAAATATAGGTAACAAATATATTAGATATTGTAAAATTGGATAAAAATGTTTTTTACTACTTAAAAATAATTATGAAATTCATATTCAATATTTAATAAATCCAGAGCCTAATTTTATTATTATTTTTGTATAGATAGAATTACTTATATCAAATTGAATTCAATAACAGTTGTCGGACGGTTCTTGTACAAAGGAAAGATAAAAAGTTAAAAATGGAGAAAAAGGAGAAAAAGTATAGAAATCGAAGGTGAAACAACTGAACCACAAGGAACAAAAAGTGCCCTAAATCGGTCCAACAATTAAAAAAGACAAGTTTACTCCTCGAAAACACACGGGTCAGACAAACAGACAAAAACTTTCTGAATCACATAAAAAAGACAAATAAAAAAATGAAAAAGGAGGAACGGACGGATAAGAATTAGTGTAATATTAATATAATTTATGCTTCCCTGGTTTCTTTTTTTTTTTTTTTTTTTATTCGTTTATATTGTCCCCGAATAAATGGCTATCGGTGGATCTGGCTGCGGGTTATGCTAATTAACACGTGTATGTTTTATCGTCGTGGGCGTTTTTTGTGGCTCCGTCGACCGGTTCTCGGCTCTGGGGCTATCCTTCACGGTAATGTGCTTGGTATGCGCTTCCCGGCTTCGTAGAGTACCTTCCTTCGACAATATGCTACGGTTATTAAAAGAATCAAAATTAAATAAAGCTTCACCAAAATTCTTTTCGATATAATATCAAATTTAGAGAGTGAAATAATAGTTAGACCTTAACGATATTGCTTCATCCTCACAGATATACAAAAAAGCAAACAAAAAAATAGCCTCTTATAAAGAATACGAAGGTAAAATCGGAGTTGTTCTTTTGGCCCAGATAGAAGTGCTGATAACGTTTTTGTTCTAATTGATTCTCGGGCTGTAGTTCAGCTCTCTGTACCAGTTCATCATGCAATTCTAGTCATTGCGGTTTCTTTAGAAATGGGATTCGGACGGATTGGCGAAATAAAGGCAAAAACCAAGAACCGAGAAAGCATAACTAAGCATAAGCGCATTTAAATGATGAAGTTAACTAAACTCATAACTAACATCATAATAACGGAGGAAAGGGATATTTGAAAAATTATCCTAATCAACTGGCATTATATTGTTTTCTAAATCAATCCACTTTTTTTTCTTTTTTTTATAATTCCTATTATTAGCGTCTGCTACTCACCCTAAAGTTAAATTTTATCCAATTAAGTTTTTCTTAATTTCAAGAACGAAATATTTGTCCTACAAAACTGAGACACAATTTACATTTGAATAAAATATTTCCCCAAGAAGACATAAATTTTCCACGGAAGAGTATTTAGCTAAGAAGTTATAATTTATCTGTTTAAAGTTGTTTTTGTTCACAAGTGGCTGCGTGTAATGAGCTATCTAACAGGTGATCTATTGCAACTTAATGGAACTGGATTGAGCACGCAATTTGCGAAAATACTACTCTTAAGCATTGAGCATCAACCACATTTAACAAGCTCTTAGATTCAAATTATGTATTTTACATATAAACATACATACATACATACATACATAATATGAGTTATACAAGTACAATATTGAATACTGAATATAGTTCGTACTGAATACTGAATATTTTCTGCTTTATACAATATTTACTTTTTTAGTTGTTTTATAATATTCGAGTTAAAAAAAAAAATGCCTTGTACAAGTCTCCTCCAAGCATTTACTTCTTGAGTTCAAGAAATTATTTGTACAATTGTAAGGTAAGTAACCTGTTATAATCTGTTGATATTCCATAAAAACTTCAAGCGCCGTTTTCTCAGAAATACCGCTTTCGGAGCAGTACCGGTCTTCTTCCAAGCTAGCGGTATATATACAGTCGTTATATAATTTATATAACATCACCACGATTACTATCTATAATATTTGATATAAGGTTCGACTAGTTGAGAACAGAGACGTGTGTGTTCCAGCATCGGACCGTTCCAACCCAAATACCTCCGGGGCTGGGACCATAAGAACAGATGTCCAAGGCTAAATTTGGGTTGGCCATAAAGTCTGGATGTGTCAATAAAAAAAAGTGAGGACCCATCGCTGGTGCTAAAATGTTTCATTAAGAACCGGCTTCGGTGACTTTCCTTTTTTCGGTCGAGCTTTATGAAACTATAGGAGACATCAGTCTGTGCCAGTCTGCCAGGTTGTCTTGTTACGGACTAAATAGTTATTCAAAACCCGAATTAGTGAAAACCTAGCTGCATTTAAGAATGGTCTACGACTCACAATTAACTGATATTCTTGAACAAAAACATTACGCTTCACTAATTGCTATCTATGAAATTGGTGACAACGAATATATGTTATACAGAAGGCTTTTTAAAGATATATTTAGTTGTTTTTAACTCAGAAATAAAATAAAATTAATATCGTTTTAATAACTACCTGAATTTATCAAATGTTAGACCTTTATTTTTATATTTTTTTTTACTAAAATATGTGTAGAGAGAAGTTTTAATGGATGCTACTTCTACCAAATGTAGCACATAGGTGTCTCTCAAAAGTTTTCTTGGTCCTATTCAAAGGGATTAAAAATCAAATTTTAGATTTTATTATTTTATAAAATTAATCAATATAGAATAAGAAAACATGAAACTAGACATTTATTTTATTAATAATAACATTTTGCATAGTCATTATTTTATTTTGTTACGTATCGGTCTTTTTTTACAAAATTATTGACCATTTTCAAACTATTTTTTGCCAGTACGTCAAAATACCTTTTCTTTTTTGTTTAATGTATACTTTTGATTATGGTGTTTTAGAAACTGCAATTTTTTCTCTTTTAGAAAGATTAACTGCAACCTTTACCTTAGATCTCGTTATAACTTTCCATTTGTAAATCTATGGGGTGTATTGTCCAGGCAACAAGGGGAAAATAGAAAAAATAACTCATACAGTTCTGGATCTTGGCATAGCATTTGACATTAGTCATTGGAGTATCCTGTACAACATACTAAAGTCTCGCCAATGGGGGAGAGGGATATGCAGTTCCTTTTTTCGGTTATACGCTTACATCCCGGAAACTACGCGTCCAAGCGATTAGACCACTCTATGCAAAATAAAAGCTAATAAATTATGACATAAGATCAATTATATTTATTTTTTCGATATCTTACTTGATTTTTACATGAATATCGAGACTCGTAAATCGTCCAAAAAAAATTAATTTCCTCAGCTTTTCTGCCTTATTCGACTAGCAACTCGTTCTGCCAAAAATTAAAGAGAATTAAATGAGCATTAAATTTTCTTTAAGAATACAGAGTAATTTACAATTTTATCTTAAACTGTTCAAAAGTTAAAGCAATTTTGGCTTTATGTGTTAATTCCAAAACTTTACATTCCCCCCTCTATCACCTCTATCTCTGACTATGAAAAAACTGATTGGAATCTTTCTTATGGGAAATTTTACGTTCTTTAATTTTACATGTTGTATATAAAGTACCTTCTGCTAAAATTCTCGAGATATTTAAGAAAAACCAAAATAGGATACCTTCAAATGGCATATCCACTCCCCACCAGATCAGCCACCCCCCACCAGCGAAGACTTTTAGTATGTTATACAGATCACTCCAATGAACAACTGTACCAAAACCCAGAATTATCTGATTTTTACTTTCACTTACCTATAAATTAAATATATATCTAATAAGGGAAAGCATTGCGATCGTGAAAAAATTCGGATTCGAGTTTTCAACGGAAATGCACGTTTTAAGGTTTTCTGGGTCCAATTAACCAAGTCTCGCAAAACGGTATGTGTCCGTGTGTATGTGAACAGCCCAACTCAAAAACGAAAATGTGTACGAAACTGAAATTACGTATTTAGAATTATGTAAAAATATTTTGAAAAAACACTGTTAAAATACTGATCTATCATATTTTATAAAGAAGTTGGCCACCCAGCAACAGACCATTATTGAAAAATGCAATGTTTACCCGTGGAAAATAAAAAATAAAAATGCCCATCACCTTCTTGATGAAATGATCGATTTTCATTCATATTATTGGATTAATGCTAGAATATAGGCCACACATTTGGCATTCATGAGATAACAAGAAAAGAGGAAGCCCGGCGTGCGCGCCCCGTTATGGAATCATCATCGAACACGACTGAAAAACCGATTTGCATCATATTGGCTGAGGAAAGCCGTCTATACATAAGCCGTATGTATGGGATCCGGGGAATGGGCGGGATATCTCCGGGATGGGAATGGAAAGGACAATACATTTACAGAAAACGGAGAGGATTCGGCTGGGGGTGGATGCGTTAGCACAATAATGATAGCCCCGCGTCTACATAGCTTCCAAGAACAAAATGAAAGGGCCAAATCCAGCTCCAGAAGGGGATTTCCATGAGAATGAAGGGGTGGCACCGCCAAGATGGCCGCCTTCATTTCTTACATTATACATGCGTGGGCCCGGCTGATTGCTAGCCCCCCGGCTTGCCTTTTTTTTATGCATTACGGACCCTCAGCTCCCCCAATTATTCCTTTCCTTGTTTCTTCCCTCTTTTCCAGACCCTGGTATCCGTACCTAATTGAAATTCCCTATAAGTGTAGCGAGGTTTCCAGGCAAACTGGGGTCCTTTAAGGGTTGTATCTCTCTACAATTAGATTACGGATTGGCTAGGGGAGGATCAAAGTGGCCCTTGGCAATGTCTTATTTTGCGGTGCTCTCCCTCTCTGCTTATATATGAGGATTTCGCTCTGCGCAATAAAAGTCGGCAGGAGGAGAACACAGATCGTACTATTTAAAATTAAAAGAGCAAACAAAAAAACTTGTACCGATCGTTTCCTGGTTTTTTGAAGACTTGTTCATGCTTTAAGCTTAAGTATGATGAAAAAACACATAAAAATGAATTAATTTCATTGACCATTCGCTCAGAGTGTGAGATAAGAACAGTAGTTTTTTTTATGATATAAACTACTGTCATTATCAAAATTTTCCTTAACCTACGGATTAAATATTTAAATTCAGTTTATCCATATACAAATAAGTTTCACGGAACCTAATTATATTGATGTAAAAGTTAAGAATAGCAGAGTCAGGTCTCGAAATTAGTGCAATTTTACATTATTATTACAATAAAGATATAATACCGCTAGAGATTCAAGAAGTGGAAGGGAAGACATGTTTCTACAAGGACTGGATAGTATTGGTTTGGGAGGTAAATATTTTGTTTTGCACCTTTGTAATTATTCAAAGAGTATTATTTTATTTTTTTAGGTATTTAGAATTTCAAATCGTAAAATAAAGTCATTAGCTAGAGCCATTTCTGCTAACTACTTGCTATTTATTCAATTATAAAGTTCGTATTCATGGGAATTATTAAAATTATTAATGTTTTAATTAGATATTATTTAAAATTATTAGTGCTGTAATCTTCCGCTGGTCTATGGAAGATAGTCGACAGCACGAATAATTTTAATAATTCCAATGAATACGAATTTGATAATTAAATACAAAGCAGTTAGCACAAATGGCGTTAGACAGCGCTAGTGCGGCGACCGCTCCTGATAAGGCGGCTGCATAGCCTTAGCTACTTTTGCTGCTTTTGCGGCTGCTCCTTAGCTACCTTTTTTGGTAAAAAATAAAACCTCCACATTAAGGATTGAGACATATTGAATTTACAGAAACTAACAAGCTGAAAGACTCAGAAATAATTGAAAATTGAAGACTGAGAAAGAAAATAATTAATCATAATCTATAAAGAAACCTGTTTTTTTTTTTACAAAATTTATTTTCAATCGGTTTTTATCCGGTTATTTTACCGGTTTTTGGATTTTAAAAAACAAACGATTATAACCGAGTGTAAAAAAAAACATCGATAAAAACCGGTTATCAGTTAGAACCAGCCGGTTGTTGACATCTCTAGACTAGATGCATTACACCGTATCGTGCAATTATTGCACTATAATTATTCATGAAGAATTAAAAAATCTTTACATACTTTCCTACTAAATAAAAAATTTAAAAAATATTGAAAATCGTAATGCTTATACAACGTCATAATGCATGCAGAGCAATGATCTACACTGTACACCATTCGGAAAGCCTTGTTTCTATCCGGAATCTTGCCTGAGTCATGCATTTGATATAATTGAAAGTAACATTTCAATTTGCATGTATATTTTTAAACTATACTACTTCAACTATCAATATTATTGTGTTACATAAATTATTATTTGTGATACACTTGAATCAATTGTAGAACATATAATCTCAACAAAGCTTACCTCTGAAGTGACGTTACCCATCGGCTGACCATGAACTGTAAAATAAAAAAATAATAAAATTTAAAAAACAAAATTATAAAATGGGATTAGAATTATAGAATTAGAATTATCAGGTTATTATTGGAAAATACCAATTAAAACCATACCCTATATCGAATATATAATCTCATAAAAATGCAATATGATTATCAATTGTAATTATTTACTATTTTCTAGAATTATAATCATATAAGAAAAAAAGAAAAAAAAACTGAAGTAGGTACCTATAATGTATTAATATTAGAAAACCAGAAGAATCTCATCTCAGACATCTGATTATGTTTATATTAAATTGAGATGCTAAACTAGGTAATTTTTTATTTCCTCCCTCTCCCTCTCCCCCCCAAAAAAATGTTCATGGCCTCTGCATAAAAATAATTTAAAATTTCGGTATCACTATGGTTATAATATACATATCTTTTCGAGCTATTTCTTCTAATCCTTAATTCATCGAAATCATATTTTAATTTATGATTTCTATTGGAAATAATGAAAATTAAAATATTTTACTTTTTAATAAATACGCTAACTGTCCTTCTTGGATAAATATTTTTTTCCAATACTTATAACAATAACACTAAATCAATAAATATGACTACAATTTTCCCACTTGCTTCACATGTCGGACACCGGACTCATGCTCTGGTTCAATGGCTGTCTGGAAATTCCGTTTGAAAAAAACCATCACGTTTCAGGTGCATTTCGCCGCCCATTTCAGCAAAACAAATACACTCCGGCACGACGCGAGAATTCAGGATTAGCGGCAGAACAAAAAATTAGAATGCAGACGAAATAAACTGCCATGACGTACCGGACGTGTCGGACAAGAATGTGACGGAAGATGTCCTGCAGGATCTGTGATAAATGTCCGTGGAGGATTATCATTTGACTAGCGCTATTTTTGAATGCTGCCAACGAATAGACAACAGATAATTATTTTCAACAGAGTTTATTAGTCGTTACTGTGAAAGAATAAATTTGTCAAACCTTAAGTGGCAGATCTAAAACATCTTAGCACTGTACACGGAAATTTAAATACGGCGATATGATAATTTTCAGCAGATTAAGTTTATATAATTTCTTATATATATATATATATATATATATATATATATATATATATATATATATATATATATATATATATATATATATATATATATATAGCAAGCTTCTGCCTGTGCAGAGATCCGCCCTGTACAATACATGCCATCTCGTAGAATCGGGATTTGTTAAATCAACTAATAATCTTAGCATTGTATTTTTACAAAATATTATTTGCCAAAGAAAATTAAAAATTTAATGTTCTTTAGGTTAAAAACAAAAATCTGACATTTCGACCCAAATTATGGCCATTCTCAAGTACACCATTAAAAATTTACCACATTAAATATTTATTGAGACCTGTAGTCATTTCTTTAAAAAATATTTCTTTTGACAATAGTAGCTAGTCTTAAAAAATAAAAATTTGATCATCAATAAAATAAAATTATTTATTTATATAAGATAGTGAATGAACTAATATTCTTCCAGGCACCATTTTATTAATCAAGTAAAAATTAAGACTAAATCTGAAAGGCTCTTGGAAAATGAAATTGTATTTACATTAAAATTTCTTGTTAAATTAAAAAAAAATCATGATTGGCAACGTATAAAGAACAATTTTAATGACTATGTTAGATGACCGGAAATTAGATGATGAGGGAAAAACCTCGAAACGGCAAAATACTGTGTAATTATCATTAATAAAATGATGCAAGGAAGAATATCGGTTCACACACTACCTTATATAAATATATTAAAATCTTCCAGTGTTTTGAAATTATTACTTGAAAAATATTTCTTAAATTATCCCTCTTATATTCATAATACCATGTCTGGGAAAAAATCGTGAATTATCTATTCAATTATAGATCAATTATCTATTAAAGTATTTAATTGGGGTATTTAGAGTGAGAGAACAGTTTTAGTCTATTTGATGATTCTCCCGAAATATAATGGTTCGTTATAATACCCACATATCATACTAATATAGTACATAACAATCATTATACGAAATAAATAAGTTAGCAAAATGATGTGAACTTTGATTTTTTTTGTATTTATTTGCCCTTCCTCAATTCCTTACTTTTCTTCATTCCATCTCAATAAATGAGTATATTAGTATTCTTATCATAGAACTAAATTTTAAATAATATTATTAAAATGGCTTTTCTTTTCTTTTTTTTTTACTTATTTTGATATCGTGTACTACATTAAGTTAATACCATTCACAAGCGAATTATTTAAATGTATTCCTAAAGTTTCAAAGATTTCATAATTTTAATGTAAAAATGTTTGTTGTTTACAAGTAATATTTTGATGTTTTTGTTATATATTTTGTTGAAAATTAAAATGTATCATACATAATATAAAATATATTGCTGAATAGGGGCGAAGGGTATAAATTTTAGCAAAATAACATCATTAGCTTATAGTATATGATTATTATTTAAATCTAAATTTTTCCTATTGCAGATGAACTCAAACCATAATATAGTATTATAAAAAGAATTAATTTTACAGTTTGAGGAGATACAGATCAAAATTCAGTTTTCCCCCGAATCCTAAATTATTTGTGGGAAGAAATCTAAATTTGAAATATTTTGGATCGTATTTGTCGTACGCTGCGAAATGAATTACGTCCATATTTTTGAACAGATAAAAATGTATAATTTCAATGAAAATGGAAATGGACAAAATGCATTTTGATCTGAAGTTCCTAAGTTGAACTATCCAGGTTAAACTAAAATGAAACCAAATTTGTTCTACCACTTAAACCTTTTTAGATTTTAATTTGAGACAACAATGTAGGTATTCAATTTCGCAACTTGAAATGCACAGCTCGGCCTGCAGAAATGGCAATAGGTATGCATCCGCTCTCTTGTGCTAGTGCGTGAGCTGAGTCTAACCTTGTTAGTAAAAGACAGTAAGCGAGGCCTTGAAGAAGGCTCACTAATAGATTCGAAACGTCTTTGGCTTGTTAGTGTCAGCCCGACATGCGCCATATATATCAGGCTAAGGGTGACGCTAACTTACTTATTAAAGAACGTTTACCTTTTCCACGGCAGAGTATTCTCGGCAGTTATTGCGAGTTATTTCAATTTTTGAGGTTGAGCGAGTGTTGCAGATATGGCAACAGACCAGCGAATATTTTCGTGAGTAGGAAGATTTCCGCTTTTCCGAGAACTTCGGTAATGAACTGTCGTGCACGACATGAGGAAGTCATGGCTGCTTTAACAGATAATGCTCGTAAATAATACATATAATCTTAGGATAATTTCGACGTAAAGCCTTCTTGCAAATGTAATATTGACAGGTCAGGAAGAAGGAACAGTAAATGAACGAATGGTGATTTATCACTGCGATTGATCAATTAATGCATTCATTTTATTTTTAATCGTTTAATTAAATTAAATTATATATATGTATATATATATATATATATATATATATATATATATATATATATATATATATATATATATATATATATATATATATATGTAAGGCATGTGGGGGGTAAAAGAACGCAGTTGTGCAAAAGTATGCAGTGTTGTTTTGAAAATATAAACATAGTTTCATGAGCCCGCAACCAGTCTGTGTAGATGTTCGATCAGTGTCAGTTGAGAAACGGAACTGCATGGTGTTACTGCAGCTGTGAGCCACTATCAGGTAAATCACTATTTAACAGTTTTAGTGTAATATATTCATTAATCCATCTAGCCATTTTGTGAAATAAACTAGATCAATTTTTCTATTGATATTAATGCACTGGATCTTTTAATTCATCAAACAAACTGCAATATTTGTATGGTTCACTGACCTGTTGAGCAATGAAAAACGATATGAAAATGGCCAGAAGATGGTAAAAGTTCGCAGGACTGCGGGGGAAAAGTACGTACCCATGAGCTTACCTAGCCATACAATGGTTTATCGTCAATTCCAAACTATTCCAAACTAGCTATTATGCTATTCTAGGTTTCATTAACAAACAATCTTCCGAATATTTAAATTAGAAAAAAAAAATAGGGTTTAAAATCTGTGATACTGACATCAATACCAAATAAAGAACGGCTTGAAGCAGAAGCAGCTAAGAAACAAAAAGAAACTTGGGAATTCAAGTCCTGGGTCAGGCAAATAAGAGCCTCCGCAGCAGCAGCACTGACCTTGATATGCGCTCCGAATTAGATAAGGATGATAAAGGCTTGTCCCAGAAAGGTGACCTTTCTGTCTTAGAGATTCAAGAGATTTCGAAACATATACAAGATACAAAACCTAAAACCGAAAAAAATTCTATTCGGTTTTTGGTTTTCAAAATTAATTATTTGTATCCATTAGTGGATTCCAAGAGAATGCGGTTATATTGACAACAAACACATAATTTAAACGAAAATTTAAATTTTAACGAACTGCGTACTTTCGCTCCATCGTATGAGGTAAGAGTTCGCATTGGAAGTGTTTAGAAAAAAATTACGATCCCTGCTGATTATTCTCCAATGGAAGCGCCTGTTGGACAGGATTCAGTGAAGATCGCTGGAAATGGATGACCAATTTTTCTAAATATCAAAATTGGGTACTTTAAGTCCCACCTTCCCTACATATTTATATATCTCGCAAGCCTGGAAGAAGACCGGCACAACTCAAAAATTAACGATTTTTCAATTTTTGTGCAATCATAATCAACGAGATGATTGTTTTTTTTATGATGAAGAGAGTCCCAAAAAATATTCATCATGTCACTGGTGCAGAGCAGTTGTTTCATAAACAAAACTGTCACAAGTTTGTTTCTATAGGCCTAAAACTATGTTCGGAATAAAAAAATATATTACATAAATTATCTCCAAGCATTTGCTTGCTTAAATTGTATAACTAATTTCTTGAACCCATTTCAGTTTATACAATTTAAGGTAAGTTACTTGTAACAATCTGTTGAAATTCGATAAAAACTTCAACTGCCATTTTTTCAAAAGTTCAAAAATACAGCTTTTAGCTTTTGGAGTTGTGCCGGTCTTCTTTCAAGTCAGTTTAAATTAATAGAAATCATCGATAATTTAATATCCTACTTCTAAATGCATCAAAATAAAGTTTATATATTATTTTTGACATAAAACAAAAAAATAAAAAATAGTTTTGTAAGTTTTATGTTACAACTTCGGCTCTAAGAAGGATACTTTGAAAACTCAGAACATAAATAATGATCCAGTTAGGAGTCGGTACCAAATTAGAAATCAAACGAACTATGATAGAAGCGGATAAAGTACTTCGGATCCTTTTAAATACCAGCTGACACAAATTATTTGGACTGAATTGTTTGGGGTGAACTTAGGTGCTATTTATTAGAGGGTAGAAGCGGCTCACTTTGTCACCTATCGGCTCACTTTTACTGTCAATAATACGCTTTAGAGGCTGAAGCAAGAAAGTACAATCGGACGTTTAAAAATATATATATTTTTTATGTTACGTAATTATAAACATTTCAATCATAGTTCTTTGGATGATTGCCGTCTGTGAATAACTTTATTTTATAGCAGACTATATCTACCCAAGCGAGAGACAGGCACGTCTGAAATATTCCTCATTAAAAAAATATAGTAAACCATATTCCCTCCTAAAAATAATTTTGTAAATCACTCCTGCAAATCATAAATCTCAATGCAGATTTTTTAAAACTTGAGTCCAATTTTTTTTCTAGATCCTTCGAAATTTCAATTATCGTTATGCAACCATCAAGTAATTGAGAGCAGATGAAAATAAAATTATATTTATAATTGTTTATTTCCTGAACCACGAAATAAAATACTTTCTTATTACTAATAATGTAATAATTCTCTAAATAATATATTATCACACACAACATAATGCGATACTTTTTTTTAAGTTATCATTTATTTATTCTTTAATTTTATCTTGTACTATTTTTTTTTTTTAATTCATACTTATAACTGTATTAAAAATACTGTAAAACAAATAAATATGATATTTTTGGCTCTTAAAGGTCAACCGAAGGTATCGTTTTCTTTTCTTTATATTAGTAAAATGTTCAGTCAACGAAAAAGTAGATCGACATTTAACTGTGTGCCGCTCACATAGCTTGCATTCTCACGTTTTATTCACTTAGAAAAGTGAGCAAGTTCTCCGAATAATTTATCAGTCCATATTTGTGGAGCACGTGCTCCATACACTTAGTAAAATTATAATTAAAAAAATTGTAAAATAATAATAAAGAAAATTAGTTTTGAACTAAAATCGGTTTTAAATAAATAATAACAGAGTATTTAAATATTTCATTATGTAATTTCTATTTATTCACATCGAATCATGGCACCTACACAGTTTTTTTAGATATGACACTAATTACACTAAATACCGAGTACAGAATAATTGAAAAAATCGAAATAAAAGTACAATAATGTAATCGTTTCATGTGGGATCGATAGATGGGAATAAAAGTGTTTACGATTTTAGAAAATATCAGTTATAACTCATTTAGGAAAGATGGAAGTTAGTGATGAATGTATGTATTAAGACGCGGGGGACGATGCTGGCCAGAGGGCAGGAACAGCCGAACCAATCTCTAATGACCCTCATCAGCATGTGTGAAGAGAATCGAGATGAGAGATCGATTGGAGGACAACTCCCCGAAGACAGGCTGAGAAATGCTCCCTGCCCCGAAAAATTATCTTTCTCCGCTCGAGTCCTCGAGAGTCGGACCATAATCGAACGCGATCCATAGGCGTCACTATCGGGAGATTTATCGACTTTTTGGAATCGATACAGAACAAGTCCTGGAGCATATGATGAGTCATCGAGAGGTCGGCTAGTGCCAACGGCCGTAGTACATTCTGCATCATTGATGACCTAACAACGACTGCAGTCCCACCTTTTTTGGCAAATCGTTTCTGCGGCTGAGCATATTATTAAAACGAAATAATCTTAAGTTCATTGTTATTCGGAATTAAACATTATTATAAAATAATAATAATCATTCAGGGATCCCAGCTACACGAGTAGAGAGAAAACTTTATTTAGCAGTAGTGCTCCCCAAATACATTGGATTGAACATGACACAGCTTACCTGACACAGCTTATCAATCTATAATTAGATATAATATATTTAAATACATTTTTCATTTTTTTCCATTTTGACCATTTACCTTAACTGTATTATATTGCATCTTTATTTATATTTCTTTTGCTTATTTTAATCTTTCTGCTATACTTTCATTTCTCTCATAATTTTCTTTTACAGTATTTTCTGTTTGTTAATTTAATATAAAACTTTTATACAATTTCAAAAATTAAAACGCTAATAAACTTATTTAATGATATAAATGGGAAGTACAGCACAAATAAACAAGATTAAGCGCACACAAATTTTACAGGAGAAGATTAAATGGCAAGTTAATTTAATATAGCTACTTTAATTTGATTTAAGTTAAATGCCAATGGGGCCAAGTTATAGTTCCAGACGCTTCATCGATATTCTCTCAGCGAACGGAGTATAGTTATAGAGTGAATTTTTTAACCAATAATCAACATATCTATTTTTGAAAAGAATTCACCTGTGGATCGCCTACCACAGTCACCCAGTTGCAGTATGTTGTGTACCTCATCTAATGGAATCTTTCTGTGCGATTGGCCATGTTGTGCAAAATTTTATTAACTTAGTTGTATGCTCATGTATAAATCAAGGTTGTATGGAAAAGATGTTTTTTTGTTTGGGTTTCAAGGCGTAAAACCGCTAGGTCATCAACGCCTGTGGCTATTTTTTTTTTTATCTATAATTTAAAAAAAAATAAAAAGAAGTAAGTAAATATATAATAATAATAATTAAAATATATATATATATATATATATATATATATATATATATATATATATATATATATATATATATACACACACACACATACACACACACAAAGATAACAAATAGATTCAGATAAATAAACAAAACAGATACATAGATAAACAAATGAGATATAATATATTATAAAAAACTATATTTTATTTATTATGTCATTTGCCTTTAGAAAGTTTAATACACATTTTATCTTGATTTCATCGTTACCTAGACTGGTTGCGATATCGGGTGTAAGTCCTGATCTGGCTAGAACCGAAATATAAAATGGGCATTCCTGAAAGATATGACTGACCGTGAGGGTGTTTTGACAGTGTTGGCATTTCGGTGGCGGTTTCTTGCTAATAAAATAGGAATGGGTCAAATTGGTGTGTCCTATTCTCAGTATTTTATTTTTTTTATTACGATTAGAACGATTTGACGTGGTCCATGGCTTTACTGATGTTTTAATGGCCTTCAGTTTACTTGGTGGACTCTCATTCCACATGGACTGGCACCCATCAGTAATTTCTCTTTTGAGGGGAAGACTGAGTTCTAGAGGTGTTAAAATGGCAGCGCCTCGACCTGGAAGAGTAAGTGCCTGTTTGGCTGCTAGGTCCGCGAGCTCGTTACCGACTATTCCTACGTGGCTTGGCACTCATACGAAGTATACCGATTTTCTTAGGTTTTCGAGCATATGGAGGTAAGTATGGATTTTAAGTAATGTAGGGTGTTTTGGATATGTATTATTTAAACCTTTTAGTGAACTTAGAGAGTCAGTTATTATTGCGTTTGCGGTTGTAGGTGATATTGACATTGAGAAGTGAAGGGCTGAGACTATTGCATGGAGTTCGGCGGTATAAATGCTGCATAGTTTATGTAGTTTTATTTTGTGGGTTGAGCTATGGGTAACGAAAGAAGATGCTGTAGAGTCGGAGGATTTAGATCCATCTGTATAGATTAAGAATGGTTCCGGAATATTCTGGAGGAGACAGGAAAATTCAGTTTTGTATTCCAAGGGCGATGTTTTGTTTTTGGGTTGTCGTGATAAATGCAATATAATTTTTGGTGGTTTGTGCGTCCATGGAGGAGTATGAATTTCAGGTTTATATAAAGGGATTCCTTTAAGGAACGACGTAGCGGAAGAAATTCTCTCTGATAAAGGAAGTGTTGAATTAATTTTTTTTTCAAAGGTTTTGGAGAATTTTGGTTTGAAAATGTACCTATGCGTTGGGTGTTCCGTTTGAGGGAAGAGTTTAGAGATGTAGTTTATTGCCAGTTTTTTTCTTCTGAATAAAAGAGGCGGTAGTCCTGCTTCGGAACACAGACTGAGAATAGGACTGGTTCTAAACGCGCCGGTCGCGATGCGAATTCCGGTATGATGGACAGTATCGAGCTTATTAAGGATCCGGTAGCGGGCAGAACCATAGATAAAACACCCATAATCTAATTTCGAGCATACTAAAGATCGGTAAAGTTTTAGCAGAGTGATTCTATCTGAGCCCCAGGAAGTACCGCTGAGAAATCGTAGTATATTTAATTTTTTTGTTGCAGTTAGTTTTAGTATAGAGACGTGTGGTTCCCAAGTCAGTTTTCGGTCAAAAATCATCCCTAAGAATCTATGGTTGTTTGTATATGGAATCGAGGAATTACCTAAAAGTAGTTCGGGAGAGGTGGGAGTATTTCTTTTTCTGCTGAAATGTAAACATTTAGTTTTTTCGGTAGAGAAACGAAGACCAATGGAGAGGGACCAGTTATTAATTCTATTGATGGCTTCCTGTAATTTATGTTGTACGGTGGTAATGTTATCGGATCGACAAATAATGGCTAAATCATCTGCGAACAAGAGCGGTTTGACACCCCTAGGTAAGTTGAGTCCCAGGTCATTTATTGCTAGGCAGAATAGAGTGGGGCTAAGGACACAGCCTTGTGGGACACCGTTGACCTGTTCATGGTTCTCAAATAGTTCGCATCCTATTCTAACTCTGAAGTGACGGTTTGAAAGAAACTGTTTGATAAAATAGAACATTTGCTCTCTGATTCCTATAGATGATAACTTATTGAGAATTACTGCGTGGTTTATGCTATCAAAAGCCTTCTTCATATCAAAGAATACAGCGATCATCTGTTGAGCGTTGATGAAGGCATATTGGACTTCGGCCTCTAATGTAACCAGATGATCTATTGTGCATCGTCCTTTGCGGAACCCAGATTGAAATGGTTGTATTAAATTGTTATTCTCTATTACCCACATTAATCTTTTGTTGACCATACGTTCCATAATTTTGCTTAGACAACTAGTTAGGAATATGGGGCGATAGCTGTTTGGGTCCCGTTTGTCTTTTCCGTTTTTAAGAATCGGGATTATGACTGAATCGCGCCAGGTGCTTGGGAAGTGCCCAGTGGACCAAATGTGATTATAGTATGCAACCAGCCATTTTCGTGTGTCGACTGGAAGATTTTTTATCATGTCGTAATGGATATGGTCTGGACCAGGCGAAGTTCCTTTAACGGTATTTAAGATATTTTTAAATTCCCACATTGAAAAAGCAAGATTATAATAGAGGGTTTCGGCATTTACTGTATTATCAGTTTCTATTTCGTCAAGGTTGGGACTATTTCTCTCGGAATTATATATCTCGGAATAAAAATTTGCAAAGGTATTTGAGACCAGTGAAGGTTTGCCAGACAATTGTCTATTAACCGAAATAGTGTAACGGGAGGAAGAAGGATTTGTAGTAAGTTTATGGATTTTGTTCCATACGTCAGCTGACGTAGCAGAAGCATTTATGAACTTATATATTCTTTCCAAGACTCACTCTTACATTGTTTGAATATTTTTCTGCATATAGCGTATGGAAAAGATGTAAGATACCGATAACCACCAAATATTTAAATGTTCGCATCATAATATCTATGAGCTAGATCAATGTAGAAGATTTATACAAATTTACTATCTTCAATTACTCCAGAAGGTTTTTTTTTTTTAGATAAATGAATTAAATATATGAACAAGCAGAAATATCATTGACTTTAAATATCCTATCAAAGAGGTTAAACATTTAAGTTAAAGTGATAAAATAAATTTCATTTTGTCAGTGAGCTTCTAAACATCGATAGGTGTCATAAATTCTTGAACGTGGGTATATGCACCTATATATTAGGATGTTTACGACAAGGGAATGACAAGTACCTTGAAAACCCTACCCCAAGCCTGATAAGCGACATCGATCACCAAGCGAGACACCTCTTCGGGACTGATACCTCTTGTTTTTTTGGCCTAGGTCGTTGAAGATAAACTTATTGTCGGAGGACTTGGAGGCTAATGTGAAGTTAAATATAGAATAATGTCTGCCTGTATGCCTTATCATTTCCGCCCCTCAGGATTAACAAAAACCCCAAGCGCTGTTTGCAGTTGCTATCTCAGAGTCCACACCGGCGAGACACAGGACTCCTATCTCTTAGCCAGGTAACTAAATGACCTATCTTCATGACCTTTATCAGTCCTCGTTGATTTTACCAGGCCCGGCCTGATAAGGAGTCAAAGGAGGCCCTTGTATTTCTTATATTAGGACAGATGTCACTGTGTACACAGCCTTCCAGGAAAATTATTAATGTTTGTCATCGACTTTGTTGTATGAGTCGATATCTCCCAAGTATTTACCGATAATTTATTGCTGAGCCGATGTAGCACCTTGTTGCAACAATGAGCTCTACTATTGGGCTTAAAAATTTGAATTATTTAACTAGGTAGTAACTTTTAGTAGGTTGTAATTATGAGGGACAATATACTGAACCTGTTGCTGCAATCTGCGAAACGACCAACAAAATTGGAGCTGTCATAATCAGAGAAGGGTACCCTCAGGGTAGGTCATTCTCAACTTACTCATTTGTAACTTGCGAACAAACCAATAAATCGTTGCATCTGGACTAAATTAACGTCCAGGCATATACTCCTTGAGAGCATAATAATCCAAGATCCGTGGCGACATTTGGTGTCTAATTGGAAGAAAACTTTTATTCATACAACCATATAATGTCCATCTTCAGTATTTAATTTGCACTTGTCTGCCAACTCAAAGTGGTCGGGTTTCAAAATGGTGGCCAAAAAAATATTGGACATTTTAGCACTTTTATGGTTGTTTCCCGATAATTCGTAAACAGTACACTCTGTCGAAAAAGTTAACGTATATTAAATTAAAGACCATTAAATTCTGTGTTAAATGAGTGCAATAACATAATAATTTGGTTAAGTGATGTGGTCGAAAACTACGGTAAAAAACGACGTTTTTGTCAAAAACGTAGACAGAGTACTTAACTTATAGGTAACTTAACGTTCTTTAAAATTGAGTTAGGACATTTCTATGAAAAGCTCAGGTTTGTAGTTAAATATATGACGCTCAAGAAGTGAAAAGTACTTTATAAGTACACTTAGTTTTTGCCTGAAACTTGAAACTGTGATATTTTGAGTTATAACACTCTTCTTGCGAAAGAGCGACATATAGTTTGGATTTTATCAATGTGTACAACTTTTGCTAAATACCAAAATTCTTCAAAGTTTCAGTAACGAGTAGTGTGATATTTTTTGTTTTGTAACTTCTGAGAGATTGATAGTCAAATAAATGCCACTAGTCTGTAACGGTCTTTTAATACAGGTCTGATATGTGTAAATCAAGTTTATGATTTAGATATAGTTAAAGATATAAGATATATATAGTTTAAGATATCAAACCATGTATTTTTGTTAAACTATAAACATGTATTTTAAAAATTAATGTAAAACATAAAAGTGGAGGAATACATACATATATATTTACGCATCCAATTTCTGAAGAAAACTATATTCGTATATATTTTTAATTTACGTTTGTGGCGAAATTCACATCCACTATTTTAAATATAAAGAAAGCCATTTTAGGGACATAAGGATTTGTTTTTTGAATTTTACAATGATATTCTAACAATTATTTGTTGTGGTTTTTTTTCTCTTTTTTATTAGATGTGGTACTTAGGAGTAAATGCCCAAGTATTAAAAAATTTATATATATATTATTTATATATATATATATATATATATATATATATATATATATATATATATATATATATATATATATTAAAAAAAAAGGAAGATTTTCGACATTAATTAATTACAATAAGTATGTTTTGTGAATGAAGATTAAATAATATAAGTAGTTAATTACTGAAAAAAATAACTTAACAAAGACAAGTAAAAAGTGCATCATTTCTCATTTACCCAACATAGTGTTCCTCATTCAAGTAGCTACAAACATTAGCCTTTCCTCACTAACAATTACCTGGAATGAAACGTACTCTTGACGTTAGAATACCGTGACTCATAGTTATGTCTAAATTCATAAGTAGCATATTTATGTCATAGCAAGTTAATAATAATAGAATAGTTAGCCCAAGAGAAATGGCCATTAAAAAAAAATGATTCCATTAGAAGTGCTAAAAACCAATAAATGCAGCAATCGGGGGAGAGAGAAGTGTTGTTTGCTCAACGGTACCATATGGCCGATGACTGTGGACTTGAACCGCCTTGGCCATTGGCCGTGAAGTGAAGAAAATGCCGAATCATTGTCGACATAACGGTCTTTAATTATAACCAGCCCTCTTGTTTCTTAACTACTGGAATCTCTAGCACCTTATAATAGCTACCAGGTTTATGCATGCAAAAATTATTATCAACAACAACGTATACAGAGAGCGAGTTAGTTCAGCGGGCAAAGCGCTGTTTCCCTAATATTCTAGTCAAAATACTCTGAAACGTCGCTTGCACTCAAACTAAATCCTATGTTTTTTATTCATATTTTTTGTAATTTATATAGTAGATGGAAAAATTTATTATTTTGAAAATATTATTTTCCCTTTCTGCAAACTTATCAGTAAGTACTTACGCACAGAGCTTACGCTTATAAAAAATATAAGCGCTTTTATCAAAATACTGAATTATTCTATGATTTATTAATTACATGAAATATGATCGAAAAATATTAGAGGATTATGATCATGATAATTACTATTTATATATTTATTATTTTAAAAACATAATGCCTATAAATCATTTTAAAGCTTTCCTCCGCGAGTTCTTTACGAATATCTTACCTTGTTTCTATGTATTTTCATATAACATTTAATTAATAGAAATAATTAAATCTGCCAAAATCTCTGTAATCAATTTATAATTCTAAATCAGTGTGGATTTTGAGTTATAAAATAAACAGTTGTAGATAATTTTGGTCTCCGAATCTCCGAACTAAGTAAATTGTTATAAATATATAACATGTTTCCATATGGTAAAGGAACCGATAAGTCTTTAGTACACATTTACATTAATACTACATTTTATTGTGTACTTTATTCATGTAATTTCAATTACTTTACTTTGTATTCTATGTTTGCCTTATTACCTTGCTTTATTTAGTTTTCATTTACTACCCAAAATGTTTATATATACAGAATATTTTTCAATGTGTGTATAGTTCTCTTCATCTTGTAATCCTGATGAGGATCTGCCGAGTGGACGGAAACGTTAACATAAATTAAATTGTATATTTCTACTGTTTCATTTTCATGTCTTCCTCCCATAACATCAACACCTTGATTAAAAATAGAAGAAATAATTTATGTCAGCAAATAGAAAAAACAAAAATCGTCTATGCTAATTTATCCGGAGCATATTTAGCTGGCATTGGAAGCTAGCTGGTATTGTGCGGCTATTGCCACCTTGCCTGAGGGCGGACATTATCCACTCCTTGCCGATAAACTAATGAGTATAAGATTGACATCGCCGATAATGTCCAGAGTATTAAAACCGAATCATGTATTGTCGCTGAGATACCAGGGCCGATATCGTCGGCAATTAGTTTATTATTTCTCTGTCCGATTGTGACCGCTTGATGAGTACGGGGCTAATAATGATGCCATCATAATTAAGGTTAATTACCAGCGGGCGGAATGCCCTTTGGTTACATCAATCCAAAGTTTAAAAAAAAAAGTTTCTCAAAAAATGAGAAAAATTAGATTATATACATACATACCTAAAAAAATGAAAATTTACATAAATTTTCATATCATACTTAGGAGTTCCCGCTCTCTGATACACGGATTCAGGTTCGAATCATGCTGTGATAGAAAATCTAGTTTCTGTTATATCAGTCATAAGTCGACTCTGTGTTCAGCAGACCCTATCCCAGCCACTATAAAGTGGTTACTTGACCCATCATCGGTTTAAGGAAAAACCTGGCGATCGTGGAAGCTGGCCACTCCACCTTCCTATGTAACCGTATATCAGAATAAATTCGTCCAAGATCAAGTGCTGAACCCAAAACCCTTCATCGGTCATGGTGGTGAAGGTTTCTATACAAGCTATCAGTCCGGATCAGGCGTCAGCAGAGATCGGCTTACTGATTATTAGATATTAATCGAGCTAGAACTTTTAAAGGAGCTTCACAATACCAATTTTTAAAAGAATACTTTTATTAGTTTATTTGGAAATGCATACGTGTTATAAATAAATTATATATATAACATAATTTGGTGCTGCCTTCGCTATCTTGAGATTATTTCTAATAAACTACAGTAGAATCCCAGTAGTTATTAATAATTCTCTGTGACTTCATATCCAGAGCTTCTGACAGTCACCATTTTGTCAGACAAAAAGAGTACTCTAAAAGATCTCCAATTTTATTTTGAATATGCAATAATTAATATCAAAGGACTCTGCGTCGAAAGATTATAGACATGTGGTTTCATAATTATAGTTAACAAAAAATAACTAAAATCATTCTGATTTGTGTATTATTAGAGCTCCTTAGTATCACATTTTTCATAACTGAGATCAGAAGAAAAAAAATCAATCGGAATCAAATTGAGATGAAAATAATTAAATTCAATAAATTGTTAAGATAAATGTATTACACGTATTTGGGCCAGTGCCGGATTAACCATATAAGTAGTTCAAAGCCCTCGAGCATCACAGGGGTCCTGTAGCCCTTGGGAAAAAAATTTAAAGTAGTTTTAATTTGCTTTAAAAATATTTGAGACTTATTTCGAATTAGTTTGTTGTGATATTCTTCCTGATAATGATGAAGTTGAACAGTTAATAAATTATTTTTATAACCTTTGCGAAAATTGCATAAATTTCATTACATTATAGTAATTCATTACCTAAAACAGTTTTGTTTTATAAATGGCATACATTAATACCGTGATATTAAAATTTGGTGTTATATGCAATTTTATTAAATGTTATCCACCTAACCTACTTATTAACCTTGATATATTATTATAAAACCAGCATTAAAGTGAATAGGGTCAGGATTATGGACTCTATAATAAATCAGATATTAACTATATACTTCACTTCATTGTGTCTGTATTTTTGTTATGCAATAAAATGTATTGAATTGAAAAGAGTAGAGGAGCCCCGAGATTTGCATTACCTAGGAGCCCCTACATGAATTAATCCGGCCCTGATTAGGTCATTTCTTAAAATATTTTTTAAAATGTTCTTCGGTACTATATATGTATTTGTTTATTGTTGAAGAACATTGATCACCTAACAGTATTAAATAAAACAATTTTTTTTTTATTGTCAGATTCCTCGAATTTATATTTTTTTTATTTTAAGTAACATTTCAGTAAGGTTTATCGCTAACAAAAAAAAAGAAGCACTTCTCACATTACAAGGGGGATCACTAAAGGAGAAATAACCTACAAAAGACAGAGGCTAATCTTGAGGAACCTTTTAGGTAGTCCTTTTTTGGAAGGGCCGCCTCAGGACTTTAGGCTATCGTTTGTCATTCCAGGAGAAAATGGAGGAATAGCCGTTAACCTTCCAAATAAAATTTGGTAACAAACGCTACTTTCACTATTTCGAAATTTTCAACATCATCACCATCGTCCATTGAACAATAAGCTGTATTTTTTTTAGAAACGGACTAATATTTGTTAGAAAGATCTTAGTTTATATTAATTGGTTTGTTAGTCAGGATAAAAGCCAGGTTATTGTATCATTTTCTGGACCAGTGGGCATACAATACAAGATCGCATAAAGCATAAACAGGATTCATATAGAGCTTTCAGTTGACTCAATCGACTAATTTAAGGGGAAAACTAGCGCAAGAGATGAACAATAGCCGCGTGCGTTATATACAGGCCATTCAATAACTCAAGAGAAAGGAATTTGATTTGTGATAGCTAAAACGTTAGAGCCGTGTTACTGTTAAACGCGAAAATACACTAACGACATCCACTAATGCACGCAGTGACGGGGACAACGTATAAATACATTCGTCCCGATCCTCCATCAACCGCTCCGTCCTTCGGGCGTCTGTTTATTTTTCTATTTTTTTCGGAAAAAGACGTTCGGACAGAAATACAATAGAAATACAAACATTATAAATAGACGTGGGGCGAGGTCTGTAACGCGCCGATTGGCCAAAAGAAATAAACGGGTCCATTAACGATTTGGCAGGCAGCGGTGCTCGTATGGATTCGATATCTCATATCGATTAGCATACAATGAGCCAGGACACCTTCCCTTGAAACTGTCTCAGAGATTGCATAGGATTAAGGTCGTAGCTTCTAGTTATGTCCACGACTCAGGGGCGTCATTTGTTATTGTTGGAAGGAAAAAGGAACTTGAAGAAGGAGAGAGATTTTAGAAATATTATTATTACAAAGAACTGGAATCGTATTACTAAAGAATGGGTAAATATGTTTATTCATATTTTATGATACTGAAAACTTCAAACAATGCAATATCAACAGGAAAACGTTATTTGCGCTACCCTAACTAGGTATTTAAAACTCCAGCTGAAGTTCTTGAGTATTTTTTATGTTTCCTCAAACAATTCCTTTGAAACAGATGTTTTAAAACAATTGTCAAAATTCTGTCATAAATTTTTTATAAACAATTTTTCAAAAATAAAAAATATTATATAACTGCAATATTTTTTCAACAAACGTTTTATGATTTTAATATTCATCAACTTTATAAAAGAGGGTATGATGAATATTCATCGGATTTAGTCAAACGGCTTTGTAGTAAACGGCATTATTTTAATATGATTTTTGCGATTAAAAAAAAAAAAAAAAACAACGAAAATATTCAGAAACTTGCCAAAATTATAAATTGTACCACACAACATATCGGTTTAAAGTTTTTCCCACATTGTATGTGGCCCTGAAAATTATTTTGAGCCGATAATTGAGAAAAAGAAGTTATCATAATGCTTAGGCAACGAAAAGAGAAAAGGTTTTGCTTAATTTTTTATATATCTACGAAGAATTGAACAAAAACTACCTGAAATTAAATTTTTCAGCAACCAAAGTAAAGAAGCTATGGTAGATTTTTTATTTATAATCATTACAGGCCTCACGTCCCCTATATATTCCTTAAGTTCTATCGAAAACGGTTCAGCAATTTAAAACAAGAGTTCCTTAGGGAAAGTGAACGACACTTTTTGGACTCGGAGGACACTAAAAAGTGTAAATTAATTTGAAATTTAAAAAAAAAAATATTTAAATAATGCCAGCCGAGTTCCATTGTGCCTCTACCGTAATTAGTTTAAGAAAGTAAAAATTAAATCTTTTTAGTTAATTGGTTATTCGGATTTACAAAGAAAGTAGAATGAACCTACAAAATTGATAAATCAGCACGTTGATAACCAAGATATTGATTATCTCTGTTTTGAATACATTAATCTTTTTTCGTTGTTAAAACAACAATGCTTGTAAAATCCGAATAAATTATTAACGAAAATCTCGATTGTGGGTGAATACTATTTTGATTGAAGTATGTGATTGTGGAAAGACAATTTTATGATTATAAAAAAAAAGAAAGTCCTATGTTAGGAAAGACCCCGCAGTTTCTTGGATTAGACAACAATTAGACAACACATTTTTTCAAAGATTCATTAATTATGAACGGTGCTGGTCTAATTAATGTTCTCAAGTAATTATCATAATTATTTTAACAGTCGGGACTAATGATAGTATACTTTAAGTCATTGCGACAACTTTTGTCTTAAAAATGTTATTTCATTTCTTTTGTCGAACGAAATTCGTCAACTGCTATCAGAGATCTGTTTTGACCATTCATTCATTAACGAGTCAGCTCACAAACTCGCTCCCGAATCCTCCTCAGCAATTTCTTCAGTTATAAAAAAAAAAAAGAATAAAAAAAAAAGACCGCCGAGGTGTTGACGTTTATTTGTCTGAGGGCTAAGTATTTTTTTTTTTGTTTCCTTTCGAGCGAGTGTCATAATTGGCACCTTTTTTGTCCTTCACTCCGTGTCCGCTCCTTCAAAACAGTTCCTGTCTTTCCTGTTTTCGGTTCCGACGACAAACCCTTTCACGAAGCAAAATATTCCCTTTGGCAGGGAGCTGACACTCGGCATCCAGCTATTAGTACCACTGTCTTTTGCCGTTGGCAAACTGTATTAGTTCTAGCACAAGTGTTTGGAAAGATGTTATAGGTCAGTCATTTTATCTTGGAGGCTAGATCGAAATCGTACTTCATTGGAAAGATGTTAAATGTCATTATTACCCATCAAACAATAAGTACCGTACTAAATATAATAATTGAACTCGAAAAGCGGACGAAATTTTGACCTAGTTTCATGTAATTGATGAATAACAGTTTACAAAAATGCTAGATAGTAATATAATGTTGTAAATAATAGGCTAAGTTGTTAAGATCGCGATAACTTTAAAAATCAAACGATCACAACAATAACAGCTAACGACTAATAAAATATGTTTATTGAACTCAACTCTAATTTTTAAGTGTTAGTTACTTCATATTTTTTAAGTAACTATGCAAATTTTCCAGTATCTATAAGGACGGCCTCTCCCATAACAAAGATATTCTGGAATTAATTTCTAAAATGAGTTACATACAACTCCATTTCATATCAAAATTTTCTAAAAACAGACAGAACCGACAGGGGCGAAGGCATATTTTTTCGGTGGGGGATTTAATTTTATTTCGGGAGAGGGGCTGAATAACAAGAACGCAAATAATCATCTGAATATCTATAATCGCCAAATTGGGCCTAAGTTATTAGGATAAACAGAACTGAAGAAGTTTTTAGAACTGAAGATGAATGTATAACATTCGAAACTAGTTTTCAATAAAAACCAAATTATAGAAGCGGCAAATAATTTATCAATCAATCAATAAATTATATTGATCCTTCTATACCATCTTGCGGATGCCAACTGATAAAGAATTATTGTTAAAAATTATCAAAAATATTATTCAAAATGCAAATCTTATGTTGGTGGGTACCCTGCGTACGCCACTGAGAACCAAATCTTGTTAAACTTGGTTTAGTGCTAAAGTCCTAATCGTTTCCAAATACACAAACAAGTATAAATATAGTTGTATGCACACCCTTGATATAATTTAGCATTCACTAATAGCACGTGCCGAAAGGAATACATTCAGGTACAGAATAAGCGACATTAACATATCCCTAAAGAGTTGTGATCCTAAGAGACAGGTCTAATTGCAGGGTCCCCACTCGAGTCGGCGCAGATCAGAAGGCACGTTCGGATAAATATTAATGCACAGCTGATCGGGTTCGACACTGAATATTAAGAAGTGGGCTCGGTCCCGGTAGCCTCCACGATCTGCGACCCTAGAGGCCACGTGGAATTCCACGTGTCGGCGGCTCTGCCAGGTATCATCTGCGAAATTCAAATTTCAAATGAGGGGGACCCTTTTCCAATTAGAAATTCAAAGCGGTCCAGAGTGTTCCAGGACTTCCCACTGGTTGTTTGCCCTAGATATGTCGAATCAGGTATTGTTCACTGTTACCCTGATTCTGTAAACATCATAAAAGGTTTCCTCAATGATTCATAATGATGTTGTAGTCGACACTAATGCAATAAGGGAGAATTTGATTGTACTTTCCTTGCGTAATGTCACACTGACAAGTAAATTATAAATTTCTTCAGATATTGAGATGAAAGATAAAAATCTTGAATTAAATTACAGTATTAATTAATCAGGAGATCTTTGAACTACCGTCTTTTCAACCTACATTCAGGCCCACCGGGAAAGAGGAAGGAGGAAAGGGATTGCACGATTGGATTAATTGTGAGAGAAATGTGATATGTTTGTCATGCATATAAGATTTAATAATTGGTATGTTTATGCCTTTACCATTTATGTAAAAAAAAAAAAATCTACACCCTTCTGATGAGTTAAATATTAGTTGGAATTCTTCCCTAATTCAAATTCTCATCCAATAGCTTAGCAGTATTATCGGGGATATTAGTAGCTAATAAATTTGAACTGTCATAACACTTCAAAGAGGCTAAATGTATTCCATGTGGCATGATAAGTTCCTATTTGTAGCTTATTGCAAGTACAAAGAAATGTCAAAATTTCATTTGGTAAAGTGTGAAATAAAATCAACATGAAACTTGAATAAATTCCATTGCATTCGGGTCGTTGTCACAAAATTAATATCTATTTTCTTAAGCATTCGAAAAAACATATAAAAATTGAATTACCTATGAACCTTACTGAGTACGAAGTCCACAAACTGTTGGTTTAAATTCCTATTGCAAAGTTCAAAAAAGATTCACTCAAGAAATAATATTTTGGAGTTTCGTCTTAACTGTAGATAATATCAACATTACTATTAATAGTTGATATGATTTATAATTAATATTGTAACAAAAATAATGGTAAATCATTCTGTAAAAAAAAAAAAATGCTTCTCCTTACAGAGCCTGTGAATCAGACAAGGGGAGATATTCTAAATTTAGGAAGCCGAGTCAAACCTTATAATTAGTAATAGTGTCGGCTTTAGTTAGCTCAGTCTCTTTTCCGACCAGTTCCTACTGATTTATGGATTCTTCTATTTTTTCATTTATCCTCTTTTTTCTTTTTTCTTCTGTCAGAAACATATATTATGAGAAAAATTTATCTTTTTCTGGAATCAGTGCCTCTCGTAATTAAACGTTGTTATTCGAGATCCCACCTTTAACTGCCCTGTCAGGAATCTTACATATATTACTCTCCATAGAAAGCTCACTATCATGTTTTATATATATTACATGCTATCCATCTATATATATATATATATATATATATATATATATATATATATATATATATCAATATTTAAAATGCTAGAATATGAAATAAATTTATATGTGTGTGTATATATTACACACACATATAAATTTATTTCATATTCTAGCATTTTAAATATTGACTAATTTACGTACATGAAAAGAAAGTATTAATACAATGAAAATTAAATAAGGAAGAAAAATAAATAAAACCATACCGAGAGGGAGAAATTAAAGGCAAAAATGAAGAACGATTAAATTTGAAAAGAAGTAAAAACAATTAATAATATGAAACGATTGGAGAGATTAAACGAAAATAAATTAAATCGAATAATAATTAATAATAACATAAATAGTAATTGATAATTTAATATATAATATAAATAATATAATAATAATAATCGTATAGACAATTAATAATTAAAGAAAAAAAAATATGTTTTTTTACATATTTTTTAGAAGTTTCAAGGTTTAAGTTTTAATATTCCGAATTTGGTCACATATATTTATTAGACGTTTTGACCAAACATCGTCATTTTAATAAAAATAAAAAAAAAATTGTTCACATTTTGAAAAGGACAAACAATTAAAAATTAAATAAAAAAAAATCTAATATCGACGCTATCACATTTAAATAACAAATATGGATAATCACATTTTTCCAATTCGTCAGTTTATTACCGGTACTATTCTAGGGCTCAGAGAAGTTAAAAGGCCCGAAGGCAAAAAAACAATAGCAGTTAAAATAAAAGTTCTGTTTTGGGTCTCCTGAAAAAATAGCTATATTCACATTTATTGGTTAAAATTGCTGATGCCAATTTTTTTTTCTAATCAGAAGAATACATATTAATTTTTATGATTGTTATATTTTTCTGGAAGAAAACATAAGCCCTTATAAACTTCATTTCATTTATTCGTAGGCTTCTTTCATTCGACAACGTTTTAGGCTTATTTTGAAGTCTATTTTCTATTTTTCGACGTCCATACAGTCAATTATCCATATTCTAAGCCATGAGTGACAAATATTTCTAATTAGTTGTCATATCACCATAAGATATTATTTAGCCTAAAATGAGGTTATAATCATCTCCTGTAAGTGATCAGTTTGAAAAATAGTTCAGTCCATAGTTTACAATGAACAGGCAATGTTGGTTTATCATTTCAACTCATTTTTGGTCACCAGTGGCTGAAACATTAAATACTGGAGTTACTGGTAATGACTTACATTAACTAGAATTTATAAAATATAAAATTTTATATCACTTTTGAAAATGACCATAATATGAAAATGGCCAAAGCTGTTGGTCGAAAGGTCAAATAAAATTTATGTGAATATGTTAATATATTTTTAATTTTAATCTGGTATCCTTTAGGTCTTGAGAATTTTTTATTTTTGTTTGTCATCTGACGCACGACTCTCTCCGACACTTTTCCAATTCTCGCCTCAATACCATTTCACGAGATCCCTCCGACCTAAATGAATAATTACCCGATCGATAGCGTTCGTGTCTTTTCGTGAACAGAGAAGGTTACGTAAACAAATCCCAGAACAAAGGGAATTAAGAAGAAGAAAGAAGAAACGGGGAGAAATAATCGGAGAGTTGTTGGGAGCCATCGGTCGATATGCCTAAGAATCGGCACGCAGCTGTAAAAAAAAGCTAAATCGCCATCTGCTTCCTCCAAGTTCATACCTTACAGAAAGGCAGATTGAATAAATGAATAATATCCCATTTTATAGCTCTCTGACTGATTTTATTAATAAATTTTATTTATTTTTTAATTTATTAAATTACTGATATTTGTATGTCAATTAATGTCTCACTGTAATATTTTGTGTTATATTACATTACATTATTACATTAACAGTTATATCGTTCTTGGGATGCATGGGACGCATTCGGCGATTTTTCGATTGAAGGAAAAGTGTTGGGGTATTAAAGAAATATTTTGTTAGTATGAAATTTTATAGCGATTGCAAAACGTAACTGTAACATTATCATATATAACAGTAAGAAAATAAGTTAAAAAGTAGTTGGACAACCTAAATTTCTATTCATAATAATCATAATAAAATTTAAAAATAACTGTACAAAAATTCAATGCAAATTTTTTGCAAAGAGAATTATTTGATTTATTTTACTTAATAAAAAAACATACTAAAGGTACTTAGCATTCGCATTTATTTTTGCAAAATTATTTTAGAACTAGATGACAAAAATTAATGTATCTAAAGATAATTAAAATTGATAAACTGCCTATTTTAGAAGAATATTGGATAATAATGGTTTGGTCAGTATTGCACCCAGTGCTTTGCAATCGTTGTCCAAGAAATTAGTTTGAAGAGTTTTGAGAGGGAAGAAAATGATACTATTTTCCGTAAATTATCTTCATTGTACGCAGTTTTTATGAATATAATTTAATGAATATCTAGTATTTATTATGTTCATTTTGGTCGTATGCCCCTATCAATTTAATCTGAATATTAAATATAAATAATCGATCGGACTATTACTGTGCACCTATCTATAGTGATAATTAATGAAAATTTATCATTAATTTATTTACACCAGTTTGTTTTGTCATAATAGCAAATCTTGTGGTCTGAAATTGGATTTTGCATTACCGTAGATCCGTGAAACATAATGTGACACTGACTTAAGTAAGCTAAATTTTCAATTTTCCTGTCTCAGTTTCAATTTTAGTTCCATTTCTTGATTTAAGTGTGCATTACCTTGGTGATTAATCCTCCTTTAATCCTTTCTTCAAGCCTTAGGCTTCGGAAATATCTCTCAGAGGAATTTATTTTGACGAGGTATAAGGACGTATTTGATTGTAATAAACTATGATATTAAGGCAAAAGAAATAATAATGTGGGGGATATCGTGTAAACTAAAGATTTAGTCAACAGACCGAATTCTTTATGCAGATATTTTTTCAGAAAACTGTACAAAAAGAAAGACGAAGTATACAATTTAAATCTGTCTAGAGATTGGGAGACTGCTGATCAGGGTATTGTATAAACCTTCGTTATGAAAAAAAATTTGTAAGCCCAATTATTTTAAATTTTTAGTATGACATCCAAGGAGGTAGCCTAAATAAATAAACAATAAAATTTTTGGTTTTGTATAAATTATAGTTTGGGAATAAACAGTATGTTGGATTGCAGTGAGGATAATCAAATGAATTAAGTCGATATTAGTAGTTCAAGGCTCTGGAAAGTGATTTATTTAAATGATATACTTTACTGCTTAAGTTTATTATATCACCCTTTTTCTAATTTTGAAGTAAACCTCCAAAATCGATGAGGATAAGGAGGAATAACAAGATCGTGATGTGAGACAGAAGCCGACGTGAGCGCTTACCCGAAGACGGGTAAAAATAAGACCTCCCCCGCCTTATTATGTATTTCCCTCCGAGACAGGGGAGCTCGCCGATCAATAGGGCATAAGGGTTTTTTTTTTTTTTTTTTTTTTAAAGAACTCGAAGGAGAGGGGAGATAAAAAAATAGACGCCCGGGGCTGGTTAGGGTGACGCACGGTGTGCATTTCTTATTTCCCAGCCTGCCACACACTTTGCAAGTCAATCCTCTGGGGGTGTCTGCCGGGAAGAAGGACATCCAAGTCGTCTGTGGGAGGAAAAAAACAATGGGCGATCTATAGACAAAGTCGTCTGTTAAATTTGCGCTCATACACAAAGGATCCTTCGAAAAAAGTACAATTTTCTTAACGCAGTCTTGGAAGTGAGCATTGAAACTGAATTTTTATAAAGGATCTACATGCAAATTTAACACATCGGCACAGAAATCGCGATTTCATGTAGACAGTTGTGGGTTGACAATTATTAATTTAAATAACGGTCATGAATATTTTAATAATAAGTGAGTTTGGAACTGGCTGAACAGATCTGTAGATCAGAGGTAAACGTTCGTAACGAGGGCATAAAGAAGTCTTATTGTTTCGCTTGCTGTGGATAATGATCGAACTTTATCATTGAATTGTTGCATATTTTATTTTCCTTTTAGCTTATTTACGATATTTATACTCGAAAAATATGACCAGGCTAATGCAAACTCGATAATCAAAATCAAAATTGGACCTACGACATTTTACCTCTGATGTGCAGAGATATCGATAAATCTATTTGCAATTCAAAAATTCCTGAAGAAAAAATATATTATGCTGCCGTTTTCATCTCTATGATCTCAGAAGTTGGAATGATATCATTTGGAAACAAAATCCTAACAATGGAGAAAACTGCTTAAAGGTGAATCAAAGAATTGTGTCCTATTGGCATCCAACATAAATATTGGAAGCAATTAATGACAAATACAAACGCACAACGTTAAGTGTTAACATCATTCCTTATATCCGAATTAAGAGGTAATCTTTCTAAGTCCAATATGGCAAATTTTAATTATATTATTGTGTTCGCATTATTTTTATCACATTTTCCGGGTTTAAGTATCGTAAATAAGCTAAAAGAGTAGTAAAGTGTGGAAGACTTCAGATATGAAGATTAAGCATTATCCACAACAATACGGTGCGATCTGAAGCATCAGTTCTGTTGTAAAACTTTGGAAATGTTACGGCAGTCTGCCTATGAGGAATATATATATATATATATATATATATATATATATATATATATATATATTATGTATTTTTAGTTTTATAAAGATGAAATCCGATTTATAATAATAATGCATCTTTTAAAAATTTTCATATCATCACTGAGTTAACATGTATGAGCGTGAGTGAAATATGGAGAAATACAGGAACAATAACCAATAGTTATCCTTTCAGTCATAAGTACCGTAATTCAGATCTCTCATTCAGCTCCTTTTTAGTCATCTCCTCGTATTGATGGGCCTGCCATTTATAGCTAAAGCATTTAATAGTCAGTTGGTAAGCCCGTATCACTTAATACAGAATCGTCGGTGTATTATGTGTTAGTCGAGAGTTATTCTGAATGTAAATTCTTTTTGGTCTAAGTCGTAAAATTCTCGATAGGAAAATTTGCAATTTTGGTATATTGATCTTTTTGCCAATCCTTTTGTCTATGACCTTTATGCCTATGAATATGGGTTTAAGAGATTATGGGGATGTATTTAATTTCTCTCTAAGGTCTAGTTTTGAAGATTTGAAAAAAAGAAAGTAAAGTAGTTCCGGTCGTTTCTTATGCGTCTTCCATTTCATTTTAACAAGTCATCCTTCTTTCAAAGGCAAGCCCAAGATAGTGTACTAAACATATGATGCTAAATTGTGTAAATTTAAATAACAAATAAGAAATACAATTTTAACTCTATGTACACGCCCATGTTCGCTATCAACATAAAAACAATCTATCCAGAGAATCTATGCAGGATCGTGTTTGCTAATGTAAGGGTAATGTAGCTTTTACTCAGCATAGGAATTGGGCTGTTCTCAAAAATATCTATCATTTTATCCCTCAGAAGGAGGTAATGCCGATATAGAAGATAAAACAACAAATAGAGATCGCTGGAAAGAGTAAAAGCGAGGAGTGATAAAGTTGTACTCCTGCGGTGTGCATTAATTGCTCCGAGACCGGGTGTGGCTCTCATCATGTCCTCAAAGATCTGTCTCTAACATCGAAGAAGTTCTTGTATTCGTATTTGTGACGTGTTCTATCGAATCTGTATTAGCAAATATATTTTTTAAGTGCAGATCATTAGAAGCGGGTCGTTTCGTTTTATTCTTAATTCAAATTAATGAAATTAATTTTACAATTGGGTTTAAACTTTTAATCTCCATGAAAGGAATTTCACATTACAATACAAACCAGTTTTCAGTTAGCTTTTTTTATGGTACATCTAATACCCTTTTAGATACAGTGAATACCGATAGTAACTTAAGCTTTCCAAAATACGGTAAAAAAATTGACGTATTTCAGATAGGTTTCAAGAAGTAAAATCTGAGGTAGTGATTACTAAACCCAAATTGTCGGTATAATGTATCCCTAACTTATAATTTATAATAAGTATGGTATTATAAATTATTACTCATCAATCACCAAAAGATAGGATTTTGGACGTTATTTTTATAGAAAAATAAAAAATTCTATAAAATGGAGCCAGAACCCCATTTTACGAATCCAAAAGTAAATAATATCAAATAGTCTACAATTTAAAAGAATTATAAAAAAATAAACGAATGCAAAATTTAATAATTGCTGATAGGTATTTAAATTTACAAAATTACACATTGCTTCTGTAAGATACTTAAATTTTATGGACAAATAAGTTCTAGATATTTAAAAGGTAAGTTAATCATAATTTTATTCTTCAAATTCAATAAAATAACTTAAAATTCGATTTACTAAGTTTCAATTAGAAATTCAAAAGTGATATATTTTCGAAAGAAAACATAATAAATTTTTTTGCATTATTGGTTAACTTTTTTTTTAAATAAACGTAATTAATGAACAAGTAGAAAAGTATTCGTAAAGAGTGAATTAAAACAACAAATTCTATAAAACCGTCGAGTGCTGTTTTTGCAGACTATATAAAAAATAAATTAAAAATGTGATTAATATCGGCTGGAATCCGGTGATGATCGGGCACTGAGATACCTTAGAGTAAACAAGAGACAGAAGGGATCCACATCCACTATATTGGATACAGAGCGCTATTGGATGAGGACAGTATTGGATGGAGTTGGCAGGATGTTTTGGGGCATTTCCCTTTCATTAAGAGGACTTCCTTATTCCACGGGGGCCACATTATTCTTGATTGGGGCTCCTGCCCCCACGAACTCCCTCCTCCCCACAGTTACAAATAGCACTGTCTTAATTGTTGCCTCTACTGTCCGGAGCATCTCATTTATATAGATTGGAGTGATATTATCTCATTTGGGGACGCAATCTCGCAATCTTAATTGACCCCGTCTTCTGGTGGTTAATTGTAGCCAGTCCTAAATGTCCATTGCCTAATTGTCCTAAGATTGGGGTGAAGAATACGACGCGGATCCAGCTCTGAGAATACATTGCCCTATCGGATAATCGCTGGTAAGATGATAGATGTGCCTCTGTTGTACACCTCATTATAATAACACAGCCGGGGTTAGGAAAAGGATAAACATTTTGAAATATGAGCGAGACGCCTACGCTATTTTAATATTCGGTGTATATCAGAAACAATAATCTGAGTTGAGCTCGTGTCACAGTTGTGAAATCGTTTTTTAAACTTCTGTTAATACTTAATGTCTCTCCTCTCCTTCTACATAGTGGGACAGTTAAAATTATACAGAATGGATTATCTTTAAATCACGGGGCTTAATCCATTCGTTACTAAGTTACTAATACTTGATTTCAAGCCAAGTTATAAATTCGAAAACTATTACATCAGCGGTCTATTCTCGTATGTTGTCATCGCTCCACTTTACACCTTTGCATGCATGTATATGACTGTTTAACATAAATCTGAACATAGTGCATTAGTACAACCAATTACCTCTCAAGCTAGAGGAAGTTTAATTAATCGGTTAATTTTTTTATCAAGTAATATCCAGGGTCTAGAAAGTTTCAAAATATTCTTCTTTTCTTTTTTTTGATTTGATTACTTACATTAAATTATTTTAATTCATTTATCTAATTATGGCATGAAGAACTCAAAGCCCTCATATTCCATCCACTGAATAAATAACAACTATACCATCCATAACTCTGGTCATTATTTTAAAATCAATAAAAACAATCCTTTCTGATCTACTGAACTTAATTGTGTAAATATTTGTTTAAATTGTCTATTTGAAATAAAACAACATTGAGAAAATACCATGCGCTTGTTGGGCAATAAATAAGTTTCAATTGTATGACACTAGAAAATTACTTTTTTAGCTGCATCTCATTACGTAAGGTAAAGAAACTATACTATTTGGTAACAAAAAAAAATTAATATGAGATCGCAATAATTAACCCGTTTTAGGATTTCGTAAACTTACAAAAAAAAAAAAATCAATTCCCCAATTTCTAAGCCTGCCGTGGTTTACTAAGAAGTGCAGTTTAGTCAGTAAGGTATACTGGACTTTTCTCTCTCACTCTCTCTCTCTCTTTCCCACTCTCTCTCACTCTCTCTCTCTCTCTCTCTCTCTCTCTCTCTCTATATATATATATATATATATATATATATATATATATATATATATATATATATATATATATATATATATATATATATATATATATATATATGTGGAGCATGAGACCACATGTTCCCAGGGAACAACCAACCCAGAAAAAATATTTATTCTTTTCAGCGAAATCCATCGGGGTTATTAGAAATTTAAGCACACTGGAAAAAAAATCAGGTGTCAAAATATAAACAAATAATGTAATAAAAATTAATATTTTTAAAGACTTTGGAATTTTTATATTCAATAATTTTATTTTATATGATCTTTTCTTTCCCATTTCTACTCGAATGTGGATAATAAAAATTTGAAAACTGGACAAAGTGGCTTGAAATAGATCTTAAGAATTCGGGGAAGGGGAAAGTGATCTCTCTAAACAATAATACCCAAGGGACTAAGAGACGGCATTGTGGACGAGTAGAATGTGAGAACGGGGAAGGAGATTTATTACCGAGTGTGTTTACAGGACGCGTTTAAGACCTTTTGGAAACTGTTTAGTCTCAGTAAGGATTTGGGGTAAACACTAATACACGGCGGGGTGGCAAGCATCCAAAGATAGCCCAGGTCCTGTAGAAATTGTTCGTCTCTTTTATTGAGTCTGGTCCGGGGTGGATGCGACGGGAAACACAGGACTGACACTCCTTGTCGATGGAAATAATTATAAAAATACAACCGTCAGGAGGCAAATCTATCTCAACTTCAACAAATTTGTGTATCTATGTTTTAAGTTGCGTTAGTAGTAGATTACAATCGAATACACTGATAATATAAAGGATGCTGATATATATATATATATATATATATATCGAAGTCATCAAGGCTTATGCGCCATTTAGCAAATTTTACAGAAAACACATGAAACGATTTTTTCTCTAATAACAATATTTTTTTTTAAATTTTATTCTTCATTGTATAAAGTAGGAGGTTATTAAGCTGCCAAAACCTTTTATAATTAGAATATATTTTTAAGGCATCTAGCACTGATTAAGGTCAGAGTTAGTATTTAGTGCTTAGGTAATCAATAGTCGAATTTTAGACCATTGCCAATTTTTTTTCTCGATATATCGTCAGCTGGAATCGATAGAGGTGGTGTTTACGTCCCATGATAAATTGAAACCTAAATTTCGAATTTTTGGCGGTTGAGCCTATTTTAAAAAACGACGTCGATATATATATATATATATATATATATATATATATATATATATATATATATATATATATATATTTACTTGTTACCTTTAAGAAATTTTATTTTCTTTTAATTTAATAAATGAAAGCTATAAAAAAGCAGACTTAAAGTACGAGATAACTTTGGCTGCTAACTTAACAACAACAGAGTAATACGAACTTCTATTTGTCAATCTATCATTTCTCAGTATTTATTTATGAATCACATGAAATAATTTCCAAGTTTTAAATAAATTAAAAAAAAAAAATTCTCATGAAAAAGTTTCATCTTCCTGATCGGGATCATATATTTTATCTAAAAATAACAAATTCAATGTATTAACTTATTACTTACCTGCTCAAAAATATATATTTAAAAGACAAAAGAAATATAGTTAGGACAGATGGATTGTTTATGCAAAAAATGTTTAAATATAAAAGTAAATAAGATATATTGCTTAATTTAAATCATAAATTTGTATAGTAATGGTTAATTTGGATTCTTTGAGGAATGTACCTGATGATGGCATGAGGCCCGAAACGTCGGTATAAGGAGAATAAATAAGTAGTGAAGCAAGTTTAGCCTATGTGAATTAATCCCTTAGCTTTAATAATATATATTCCCGTTTTATCAACTAATTAGATACAATATTATAAATGCTAGGAAGACGGATAGACGAGACATTACTGGAAGTATAACATACTGAATCGGATTTACCAACATTTCTTTGATAATGTCGGTATTGAGCCTTCGTGTCCATTAAGGTTTATTAATTTAAAGCGGAGAGAGGGAGAGTAAAAATAAACATGACATTCAGACTTAGTCCTATAACAAACTACTTGTTTGTCTAACTCGTTGGCTAACTTTTGAGACTAATTGTGGGCACATCAATTGGCCACGGAGAACGAAATTCATCCTGAGAATTCCATCATCATTATCCTAGATTTGCATCATCGTTCATTATTCAACGTTATATTGCGGCCTATTTAAGCAAATAATTCCCCGATTCGGATCGCCACCGATCGTTCAACCTTTCGAATTTCGCAACGGGTACTAATCTAGATAATGTTTCTAATATTATCGATTTGCAAATCCAACTCGAATCAAGGAAAATAGCTCTTGTTTCTTAATTTTGTTTATTTCTTCCATCTAGTGGCCAAAATCTCAGGGATAATATAAGAAAGTGTGGTAGAACATTTTCTAAATAATGAACGATATTACGATTATTTATTTAAAAAGTAATCTGAAATATCTAAATGGTAGTTCACTAGAATCGGTTAGATGTAAATACAGTTGACACTAAACATACTGACATTGTGTAAATTTTTATTTAATAATTTAAAAAAATAAAATTCCTATTATTTATTTATGTTTTAAGACTTGACTCAGATATTTGGAAATTTTACTTACATTGTTTAGAATTTTTATTAAACTAATATATACATAATTTAAATAGTAGAAATGATCCATAAGGAGTAAAAAAATAGTTCTTTTTATTAAGAAAGTACTTTTTATGGATTATTTTTGCACCGGTTTTTATAAAACAAACTAGACGATATTTTGAAAAAAGGAAATTATCCAACCTAATTTCAAATTTTACAATTTCAGACAAACCCTCAACTATTAATAGGAGAGCTTTTCCAAACAATGAAACAAACAATACAAAGCAGCATGATCAATGTAGAAATAAATTTTAGTTTTATAAAAATTGGACGACAGAGGGCGCCTGTGAGGGACGGTAGGTTTCCCCAGCTGTGGGAGGGGGGATCCCATTTACTTAATTGTTGTGTTGGTAAAAGTGGTGCAAAGCCTCCCCTCCCCCTCAGACCACTAAAGCCACAACTAGCTCCAACTAACTTATATCTCTCTACGGCACTTTTTTTTTTTTTTTTTTTTTTTTTTTTTTTTTTTTTTTTTTTTTTTTTTTTTTTTTTTTTTTATCGCGGTGCTCTGTCAGCTCTGTTCTGTCGCAAATATCTATTTACTGTGACTACTTCCGTCGACCTCAAGATGAATCTTTCATAAGTTATGCTGGAATTGTTTTATAAAACAAATTGTTTTTATATTGCTAAAATGTTAGCTGATAAATTAAATTTATCAAAAACATCCTATTTTTTTATTTATATCGCTCATCCAGGATGAAAGAGGTATGACACGAAATTTCTACCGTCAGCAAATTTACTAGTTGGATCCCTATCATCCCAAAGAGCAGCCATCTGCCCTTCAAATCAGGCCAAAACAGTAGATGCAATTGGTGATCTGCCAGCAAAATAGGTTGAGGTGCGTTTAAAGAAAGGCTTGCCAAACAATGACAAAGGGCTCAAAAGAACAAGCGTGTAGATTAGGTTATTTGGATTGGCTTGCATGTGTTTCTGGCCGATCCAGTTATTGGTTTATTATTTTCAATAATAGACCTTTGGAATCGAACAAGGAAACAATTTTTGTAATCCCCACTCAAAATTTGAGGTTTTACCTTTCAACATATGTAGAATCCAAATATCGAATAAAAAAAAAATCCGTCCGTCCGCGGCTTTTCTCCGAGACTACTGGACCGATTTTCTTGAGATTCAGTGCCAATGTCATAGGTCACTCCGGGATGATCCTCGGAACTCGACATTACCGTCCGTCTGTTTGTTTCAAAATGGCGGGCGATTATAGATCTCATAAGCTCATAACTCGGTCATTTATATAGAGAGGAAATATAAGGTGTTTTGGAATTAGCATAACACGGCATTAAAAAAAAAAAAATTAAAAAAAAAAAATATGTATAATTACCGATTAAAGATCTTATATACCCATAACTCGACCATTTATAAAGATAGAGAGGAAATGTAAGGTGTTTTGGAATCAACGTAACGAAGCATTAAAAAAAAAAAAAAAAAAAAAAAAAAAAAAAAAAATCTCTATCTGTAAATGCTTTTGGTTTATTATTTTCAATAATAGACCTTTGAAATCGACCAAGGAAAAAATTGTTGTAATCCTCCCTCAAAATTTGAGGTTTTACCTTTCAAGATACGTAGAATCGAAATATCGAATAAGAAAAACCGTCCGCAATTTTTATTGTATTTAAACGAAAGCTAATGAAATTCCCTACAAAACGAACCAAAAATCACTTAAATCGGACCATTATTAGCTGAGATATAGCTGCACTTCATTTAACTTTCTTAGTCTATCCTTTTTTTTTCCTACTGAAGTGCACATCAGATATTTCCTCAGTATCATTTTACATCACAGCCTACTTGCATTGACACAGTTTTAAAATTAACACTCCCAGTTAGGCACTCTCACGACGATCATCTTGTGACAAGCTTCAAATTTCTTTTCCTTCGGTACTACTGCTTCATTTTGTTTACTTGGACAGAATAGATATTTTTGAAATATTACTAAGTGGAAATAATAAACCATTGCGTAATAATATGCAGCGTTTTATAATCTTATATTCAACATCTCCAAATCGATGATAGTGTTTCAAAACTTCTATTCTTTTAGGAGAGAACTGAGAAAAATATAAATTATTTGTATCTATGTTCTGTTAATCCAAACTAAATATTCAACATTATAAAACGTAAATATATTTTATTTACTTCTTTCCAATTTGTCTTTCACATTCTTTTATTTTCATATATATGTATTCCTTTTCCTTTAAGGGCCTTATTACCTTATTCATATCTTAGGGGAATGACTGTGTACCAATAAATTTACTAGCCACCTGCTTTGCAGAACTACTATATCATTGATATGCTTATTTAGATTGCATTTTAAAAATAAAGTATATTTATATATTCAAAGTATAGAAAATCTTGGTCCAATAAATATAGCGAAATAAATTAAAATAAAACGAGGGCAACTATTAAAATTCTTATTCCACACTTATAAATTCCCATATAAATATATGAGCATATGATAAATAATGTAATGAATTAGATATATTTTATGGTGAATTACATGGGCTCAGCGTTGTTATTTAATGTTTTCCTTAATATTAAAAATATAAAACAGCTTAATATGTATTTTTCATTAAATTTATTATAAACTTTAATTCTACTTTACTAATATTGCAGACTTTGCAATGTCAGAACATTATATGTATGCTTAAATATTACTCAATCAACTCTCACTTCCAACAAATGCTAATTGGAACTTAAGTGCCGGATATACTTAGACACTTCCCGTTAGAAATACAGATTATATGTGATTACGATACTGAGGCTTTGATTGCTAATAGTAAACTTAAATCTATCGGACTTAAATGTGTCAAGTACTAATTTAAAACTGCTATGTTTAAACAAGAACCTCTCTTCGTAGATGCTGGTTCTATAATACATTAGCGGTATTATTTCCAAAGTCCGATTTAAAAAAAAATTCTGGGGTATCGCAATGGCTAATTCTAAGATTTGAATATATATTTTACATTTGCATATAATGTTATAAAGTTATTATTTTTTATTATACAAAAATATATCCTATTTTTCTTTCTGAGACCTAATATCAAATTTTCATTACCCTAGAATAGTGGTTCTCAAACTTTTATGTCTGGTGGAACACTGAAATTTTTCAACAATATTCATGGCACCTCTATTATTATTATTTATTTTATTTTTTATACATAAAATAATAATTTATACCGTAAAAAAAAAAATGTACCTACTGGAATAAAAAATAAATAAATTATTATAACCGTTTTATTAAACTTGGAGTATACTGGGTCACCAACTTTGAGAGCCAATGCCCAAGCGAAAATGAATGTCGACGTCATTTTTATTAAAGAACTTATAACAAAATTATATTAGTTTGTAAATTATAAAAGTATTAATTTCGAAGGTAATCTGGCCTGTATCACCATGGAGGGGAGGGAGGGGGGATTGATATCCCAGGTCCCTCCCTCAATCTCTTGAAGGAGTCAAATAGGAGTCTAATAGGAGTCAAAGTCTAATATTTATTAACAACAATTAGTAATAGTGGCATTCCATAAATTCTATTCTTCTTATATAATATGTATTTTCTACTTATCACAACTATAGTCAGCATAATACTGTATACAGGATGCTCTTTGTGTCCAAAAAGTTACAAAAGGGTTCATTAGCTCATACTCACAACTAATCAACCAAGTATGAGCTAATGAACCCTTTTGTAACTTTTTGCACAGATACAGTATCCTTATATTACATTACGATGATTAAATTAAAATAATCCTGAAGATGGGAAAAGAACCATGAAACGTGGATATAGTTGTGGATAACTGGAAAATACATGTAATATAAGAAGAAGAAAATGTATGAAATGTCACTATTGGTAATTGTTGTAAAAAAAAAAAAAAAAGGACACACTTTTTCTGTTTGACTTGGGAGGTGTTTAGTGCCTTACCCCGAGCTACCCCACTCTCCAACCAAAATAATGAAAATATGAAAAATTCATGTCATTTGTCTACTTTCCATCTTAAGGCCGCACGCTTTTGAGCAGGTAGCAGAAAAAATCCGAACCGACAGTCCTATTCACCGTTTTGAAAATTAATTTCATCAGAGAGTTTCACAAAAAAATTCACCATCACACCTAAAAGGGAGCACGCACTAATTTGAATATGTATGTCCCTTAATTTGAAAGTAGAAGGTAAAGAAAAAACCCTTGGTGGGGGCTAAGAGGGAGAATAAACAGATTTAATGAGATTTTTTTTTGCCTACCTCGCTGTCTGGCTAAAAAGATGAATAAAACAGGGGTGAGTGACGTCATTGCACTAATCAGGAAGGCGGCGGATTGTTAGGGGTGCGGGGGTACACAGTCTAATTGAGGGGTAGGTCAGTGCTTTCCTCTCCTTCTGGGATTAAATCGATGGTGGATAACATTTTAAAGTATGGTGCAGCTTAGATGAAATACATTACGGCAGAGATAATATTGAAAACGATGATAATAAAAAATTAAATCACTGCTGATTAAATACAATTACATAAAAGAGACGAAAGAACAAAGTCTTTCCTTAATTTTTTTTAGTTATATCTATTATATTGTATTACATAATAATTGTTAGTATGTCTCATTCATTACCAACCATATATACCTATCTTTCCAGCAGTAATTATATCCTCTTTTTCTAGTTGCTTCTTAGTCCTGAGGAACATACAACATGTATCGAGACGTTGGCAAATAATAAACCATTATAACTTGTGTTTGAACATTACTATGTTAGCTGGCATGTTTATATTTTACATTTTATATGCCTTAACCTATCCATAAGCGCACTTAACTCTATCTTTGAAAAAAAATCATTTGTACCCTTTGGCTTATCATTCCCTCATTTGTGATTATAGAGGACTGCAAAATAATTAATCCTATGAAACAATTATTTGAATATTTGAGTATCAAATCTTAAAATATAGAGTATAACTTATGTGGTGATGGCTGTATCTAATTGGCATTGATAGTTTCATAGCGTTTTTTAGAACTGCATAGATTATTACTACTGCGTACGTACTGCCAAATAAGTAAACTATACAGACCAACTTTAATAAATTGATTTATATTTTTATCATTGCAGCATAGGATGTTGGTTTGGTAAAAAGAATTGTGTGGGGATGTCTTCTTATTTATTGCTCATAGTGAATTCTTCTTTAAAGATATTGAGAATTTATTGGATTAGAGGATTGTTCACTATATAGAGATGGGGGTCACATGTCTCTTGAGTAGTCAAGTCCTCAGTCCAGTCTGTCTGCTTGCATATATTTGCCACCTTTGTGGACTCTCCTTTGCGTCAGTCTCGAAAAGGAAGTTAGTTGGTCGGTTAGCAAAGATTTGATATGTCTCCTTCAGATGGTTTTTTAAGTTGGTAGTTTAGAGTGCTTGTCAAGTAAATATTGAAGCTATCGGAATCGACCAGTTTTTATCGTGATAAAGAACTTCTGACGGGTTATATTTTGTATTTAAATTTATTTGTTTTCAGTCCGACGTTTGTAAATATATTTTTGTAGATCACTATTCTATTGCCGACAAAGTCCATAGGATATCACACAAGTCCTTTTTGGAGAAGTAATATCGTAGTGTATTGAACTTCACCCCGTTTTCTAGAATGAGTAAATAGTTTCCTAAGGACTTACCCTAGTAACCTAACATGGCATAAAGGTCCTTCAAAAATACACGAACTAAGAGATAGTTTCTTATTAATTTGGAGAAAGGAAAGATAATACAAATTTCCAGCACGCTTCAGCTCTGAGCTGTCCATCCTTCTCTTTGATTCTTCAAGAGATGAATGTATGATAAAATTCCTGCCATTCCTATAGTAAACCTAAACTAGCGCTAACATTGTGACGACAAAAGTCGTCCGCTGCCTCGTGACAAACCCACAGGTGAAACACGATCCAGTATACAGGAGATGAGAGGTCCTGGTAGGTATCCTCGGAGAACGCTGGAATGCTCCTGGCATTCACTAATGCTCTTCGCTCCTCCTAACTGCCGGCAATTAATACCTTATAATTATTCAGGGGGCCATTCCAAATCCTTCACATTTTTTTTTCTTCGTTCTCGTACCAAAAAAAATAATCCAGAAATCTGTACCGGTAAAACATGGAATGCGCCTACATTTTTGAGAATGACTGTTAATTTTATAAACTCAAATTATTCAGTAAGGAATGAAATAAATAACGCATTTCTTAAATTGTCCGCACAAGCCGTTCCAAACTGTTTCTGGGGCAAAACATTGCGTTTTTCTCTTACGTTGCGTAAAAATTAAGGATTTTTTCGAAATAAAAGTCTATTCGAAACGAACTAGATACAAATGTAGCATCAAGCCGTTCACTAGAAGACTTTCGGATTTTTCCGTTCTCTTTTAATTATTTGAAACATTAATGAATCATTTATGTAGCGAATTAATTTGTCCTCAGCTTTATTTATTTTTTAAAACTTAATATGCCATTTGACAAATATTAATTGAAATGAACTGCAATACTTTTCTACGTAATTCGAAAATTCAATTTTTTGAAAATAAATTAAAGTATAAGTGGGAATCAAAATAATAATACATATAATAATAATGATATGTTATAAGAGATAACAGCTTTTGTTAATTTTAAGTTCTCTCTTTTATCCAATTGTAAAATAGTACTTTAAACCATTAAAATTACACAGGCCAACGATGAAAAAACTTTTGTACTGAAAATACCTTATTCCTATAGTTTTTAGGGTGGTGAATCCAAATATGATATTAAAAAAGCTGCATCACCCACAATTTCTTCACATTTTATAGTTAAATTTATTAAATTAAGCGATTTTTAAAGAATTTAACAGCTTTCAGTCTTAGGCCTCATGAAACAATTAGGCCTTAAGTTAGGCTTCATGAAACAATTTGTAAAGGCTTTGCCTAAAGATGGACCATGTTTCTCTGCCAAAAGTTTCCACGCCTTTCAGAAGCTAAACTAAAAGAAGGCGTCTTTGTCGGGCCTAACTTTGAATCCACAATGACCTTAAATGAGAAAGAAGCATGGGTATCATTCAAGCAAGTCGTTACAAAGTTCTTGGGAAATGAAAAAGACTCAGAGTATGTTTCTATTGTAGCTAACATGTTACAGACGTTTAAAAAGTTAGGATGTTTGATGAGCCTGAAACTTACGGAAAACTATGGGTGATACAAAAAAAGTAAGGCAAGATTTAGATTCAGCACATAAAAATCTATAAAGATCAACTATTAAAGTTAAATTTTTTTTTTTTTTTGTTGGCCTATGTTATCAAACCTTTGTTTCAATTAACCACATCTTTCGTACAGTATTTGTTTTTCTTTGGTTCCGTTTGCGGAATATTATGAAACATCTTTTTATTTAAAGCCTTCGATCATGCCTGAAGTGATCAGCCCTTACAAGTTCATAATAAAGTTCAAAAGTACAATTACAAGTAGCAAAAGTAAAAGTGGAAAGAATCGTTTTTAGAGGTTGTATACAGGTTACTAATCGTCATTTGATAATAATAATTTTATTTAATTTAATTTTTTTTAAAATATTAATATTTTAAATGTTATCATGTTTCAACGTTTAACTCATATGCGTACTAAGTTCACTTGTACTTTACATTATATAAACACCCTTTTTCATAATAAAGTGCAAAAGAATTAGTGGGCCTATGACTTACACTGTGAAATGTTGAAACATGATAGCATTTAAAATAGATACCTACAATAAAAAACAGTAAATTAAAAACAAAATGATTAAAATTATCATATTCTAATGGCGATAAGTTACTTGAACCTCTAAACACGAACCTTTCCGCTTCTACTTTTCCCACTTAAACTAGTATTTGTGTTCTTTATTATGAAATAGGGCCCTGGTCTAAATATTTTGCATTTTGCATATTGGTATTTATTCGTCATTATTCCCAATATCCTGAAATTTAGTTGCATTTTTTTTTTTATCAACCAGATTTTTTTTTTTACCATGTCTTAATTTCAATGAAGTGTTAGGATAGTGAGAAGTAATTTTAAATATAGCTCAACTTAAGTTTTTAGTTCCCCGCTCAGATCTCATTAGAGGAGATCCCTCCACGGATGGTGGATGTAGGAATAGTCGGTGGAACTTATCAAGTTCCTCTCGACTGGATCCGGAGGACTCGCTGACCAACAATTAGGATTGTTGGAGAATGTGAAGTAGGCTTGAAGAACCTACTCACATATCTTTATTTCAACATATATTAATAATCTTCCTGAATTAAAATTCTCATAAAAGTTTTTAGCTCCTATATAATAGATAATAAGAAATGTTTTGAAATCAATTATTTTCAATTTCACCCCCAATGAATATATGAGAAAAAAAAATACAATGACTATAGAAAAAAGTTATGGGATTAATCTGAATACAAGCCTTGGGAATCATGTTAACGAGGAGTCCGTAATGATCTCTTCGATTCCAGTTTCAATTTGTCCGGAAAACTCCAGAAAGAGGCCGGTAACAACGGAAACAAGGTTTTGAATTCAAAAGTTATCCCAACGAGATGATCTCATGACCAGGATAATGCCAGGAAAAAAAAAACTTTCGACGATTTTTTTAAATAATTGAAAAAAAGGTAAAGGAACAGGGCAAAACTTTGTTTGTGTTAGTGTTATTATCAAATATAATAGATGAAATGCAATTTTTGGATTCTAAGAAAATACTTGGTAACGTTAATTTTTTTTTTAGTTCTAATTCATAATTAGTGACAACCATAATCACCATCATGATTTAACTAATAGAATGTTTGCTTGAGAGAACGGTTTCAGCAGTAAAAAGGAAATTCCTTTTTACGTTTGTTATTTTATTAACATGGTGTCTGACGTTTAACAAAATACCTTTCGATGCATCGATACGTTATTTTCCTTGACTAGCTGATCCGAACTCCCTGAAACAACTGTTATTATGCTGATATATGGAATTATGCTGATCCAGGGGAATGGCGTTTCAAAACATTCTATTAACTAAATGTAACTACTCAACAGCGTTAAAATTGATTTTCTTTTAAAATGTTGAAAAAAATTAAAGTTATTAAAATATTTTGAGTTAAACTTCTACGTCAAAACAATTATTTGTTAAATAAGATAAATAAATAAAATATGAAATACAAAAATATATACGTACAACATAGAATACCCCATGTTTTAATATGAAAACCAATTTACAATAGAAATATTTTATTTATATATATCCAAGAAGAATAAACTAGGAGAAATAATGGTATTGTAACCGGTTACCAATTTGTAACCTGTTACTATCTTCTATGTTCAGGTCTCCGAGAGTAACCATCACATCTTAATTTATATAGCTATTTATATTCATATTACACAAACCACTTTAATATTCACTGTTAATGGTACATTCAAACATTTTCTATTCGTTTATTTATTAATATTAAAAATTTTAGAATTTAAAGATATAATGTTAGAAAATGAAATCAAATACTTAAAATTTGGGAATTATAATGAACATTATAAATGCAATCGGAACATTTAAAACTACTTTAAAACAAAAATAGCGAATTTAAAAATCACATACAAACATCATAAGCGGGGAGTGAAATATATTAATATTATTTATGGTACAGACTGAAAAGAAAAATGTTAGACAAGCTGATTTGACTTATAAAATCTTTCGTCTGAAATTATAAAAATGTTATTTAAAGCATATTTTTAATTTATAAACATTTGTTAAAGAATATTAGTCAAATATTTCTTGATGATGATTCGTCACAATTTTAAATAAATAATATATTTGTTAATATCAATACATTTCCAATAAAATTCATCAATACCGATCTTGATTATAGAATAATGAATTATTTATTAGATACTTCATACCTGCTGTCTTTTTATAAAATTGATTGTCTTCAGTATTCTTGAGTTTAATGTTGCATGTTATTAAAAATACAACTGAATTTCACTTCAAACGATGTCACATAGTCCAAAATCGACTGTGGAAACTAATTAATAATGCAGTAACAAATTCATAATAGAGAACTACCATTAAATTCAAAACAATATAACCCCGGTCCGTAATAGACTGAATATTGTAAATAAGGTAATAGATATTGTTGCAGGAAGTCGGAGCTGGTAATTAGATTATAGAGAATGAAGCCTTCTGATTGGCTCTTCCCCCACTACTAAGTCTAGAACATTCCTTTCTTCTAAGAGCTCTGAATATTCAAATATCATGATGTTTTTTTATTACGCAAGCTAATATAGGTATGTTAATTCAATTTAATATTTTTTTTAAATATTGTAATGTTTAAAACAATAACTATTTATTCCAAAAAGTAAATTTAACTTTAAAACGAGACATATCGAACGAGAATGCCTAAAAAAATCTGCTGACTTAAATATCTTAAAGACCTCAAATATCTTAAATAACTTATAGATCTCCCTCTACTTTATAGCTCTGAGTATGTTTGTTCTTTACAAAAGTGAAAATCAATTAAATATTTAAATTAATTTACAAAAGATAGTTTGAATGAAGAATTCAAAGCAGGTATTCACATAATAAGTACATTAAAATTATAAAATATTGTCCTAAATATTTATTTATTTAAATTATAAGGTATGTGTTATAACTGCAATTCAATTTACAAAGTTTTATTTCTATTATGATTGAACTTTAATATTCAATACTAGTCATTATAACAACCTTTAATTAATTTTATTTGTTGGATTTTATAAATAAAAATTAAATTTCACTTTTCCTGAACTTATAATTGATGTAATAGTTATTGAAAATGTGACATATTTACAAAAATGTTTCTAAAACTTAAGATATTATCATTAATCAGCATTTTAATTAATTGAGGATAATTGTACTTATTCTAAACATAATGAATATATTAAAGAATCGAACAAATGATGATAAATTATGATCCAGCTTAATATAAAATAACTGTAATAATAATAATAATTACCAATAATAAACATATTACGAGTTTATTATATGACATGTTCAAAGTAAATATGCATATATTAACCAACTAATACTTGCTTGTATGTTGTTTAAAAAACAAAAATAAGCATTAAAAAATTAATTGTTAAACAATGATCCACTTACCTCCGATTTCCAAAATATTTTTTTTTTCTTCCGTTTTACTATATCACTATATTTTTCTAAAAGCGTAATAAAAAAGAGGCAATTATTCAATAAATAAATAAAAAAATTTAAATTATAGCACACCGAGAGACATATCCGAAACGTACAGTAGCATATAAATTCACAAAATGAGGAAGATGCATTGTTGCCAAGCAGAGGAGACTAGATAATTAAATTATTGGCAATACTGTCGCCGAATTGGCAGATTTTAATTTTCGCTTTCCGGCTTCAACAACACTAAAATACGCGTATTTAAATATTCAGTACGTTTTATTCCCATTGACCAAGTAGTTTGCTATTCTGTTAATCAATAATTTTATTTTATATATTAAATTAGCACAAGTTTAAAGATAATAGATTAATAAATGTGTGTGTGTGTGTATATATTAAAAACTGGTGTATTTTTAATATCATTAAAATAAATATAAAAAGGCATATGTATATACAGATATATACAGATATATATATATATATATATATATATATATATATATATATATACACACACACACACACACACACACACACATATTTATTATATATATTATAATATATATATATATATATATATATATATATATATATATAATATGCATTTTTATATTTATTTTAATGATATTAAAAATACACCAGTATATCATTAATATATATATATATATATATATATATATATATATATATATATATATATATATATATATATATATATATATATATATATACATGAATCCATTCATTTTTATACTCACACACATACACATATATAAATACATTCTAAGCATATATTACCTATATGTGTATTGATATCTCTGTGTGTGTAATGATCAGTGGATGCATATATTACTTATAATTACTTATATATTTTTATTTTTTTATTGATACTAAAAATACACCATTTCATAACATATACCAAACACACGTAAATTTACAGATTTTTATAAAAAACGTATTTTATGAAATTAACAAACGAATAAAATTAATATAAAAGTTTATAATAAAAATTTCATATATAAATATAAATGTTTGCTGCTGTCTAGACTTCCTTCAATTGTAAGAATCACAATTGTTCAATATTTCTAAGTCATGAATTTAATTAAATTTAAGAGTTATATTTTTTGTACATATTCTATAATTTTTGTTCTGGTAATGGTTGCTGTTAACTGTTGTGTGTGTTTTTGTATACGTAAAAAAAAAAAAAAAAAAACGAGACTGGTACTTATTTACCTCTTAGTATGACAAAATATATTTATCTACATAAGATCAAACTTGTAGAAGAGGTAAAATGAACTAATTTATATTTTAATATATTCAATTTTCTTTTTAACAACTGTTACATCACTTTAGATGAAAAAAAAATATTATAGAAGATATAAAAATTATACATAAACACATAAGAACACAAATATATAAAAAATGCATTTCATTGGGTTGCTATGACTGGTTGAATTACGTCATACATTATATGGACGATTTTTACTATTGTGGTTCAGTTGTATTACTTTTTGTTATTCTACACTGTTGATCAAGCAACCGTGTGTACATCTAAATTTTAATAAATCCAGTAAATACAAAGAGTGAAAGTTTATAAGGAATCCCTCTCACCACTTGGGCAACGATATATTATATAAATTACACTATTTGCTCTTGATAAATGGGAGTGACATATTATTTCGCGGTAGGCGCCTGGGATGGCTGGAAATAGCCTGGAATGATCTCGCTTGGGCTAAACGTCTTCCAGGAACACTGCCTGGCTTCGGTCCAGGGCTCGCAACGCTCGGATATTTCTTGCATGAGTTAATGCATATCCGTTAATCGATGTTATATCCAATTATTGTTAATAATTATTTTATTAACATTAATAGTCACCTAAACCTATTAGGTATGAAATAAAATGAAAGTGTATTAAAAAGAATTAGAAGTAGAAAATAATCTTTATTATTAGGATATTGACCCCAAAGAATAACAATATTGAGTATACGGTAGCACACAAAGTCCAGCAATTTTTTTTTCAATTGTGGGAAAATTAGAAGTACATGTTCCTTCAATTCGATTATGATCCTACTTTTAACCAATAACCCCCGGAAATAATACTCTTGTCAGATCATTAACTGTAGAGAAATTAGGCAAAAAAGTTGGGCAAATCCCTGCAAGGCAAATTATTTGATTTCTTACCAACAATATAAATCTCAAATGCTTCATAAAACCAAAAAAAGGAAGAGAAAAATAATTGTGGCAAGTTCAACGGACGGGCATCAAATAGTATAATCAGCTCAGCTCTCTGAGAAACTTACTGCTTGATGAAACCATTAAGGAAACCTTGATAATTTAAGTAAAAGTCATCAATGTTGATTCTGATTGGTACCTCTAAATTTAAAGGCACCATGTTTCGTGTATAAAATAAATCGCTAAGGAGATTTATTTTATACACGAAACCGTCGTTGTAAGTGGAAATGATCTTAGCCACGTAATGACGGAGAGCATTTTTTTGTTTTCTCTTGCACTTTTACTACAGCATAGTCATTAAGCAAAAGTAATGGCGAGCTCTTCTTTTGTGAAGAAGTCCTAGCCTCCAGTGAATTCCCAATCTCTTATTAGTCACTTTCCTTTTCACTGAACGAAAAATCAAAACCTCAACTACTAACACTTACTGAGAACCCCGCATTTGGCTCTTTGGTATTTTTCTTCCTTTCTTCCTCCCACTTGAATTTGAGAGATATAGGGATTTGCCTAAAAAAATCGACGGAGATTTGCCCTATCTTATAATGTTTTTAAATATAGTAGAGCAAAGGTTCACCCACAACATTGAAGCTTAAGTGTAGCAGTATTGATTGATAATTAGTTAACTAATTTGGTACCAACCTACTTCAAACTATTTTCTCAGTTCATCATCGGTCAAGAGCCACGAATTTTGATAGTGCACTAACTTTTACGAAGACCAACATACTGCCTGCTGGCCAGTTCATAAACCAAAGGCATATTATTCAAAAAATTAAACATTTTTATTACTTGTTTCAAATGTTAAAGTTATGAGTAAAATACTATTTTTTCTCTCCATTTGTGAGCTGAACAACTCTGCAGCAGGAGAATAAGATATAAGTTAAGTAGGTTCTTCCGCTTAAAATGTCGAAACTGTTGATTTCCAATGCTTTATCTAGTGACATTAACAGTTCTAATGTTGTTACGGAGCACAAAGAAATCTCTTGGAAACCAGTTACCTGCTGAAAGAAAACGACATATCATAACGGAATGAGACTTCCAGAAACCAGAGTATGTGTGTGTGTCAATCGATGGATGTCGCGACGACGAATGTCGTTTTTGAGATGCTGTACTCTTCGGAAACTAGTAACCAAATTCAGGATCACTTTTTGAGCCGCCGATTTATAGTTAAATAGGGGTACAAGGAAGTCATGTGTTGTCCTCATCACTTCATTGTACGCCTATATTTATTTCTTATTTATATTATTGTTAATTCTGCAACCATTCGAATTCCTGAAACTCTACCCTATTCTTTATTATATCGTAGACCACTCCCGGACCCCGGTCCGGTTGGAACAGGACAGTCCTCCAGATGTCGACAAAGACCCTAGAGATCCCTAAATTTAGACCAGGTCTCATTAGAAGCCGCTCTGGCTGACGTCATTCTAATTATATAGGAGACTATATATAGCTGAGAACCCTCCGAATAAGAAGCGATAACTAACAGAGATTGTTAATTACTGAAATTTATTAATATTGGCCTTGGGCCTAGCCAAGTCTGGCCTGGGCGGGAGCCAACATCTTAGCCGAGATATGTAAGTGCTCCAGCCCTCTTCCAGTCTTATTATAAAAAGTGGCATTTGTCTTTGCTCTAGCCATTGTTTCGTCTTTCGGTTTTTCTATCTTAGTTTAACTAGTACTTTTGTTAGAAGTCGTTCAATTTTTAATAGATTTTATACCAGATTTGAATTTATATCTTAAAAAAAATAAACTGGTACGGTTCGCGCATCACAACTTTCCCTTTTAATAATAATCCATTTTTAATAATTTTAAGGAGTTCACTTGACAATACTTGAAATATTGTCAATAGTATGCACTTTTTTCTGTCTCCTCTCACAAAACTGTAAAATAGTTTTTTAAGCAATTGCAGCACAATTCCTGTGCTCTACATAGTTTTGGTTTGTCAAAGTGGAAATAAATATTAAAAGTTTTCATTAAAATTCCATTTAGTATCCATGGAAACATTGGTTTTCTATTAAAAAATATGAAAGTAGATATTATTAAGTTAATTATTTATACTTTTATATCATTACATTACATTAACATCGTTCAGATCAGAATGGGCGCGCGGTGGTCGGAAGTTAGGTCTTATCTGTCTGATTTAATAATTTTCTCCAATCGTAGAAGATATTTTCTTATGTGAAAAATGATTTTTTTTTTCATATATATTTGAAATAAACTTCAACACCTTAGCACCAAATTTCAGCCTAATGAGAATTTAGATTATCTATCCGTTATATGTAAAGATATGTATATGAATAATGTACATTCAAATAAATAAGGATGGCAAGAATAATATATATAGAATATATATATAGGAATTATAATTAAGCTATTTTTGGAAGATTACAAAACATAGATTTGAAACTCTCAAACATCGTTTAATAACTAACCATTCTACATTTCGCCAAATCAGTTAATATGAACACTGATAACTAGAAAATAGCACTAACACAGCACAGAGATAGCAATTCTTAGTTGAACATCCTAAAACAGACTAAACAAATAGAGTTAGGGAATCGCTCGTGAACAGTTCTACCCATATTGAGTATTAGGAAGGTTACATTTAACAGCTGATAGAAAAATAGTTTATATATATTGACAACTGAAAATACACTCTTTTAATATATTTTATTAATTCGTTTGAATTAGGTAATTGAGTTTGACTAAATTAAAGTTAAAAAAAAAAATTAAATATGTACAAAAACATTAAAATTTCACTTTTCCAGCTTTTTTGTAGCAAAAATGTTTATGATCTCTTTACAGTTTATGGAAGCAGCTCGTTTGTGCTATATGGATATTATACTCGGATTTGTTAACCTTTGAGTAATCGTGCTTTTGTCATAAAGGAAAAAAAAATTAAAAACTTCGAGTAAAAAGAATCAATATTTTTTATACGACTCAAAATTAGTGCTTTAATGTGAGAAACCTGATGTCGATTATGAAAAAATAAATAAAAAATTGTTATAACTATAAGTTTCTAAAAATGACTGGCCTTTGTGGAATCGCTGCTTGCGTAGTTCTAATTATTGGCATTGAAAATAAGGGAAAGAGGCGTTAGTAGAGGCGTGAAATTTGAACGTGAAAAAAAGGTGCTATACGCAAAGCAATAAATAGTAACACTTTCTCTGGAGATAACATCATAATCATAAAATAAAAAAAAATCGAGAGGGGGTAGCTTGCAGAGAATAACTATACACTATAAAACAATGCCCAACATTGTCTAAAAGCTGTCTTGTGTCTCTGCTTTGCTCTTGTATTTATTAAAATTGAGCAGAAACAAATATAAAAAATAATTAAAATAAAAATTAACTCGAAATTTGCCGCCTGGGGTCAAGTGTCCCCTATACTCCTATCACTCCCTCTCCCTCTAGATCCGGCCCTACTTAGACGTTCTTCTTCAATCTTTCTATAATAATCAACATTTAAATTTAGCAAGCCATGGTTTCATGGACCGTTCTCATTACAGGACTATAAAGCTCTCACCACAGATTTCCACTAACCAGAGGTTTTAATGTCCATTTATTAATGCCCCAAATTAAAAAAAAAAATTGGAGTCAAAAGACAATATTTTTTAATTTAAAATAATTACTTTTTTTATTTACAGAAATAATACTATAATAGCTTTTTAATGCGTTCGTTATCTAAGCTATCTTCTGTAGTTACTGTTTTAATAGTTGTTTCAGAGACTAATACAAATTTCTTTATTTGCAGGTGGCCGAGAATATAAAAAATTGGAACGGTGAGTAATGGTTTTAATAATTTATTATGTTTTCTTTTCAAACGAAATGTTTGTACTGTTGATAGGTGCAAATCCATTTTTGAGCCAAATACTAAAATATATATTTTTAGCAAGCCATAGATTTGTTGTAAATTTTTAACTTAGTTGATAACAAAACAATTGAAGACTTACTTCAATTACTGAAGAATTACTTCTAAAAACTTATTTTGTATTATTTATTTATTCTTCTTTGTATAATTATTCTATATTTTGTATATATTAATACTATTAATTGTATTAATAAAAAAAAATATATTTTAATTTATGTTCAATTTAAAAATCGATTTCAAACATCTTACAACTCGTGTTATAATTAACATAGTATTTAAGTATAATATCTATTTTTAATAAATTAATATTTTAATCAATTATGTGACTATCATTGTATAAATATAAATAAGCTCTTACAATACCATATGCTCTCAGAGCATAGAGCATATATATTAAATCAGGCTCTCTTACAGAGTTACTGAGGGCGAGAAGGAATGAAAAACAATTGAAAACATGTTAGACGAAAATTGATTTTTTCTTACGAATAAAGTGATATCTGATGATCTCCACCTTGTAATGATATTAATGATTCTTGGTTAATTGCATGATTTCTCAGTTGATTGGATAGACATGTCTTTCAAAAATTACATTAAAAAACTTTAATTATCATTTTCTCAAAACATTAAATTTGTAATATAGCACGTCCATCCTCATGTTATGATATTGTTGGGCTGTTTCTATTTTTTTCAAATCTAAAAACACCTTAACAGCATGTAAGTTCTGAAAAACGGGCGAGACTCTTAATTTTAATGATAACAAAAATTATTCTGTGACATTGTAGAAAATGTAAACACGAAAGTTCCACAAAATTACAACAACGTTCGCTGCCTAATAACTCTCCCTCTCGCTGAATCCCGTCAAAAATCCAACTCTACAAGGTCAGAACTAGCATAATCCTCCCACCTACGTCTCGCTCTATCTCTGAGTATACTTTATTTTCGAAGACCTTTAGCCGTTGTTCTCTTGAGGTGTGAGGTACCGTCCTGTTACTGGTACCATTAAAGGACGTTAGCAAGGATATCATTTTGGTAAATGTGACATTTTAGGATTCCGTAGAGTATTTCTGTACAAATTAATATGTGATATTAGTATAAATTGTTTACTACTCATTAAATTTTCTACAGAAGCTAATGCGCTGGTACCCTTGGCATGTGCACTAACTGCTACAAAGATCTCATCTGTTATTTTCCAGTTGGCTGCTCTGAATGCGACAGTAACTCATATCCCTCGAGTTGCCGACCCCGTGCGAACAGTTTATAATGGCCGAAAATAAGAAGTGCATTTAAATGTAAAACTTAATACGACATATTTCAAGCTGGCGTGATGCATTTTGTCGCGGTAGACTCCTAGTAAATATATCTGGGAGTGTGTACAGGGGGCAGAGATATTGCAGCTATCTCAATAAATTCGTCCTTGCCGTAATGCATGTGCTCAAGATCTTTGTTGGTTCGAGGAGGTCACAGTTGTATGTGTTAAATTATCCTTCTTGTTCGAGTCCTATCGGACCAGTGGCGTCAGAATGCTTTCCGACAGTTGATCAAAAAGAAAAATTACGTTTATTTAATAATGTTAGTCGATGTGTGTTTACTTCACTATTTTTAAACTGCAGTTATAATATATTTTAATTTAATTTTTATATTATATTTTTTAATCAAACGATCTATATAAATTTATAGTATTGATCAATTTGGATTAAGAAAAATATTTTATAGTGACGTTTCGACTTGATATCTTGTCAATTTTGAAACATGTTTGTTAACACCATAAGCTTCAAAAAACTCTACACGACATATGGTAGTAGGGATATTGGAAAATATAGATATATCAAAATATCAATATTTGTTATCCGAGTTTTAATTCGATATATCGTAATATTGATATTCAAATTTGACTATTGAAATCCGATATTTATTCTAAAAATATTATTAAATAAAAAAATGAAAAAAATAAAATAAAAAATGTTTACAAGATCTATAAGTTTGATAGGTCTCAGTCATTATCAGTTCCATTTTGATTTTCATCCTTATTTCATTATTTTTATTATGTTGAGCAATTTAATTCATTTTCCTTTAGTTCTTATTAATAAGCCTTTTTTATAATAAATGTTAATTTTTACTTTGATAGGTTTTTAGTAATCTATTTAATATTGATTTTCTTCCTTCCCTTTTAATATTTTTTATGTTTTTAGCAATTTAATTAATTTTTTTCGTAGTTCCTAATAATAAGTTTTTTTTTGTTTGGTTTTATTGATAAATTGTTACTTTTTTTGTGATAAGCAATATATAACTATTTCATTATTGCTATAAAAGCCATTACATATCTATCATTAATTTATATTAAGCTATCATTCAATTCGATGTAAAGCCCCTTCTCCTTCTTTCAAAGATTAAAAATATCGAGGCTCAATGTGTCGAAATATCGTTATTTTTTATTGATATATCGAACTACTATTAGGATATATTTGAAAACTATCGATATTTTTGTTCGATATTTACATCCCTACATGGAAGTATCTGTTAACATATTTTCTTAATTTTCAAAGCTGTTATAACTTATTGGTTAAAATTATTAATTATTGGTCAAATAGTTAATTTTATGAATCACATTGAAAAATACACAAAATATATATCCAAAACAAAAATGAAAAATTAATTTTAAATGAAATTGATATTATTAAAATCGGCAAAATTTAATTTATTTTTTATATATTGCACTTAACACATTTTTAATCACTTTTAAATGTTATTCAAAAAGCAAACGAATTATGCTAAAATCATTTTTAATTTTTTTAAGGAAACAGTAAATTTCGGTTTATTTTTCAATAAACTGTTGTTAATATATTTAAACATTTTAGGATGAAGAATTTTGTTGGCGTTAAAAAAAAAAAAAATATATATATATATATATATATATATATATATATATATATATATATATATATATATATATATATATATGGCACATGAATGGTATACTTTATATACAATTCTGGTCTAGTAAAAGAGTACACATAATTTTTAATGATTTTCGGAGGAAAAAAAATAGTCCGTCATCTCAAGTGGCTACCATCCTTTCAAGTACAACTCCTGTAAATCCGGGTCCAGACCTATAAAATATTGGAATAGGACACAGGACGTAAAATTTTGTGAGCTCGTATAAATTTTTATAAGTGTGGATTTGTTTTATGCGAATGACCGTTTTATTTAAAGAGACCGAGTTTAAGATGGAAATAGCTTTAATTCGATACGGAATACGGCATTAGTCATTGTGGCGATAAATTTTAAACATCAGAGAATACGTACGATTCATACAATCTTTACAATATATCAAAAGGCGCACCAAGCCTTAAAACAAACTTTAATTCATTAAAACTACAGAACTGAATTAAACAAAATTAGAGTTATAGCTAAAAATCATTAAAGGTGTGCTGAAAACAGAAAGCAAGATAAGGAGTATTAATATTTAAAAATTTTAACTTTGAAATAATGCTTTTTGATATATCCCCAACTGGGTTCGTTATTGTTAATATAATTCAAATATTTAAAAAAAAAAATTGATTTAAAAATAACTAGATTAAAACGGAACATTCTGGAAGATGAAAAAATGTACGGGAATACGTGTTTCAAATGGAAAAACACTTTTAATTAAATTATAAAATTAGAGGAGATTATAAATTTGAAAAAAAATATATATATTTCAGAGTATTTTCTATATACGACTTTGATTAATGCTACGAATTAAAATGTCTCTCAGATTTCAGAAGCATGCGTAATTCCACTGGATCAGCTATTTTAAAATAAACTTTTCTAATTAGAACTATTCGAATTAAGTAAATCTAAAATTAGGACGAGTGCAGCTGTGAATGAGGACATAAATCAGAGGAAGGACGCAGCTAAATAAATATCCTTATATATATTTCACCGGCGATTAACTGCCCGCTAAATTTGTAGGATCTGATTCAGGCAAATTAAACCGAAATAGATTTTTTTTTCTTTTTTTTTTGCGCGTGGCTGTCAGGCGCTAGCTGTAAAATCCGCGTAACCCCGGCAGGTCTCGAACCCATCACGACAAGGGGAAAAAAAAGAGAGAAAGAAATCTGGGGAACTATTTAAGAGGTCTTCGGGGTGAGTGACTGGAGGATGAAGTGCCCCAGCGACGCGTCCTATTTAGCCTAGAGGAAGCTCTCGCACATTTACGACCACTAAAACTTGGTTATTCTCAGCTATCCGATTAACGACCAAACGATATAATAAAATGGAAAAATTCGGTGTATTTTATTTTTTTCGAGGCTTGTTATATAGTTCGTTGAGTGTGTTTCCCCACATCGACACGGCTCTTGATGGCGGATGTTTGAAAATAGTGGTCGGGACGATGCCAAGTCATTTTTATATCAGCGATGAAAGATAATAACGGTCTTGGGGAATCGATCCTGTGTGGTCTCGAATGGTTATTGTCACGACATAATTATATCACCCGTGTATTATTAACACACAACCAACACCTCGACAGTAGAGTGATTGCGAAGCGTAACTTTTCAATGGTGTTTGGAACTCTTGACTAATCTACTCACTTTGAGTATCTATTGCGTGTCAATTCAACATTGAGTTTACACCACCACAGATTTTCTCGAACTTTGGCACAGGTGTACTATAAGTGTAAAGACTTTTAAAAAATGTTAAATTTTAGTGAAATATGTCGATTCGTTTTTGACATACAGAGCGGTGAAGTTCTCATAAATGTAACCAAAAACCGAGAACGGTAATTTTTGGTATTAATAGCTATAAAAGCATTCCTAATTTAGCTAGAGACTTGAGATTGGTGTCATTCTACGAAATTGTATATGCTCTTTCCTATATTATACAACACTGTATAGGTGAAGATATGAAAAAAAAATCTCAAAACCCATTTTGAAATTTTGATTAATTTTTTTTTTAAAGTACATAATCTTAAATTTTCAAATTTATTTATTGAATATTATTTTTATTTTTTTTAAATAATAGTGAAAATTATAAATTTGGGATGATATATATATATATATATATATATATATATATATATATATATATATATATATATATATATATATATATATTATACAAATAGGTGTCATTGTTAAAAAAAAAATTGAAGACTGAAGGTCCTTTTCATGAAAAGCTTATAACTCATAGTTTAGAAACCCCAATGACCCCGTATGCCAGAAATGGCTTCTGGTACTGGTACTGGTATTGGTGGAGGGAACTAATCCGGCAAGTGGGCCTTATGGTCCTTTTTGCCAACCTCTGACGGCTACTTTTACGTCACCGCCGCGTACTAACCAGAGTGGGAGTGTCAAGATTCATTTCGCCGGATCGCCACGAAATAAATATTAACCGACCCAGGTGGGAATCGAACCCACAACTCGGCCGTCACGTCCTCCAGAAATAAACAAACAAAAAAAAAAAAAAGAAAAAGTTTTGCATCCCAAAATACAAAAAGCCATCTATGATTTTTAATAAATGATTTAATTGTATAAAAGCAAACGGTTTGGGGATGTAAAGTTAATGCCAAGATTGTTTCGTGTACCTCAAATTGTCCAGGGACCACAGTTTAGAAACCTAGGTATGTTCAAGAACATTCTAGATAGTAAACGCTAAATCTAATTCTCGAGAACGTCTACATCATAGAATCATAGAAATTACTCATTAAAATGTATTTATTATATTTTTTTCCATGCCTTTTCTCTATTCGCTCTTACAATAAATAAAAATATCAGATCTGGACAACACATGAGTTCCTTGTACACCTATAAAACTATAAATCGGTGGTTCAAAAAGTGATCCTGAATTTTGTTACTAGTTTCCGAAGATTACAGTATCTCAAAAACGACACTCGTCGTCCCGATATCCATCTATTGACACACACACACAAATAGTAATAGAGGAAAACCAGTATTTTACACTCAATTGTAACACTTAAAACAAGTAATAAAAATGTTTGGAGAGTTAAAAAAATTGGATTGGAAACCAAATTGCGTTTGTAACCTTTATAACCGAAACGTATGATTTATATATTTAATTTAAAATGATTTTTGATGTAAGCTTATTATGACATTCAAGTAAAGTACCCTTTTCGGCTCACCAATTTTAACCAAAATATAGTAAATACATTCATATCGATATAAAAGTCCTAATTACCAAATTTGAGATGTTTTTCATTGTATTTTAATATTATTTTTGATGGAAATCAATTATGACCTTCAAGTAAAGTACCACTTCCGGTGATCAAGCAGTGACCAAAAAGAGAGGTTCACAACTAGATTTTACATCAATCTTACATACAAAATTTCAACTTTCTATGGCAAACCGTTTTTGAGTTATGCGAGATACGAACGTACGTACGTACAGACTATTCAAGTCTGAACTATAATTGAAACTAGTCAAAATGGATTCAGGGATGGTCAAAATGGATATTTCCGTTGAAATCTGAAAACCGAAAAATTTCTCGATCACAATACTTCCTTTACTTCGTACAAGGAAGTAATAATAATAGCGTATGATGGAAATACAGTTATTTGGAAGTAATAAAATAATCAGCAGCTACTGATTATGTTTCAGGTTGTGCCTAAACATATCTCATCTGTTATCATAAGGAAAATAAATCGTGAACTTCGCTTGTGTTGGTTTTTAGGTGAGCGTTTACATTTTTTATGCATACAGAGATGGTGGATAATCGACTGGATTTTATAGATAGGAAATCAGTCAGTAATTTTTAATTATTTGATGGAATGGAGTAAAGAGTCCCCACGTGATAATCAATCCTTGTTTGGTTTTAGAAAGTGCATAAGGTTTCGTTATTTATGCACCTAGTTGCAACAGTCTGGATGATTCTGCTTGAGATTTTCTTTGATTGGGATTTTGGGTTTTATCGTATCTCTGAAGCGTATTTGTTTTAATGATACAGTAGTAATATTTTCCTTTTCTGTGATAATTTCAATATTAACTGATTATTACACTATGGTTAATTATTTCCAAATAATTATATATCCTCCCAAAAAAAAGAAAAAATTTTAATATTTTTTTTGTATACGGTGGAGAGATGGATATTATTTTATTCGATTTTTAGAATCTGCGTATCTATCCTCAAATTTTGAGAAAAAGATTTTTTTTTTTCTTAGTCGTTTACAAAGGTTTATTATTGAAAAAAATAAACCGAAAGAGAATATAACAATTTCAATTACTGATAAAAAGTGATCAAAAGAATAACTATTGTTTTTGGACATGTGATCCCATTCCTAATATAAGTACAAAATAATGTCCTGTATTTGTCTGTGGGAATTTTACAAGATATGTCTGTGAGCAAAAATATGCGTTCGAATGCTGGAAATTCTGCACATGTCGTATAGTAAATGTAGATTTATTTTATATTTTATTTTTCAAATGAATTTAACTGTACCTATTTTTTATTATTAAATAATTAACATAAACAACTCGGTATAATTAAATGAATTTCCGTCTCGAAGAAGAAGAGGCTAATATTAAAACAACAAAATTAATTTTGACAATTAAGAAAAAAAAAGAAAAACCGCTGTAGCTTTTTAAGCCAGGGTTAATAAGACAAGTCTTAATTTAGGGCAGCACTGACGGCTGGCAGAGAAGCCTTCAAGGAAAAAAGTCATCAGTTAAAGTAATCAGAGATTTAATTGGTCCGGGAATTACCGCCGGTCCTCTTCAAACACTCATTAAGGATAAGATAATATTTGCATTTTTGCACCGCCTCCTTCCTCCGAATCGACATAATAGATGTTTTTAAGAGTCCGGTACCCTGTTTCGGAAGATATTAATGTCGCTGAGACTAGTATATTGGGTTTATTAAGCGGTTATTTGGATCAGCTTCCTTTCGCAGTTTTTGGAAAGGTGCTCTCCGTTCTTTGTTTGCGCTGTTGATATTGAAGTAAATGGGATGATCAAATTAAGTCAACGTTAAACTAAGCATGAGGCAGGATTATTCATTATCGAGTAATTAATTTTCTACCACAGTTTGCAGACCTATTTTGGTTCAGCTGCAAACTGGTTGCAAAGATCAATGAAAATAAATATTATTATATTTTCAGTTTCAAACCTTTTCTCTATCAAGACATTCTTTATGCAAGACATATGCCTCTATTTCCATCCAAGTCTTGAATCTAGTAATAATTTGTTTCATGTAAATATATGCTCTTAGTAAATGTATATATCAGTCAGTATCTACAATATATACGATATCTGGAAAATACAGATATTTATGCATTTACTTACCTATATATGAAATACATATTAAAGAAAAGTATTGCGATCGTGAAACATTTCGAATCCGGCTTTTCAGCGCAAATACACGTTTTAAGGTCGAAAAAGGTTCTTGAGATTTTGATCAAACTCGTTATATCAACATAAAATTAAATGCACTTTAATGTCAGCTATATCTTCTGGAATATTCTGGCAGGGCTTAAATGAGGAATTTTCAAAATGGCATCTTCTAAAGTTCCTTAAATTTTGTTTATTTGAAATAATTATCCTTTTCTCATTGTTAGTAGTAATAAAAAAATGGATAAATGTAAACTATGAAGGAATTTGATAGTTAATTACAGAAGAAATATTTTTTTACATTGACTACAAATTTTCGAAAATAATGGTAGTAAAACAGCCGTATAATGTATTGTTGAAAAGCCAAAGATTTTAGAAAAATAATATTTAACATACAAAGCCTTAGAAGGTAATGGAGAGTGACGAATAAGTTTTATTGAATTATTTAGTTGTTTATTGTAGAACTAAAATATCATTATTGTTGTGTGTATAGAGTAATTGAAATAAACTGTAAAAATTTCGGAGAGAGAGAAAAAAAATGATTTTTGTAATTTATTATTTCTACTTCTATATTATTTAATGAAAAATGAATGTTTTCATGGATACTAACTAGAAAATTTTAAAATTGATTTTAAGTAGCGTGGTAAGTGAAAGCTGTGTGACACGCACCACACAAGATTTTTTTTATTTATAAAAATTAGATAACTGCAAAATATAAACAGTGACTATGTTTTTATGTAATTTTTTTGGTTGAAAAAAAACTTTCTTGTACAATTTTTAATATCGATTTAAAGAGTTTTTCAAGTTAAATCCACCCCCGATTTAACAGATTTCAGGGTAAAGTTTTGTAGAAAAAATTTAAGCCATGCGCAGAAAAAAATTTATGAAGTAAATAATTAATATTTGTTTGTGGTTCCTCCCAGAGCAGTCAAACGAAATCATTGAATATTACATAATTAGTCTTAACCCAAGTCAACTTTTAATTAGGATTTGTAATTCTTTTATTTTTTTTAGAATATTATTTTTAATATATTGCTATCCTACTAATTTTTTAAATATAAAATTATAAATCTGTAATTGGATGAGAGATCTCCTCGTCTTAGCATTAACAATGAAATGACGCGAGGAAGGAGTGGCGCTTTGTATTGTTAAAAAAAAAATTTAATTGTTTTTATTAGTTGTTTTTTTTTTTAAATAATACTTTTCATAGTATAAATTTGCAAGTAATCACTTGAAACCATCGTCACCATTAACCATTTAACTATGTAAATTTTTATAACCATTAAATATTTTTATATCCGCTTACTCTTTTATAACCATGTAAACCGGATGAAGGTAGCTCTGATCTTATCCGATTACACTTTTCCATAAATTTAAAAAATACGGCATAACAAAAAACAAGCATAATAAAAAAGACTGCAAAAGTTGAGTTTTAAAATAATGGATTTTACTTTGTCTGCCTGAATCTTCCTCTTCAGTTATTCCTCAAAATTTTCTGCGCTCTTCACAACTCGGAACTAATCCCTTACGTTTTTCGAAAGTTTTCAACAATCTTGAGAAAAATGGTTGTTTTTAGAAATAGGACAAGACGGCAATGGAAATGATCCAATGAGTATTTTTTTAATGACTATTGATACCCCAAACCGAGTAAAAAAGTTTGGCTATCGAAAAATATTGACAGAGTATGATTTTAAAAAAAAAAGAAATTAGGTAAGAAATATAGACCAAACATGTAAACTTGTAATTCATACACTAATATTACATAATGAAAAATCAATGTAATTACACATTCATGAAATTGGATTTCAATAATTAATTTCAGAGAGATATCGTAAGAATACAATTTATAAAAATAAAATATATCAGGATCTCTTGACATTTAAAATCTCCAGACTATTCTGCTTTTGAAGAAAAATATTTAAAGAGAGATTTATATGAGATTTACGTTCTGAACTACAGAAAAAAAAACTTTAATTTCCCAATTAAGATTTCGGCTCTTCTTTATAGCCATTCGAAATACGTTAATTAATCAAAACCAGGAATACTGAATACTGAGGCTCAATGAAGATCAGCCTGAATTAAATCACCGGACTCCAAGTTAACTTGGTACAGCATTCTTTTTTACCTCGTACCAACATTCCGGCTCGGCAAATTAACACTCCTCAAAGGCAACCTATCCAAAACGGGTTCGAGAATTATTGAAAAACTGGTCTAGTCGCGACTCGAACGTGTTAAAACACGGGATTTTGGACCTTTCTTTCTATCTCCTCTTATGTTAAAGTGTTTTTCAAAAAAGTATATACTTTCCTATAAAAAATCTTATTACCATCCAGTATGCCACTTCTTCAATTCAAAAACGAAATGAGCATTAATATCGGTAAAGGCTATTATAATAGAAATATACTTATGCCTGTCTATATTTGTTCATAGTTTTATTATACGATTTAATTATATCTTAGGTTTTCCAGCGATTGTTGGTATTCGGGTGATATTTCAAAAATACAGTTTGAACGGTTTTACGAAATCGTTAAAAGTTCTTTTTTAATATTTTATTTTTATTAAATCCCGATTTGAAACTGTGAAAAATTTGATTTATTCGACCAAAAATATGTTTTATAGTATTTCTATAACACAAAATATATTTATTTTCTTTATTACTATTTAGTATTTTGGACTATTTTATTAGGAATAATATTACTTTTCTTTTAATAATTTTTTTCTTTCTTTAAATATTATGTGTACAGCAATATTATGTGTAATTTTAACAAGCCAAAGCAATGTTGTTAGTTTCATTTTGTTTAGGATAGAAAATTTTCATATCATAACAAGATTATTTTACTATTTAAATATTGATTTAAATTACAAATAACGAAATCAAAAAAAAAAAAAAAAAAAAAAGTAAACTTTTATTGGTCAAAAAAATCTTACATTATGTACATATTTTTGACCAAAAATTAAAAATAATATAAGGTAAGTCGGGGTAATATAATATGTGGGGATATATTTTAAGACTATTTCGCTGGGAGAGCTGCTTCCTATGTGAATTTGATGTACTTAATAATATATATAATAAAAGGCTTAGCGAACCCGGAGGTTCGATGCCGATACCACTAATCGCTGTCTACAAATCTCGGTCCACCGACTACCGTCCAAACCCAAATTCATTAGATCACTCTTAATACAATACTCCCACCTACGTTTCGGTCTACCCCTCGGACGTTTACCAGTCGGCTCAGCGTTTATTAACTTTTTAGGAATTCGTTCGTTACTGAGCCCAACAACTTTGCAAGCCCATTTCAACCGTCCGCGATGATATCACTTTGATTATATTAACAGGGTGCATGCTCCGCAATTCCGCGTTGTGTAACCTCCTAAATTCTCCAGTTGACTCATCCTTTTTCGGACCAAATATTTTACGCAGTACCTTATTCTCGAAGACCTTAAGGGGTTATCGTCCTTCAAGGTTAGCGGCCACGTTTCACACCCCTACAGAACTGTAGCCGAGATAATAGTTTTGTATATTCTAAGTTTTAAGTTTCTGGACAAAATCTGCGGCCTAATTAATGTTGATACCGAAAAATAAAAAGCATTTCCCACCTTTAACCGCGCCTTTATTTCCTCTTGAATTTCGTTTTTTCTAGTAATTACAGACCCCAAATACTTAAATTTCTCAACGTGTTCAAACCTATTTTCTCCTATATCTATATCCTCAAAATCGCCTCTGTTTCTATTGCTAACCATATATTTCGTCTTATCCATATTTATTTTGAGGCCAACCTCTTTCCCAGCTGTCATCAACGTTGTTGTATTCAGTTTTATAGTTTCCGCGTCCTCAATTAATAATACCAAATCATCCGCAAACCCAAGCACGGATATTTTACCACCCAAATCTAAACCCCTTTTGGTACGCATCACCTTTTTAATGACATACTCTAGTGCTAAATTATGAAGTACTTAAATAGGAAGTAAATAGTAAAATCCCCATAGATGGCAACTCTACCTGCAAAATAAATGTGATATGGATCCTCTTTTATGCAGTTGCTTCGGGTATGCACTTACCCCAACTTACCTTACATAATAAATTATTTTTTAGAGAGTATTTGATAAAATCTTTAAGATTGGATTGGCTATTATCTCGATATTCAATTATAAAATTCAGCTGTAAATAGTATTTTTTTTTTTGTTTGCTTAAAAATGATCGAAGATAATCAGAAACGTGCTGGATTAATTATTATATTGTAGATAATAAAAGTAGGTTGATACCTTTGGCTGAACTTATTTCTAATAATAAAATTTTTGACAGAGAAATAAGAAAATTAGAAAATCAATTTATTTTATTTATGATTGCAGGTTGAGAAACGCTTGAAAATTGCAGGGTGAAAACGGAAGCGTTGGACTGTATTTTATATTTTAAAATAGTAAATTAAATTAATTGATAGATTGACATTTTCGAGTGACATAACATTAGGCCAAAGCAAAAATTGTTTCTTCCTCATACAATTATAAATATTACTTTTAATTGATTATTGATTGAGAATAAGGATTCTCAGAGAGACGTGAATCAACAATTAAACTTGTGCGAGTTAAATTGTGGAAAACAATCGATAAATAAGCCGATAATCCTGAGAACGGATCTACAAAACATTATCCCGAATTCACGGCCACCAGTTGAAAGGTCCGTTGAATTTGGAACTCTTCCAAAATAATTAAAACCGCTAAAACTTTTCAGAGTGACTATCGCTACCTGGAATCCTGTCTCTTATAAATAGCGTGGCGCCACAAATATTGTCTTTGGGTTTGTTATTTAAACCTAATTTACAATAGTCCACTATGAGTATATATTTATTCATATCTATTTGCAAATATTTATAAATAGGTTGTTAGTGGAAAAAAAAATTTTAGAGTGTAATATAATGAAAGTAAGTATCATATAGAAGTGATATATAACGTCATAGTACGAATCTTGCAATACATTTCTTTAATTTAAAATATAATTACTTATATTTTTTTTTCTTTAATTCTCCCGTTGTCCTTTTGCTTTGTGCTAAAGGGGACCTGATCTATTCGTTCGTGGTGGCCATGATCTATTAAATCTCGAAATACCAAAGGTTATCTTCCGTTGGAATCTGCTGTTTCCGCAACACTCTTCCTCTCTCTGGTCAGCAACACTTAAGAGTTTATCTCATCTTCGCCGATGGAAATAGAAGATTGATAAAGATTAAATTGCCGATATAAAAAAATAATACATTCTTTCTCGATCCCTTGATATTATTAGGATATAAATTCTAAATTCTTGAATATCAATTTCTATTTTAAGGTTTTGTCCTTAATTTAGTTTGATAGATTTATTTATTTTTTGTTTATCTATTGAAATATTATATTTTATTCTTATTATTCAAGATATTTTTAAATCCACACGAGAAAATTATTTTACTGATAAAATTAATTCAAATAAATTTCTTGTAAAAAAAATATTAATTGTCCAAATGTTTACTGATTTTTCTAACCGAGACAAGACCTACGAAGTAAACTTCCATAACGATGGAATTTGGGTTACAAAATAGATGATGCATTAATCCAACTTATCAATTACAAATTATTACATGTTTTTAACAGTTTATCCTAACGATTTCAGATACTGCAGAAATTTCCACCAAAGTCTAACATACAATATGAACGTTATGACAAAAATACTGATTCACCACTAATCGCTAACTCCCATCTAACTAAAATAATTGCAGCAAATTACTTTATTGTTAAAATATATGTTGTGTAATAATAATGATAAAATTTTGTTAACAAGAATAAGTTCCTGGGCTGTTGTAGAAAAAATATTTATAGTTCCCAGCCGCGAATCGACTTTAGGATCGGAATAACCTTCTGGGGTATACCCAGCCTCTATAAAGTAGGTTCCTGATCCTTAGTCCTGATGGTTATGGAATAAAACTAGCGGTATAGTGCGGTCTTGGCCATATCGCTTACTTGTAAAAAAAAAAAGAAGTAATTCCTTATCAAGTCTTCTTCTTCTTTGGCGCAACAATCCATTGCTGAATCTAGGCCTCATCCAATCTAGGTCTTATCAAGTACTGACCCTTAATGGTGTAAAGTCGTAACAGTTTTTTTTTACTTTTTCATTACTTCTATTTTTCAGTATCAGAGATGAGCTGAATTGAAACCAAGGGTCATATTTTTTTAGGTAAATTAAAAAAATTAGATTACATCCATTCAGGTTATATTTATATTATTCTGAAAAATATAAATAATGTTATAACTATATCTTCATCGACAAAAATAAAATAGAAAATAGTAACCCCAAATTTTTAAGAATATTTTAATTAATGCATTCTAATTTCCGCAAAAAATAAACACTATTCATGTCTTATGGAATCGAACAATTGAGATAAATAAATACGTAAATTTAAATATTATATTTTATAGCCATGATGCGAGAAAGATGAATCATATTCAACTCTCGCAAGAAGTGACTTACCTCCTAAATAATCTTGTTACTTAAATAGAATGACAAAATTAATGTGTTGAACTGATTTAATGACTTGAAAAAAATGATTTAACTATTTATATATCAATTCGTGAGCATCAATCAAAATGATATAATTTGTACATTTGACTAAACAGTGGAGATAATAAATCAATATGAATTAATGGCGTGTATTCTAGGCGCCTTGCCATAGGCTTCTCTTTTCCAACATTCAGACCTATAGTAAAATTTAAAATTTTTAAATTTCGTATATTGTTTTGTTATCTCATTGATGGTTATAGATTTATTCTTTATTTTAGATATACTCGTATTTATATCGCTAAGCACATTTTTTTTTAATATAGCTGTAAATTTTTTTTTCACTTTCAGTAAATTCTAAATTTAGCGGAAGACGGAAATTGCTGGAAGAACTGTGACATTTAAATTTCATGGACAAAGACATATGTCATATGTGTAGTACATATAAAATAAATATAGAATTTTCTAATATGTAAGGAATCAACATAATCTAAAATTCATCCAAAAATTGTCAAATCTTGTTAAATTGTTAAAACACACCGTCATCCTATACTATAATACGACCAAACCTGTCTTTTTGTCTTTTATTTCATGAATCTCGAAATTGCAAGAAAAGATTTTGTTTAAGCTTTCAGAATTGGAGGTTTCGGGCTTCAGAAAAGAATTTTAATAGGAAAACTATTATTGAGTAAAAAAAAAAATTAATTCAATCTAATCTTTCAATCCAACCAATAAAGGGTGTTGAGCACAATTTCTGATGAATAAATCGTGTTTATCTTCGTACTACTAATATGATGTTGCTTTGATATCTTTATTGTATTGATTTTTTGGTGAGATTGTACATTTTTGTCCCTTATTTTCACCAAATGAATTAATTTCGGAAAAAATATATATAGTACAGTTTTCCTTATATCCAACCTTAATTTTTATGTGAACTTGCTTACAGTTTCGCTCGAGATTAACGTTCTCGGAAGCTTTTATTTAAATGAAAGTATAAATATGTGGTTTGAGCATAACTTTGGTTTTCGCACTGAATATCCTCTTTAAGGTGGGATCCTGCCCTTGGGGAAAATTTTATAACATAACGAACAGTTGTACGCAATTTTTCTGGATAAGACGATTATCACTCTTGTTGATTTTTCTCAACATCAGTGACCTAACTCAAAACATCGCATTTTTGAATTATTTATTAAAAAACTAAGTTATGAATTACTTCATTTAATTAATTATGATTTTACTTCTATAGCAAGTTGGACCATTAATGGGTAGCTCAAGGAATTCCACAATGTTGCTGTTCTGAAGTGTTATTCTATTCATGATCTGTTGTGCTCCTCAAATTAAATTTGTATGATTTCCCACTTTTTATGGGGGCAGTTTTAAAATTTAAAAACTCCTTAAAATATTTATGTCGGATTTTTCGACTCCAGCTTATTTTTGTTTAACAGTTTTGAAAGTCCCTATTGTCGAGTTTATTTATATATTTGTCCATTCCTCCCTAAGAGTTTTCTAGAATGGGACAATAATGTAAGGAGAAAATGAATTTTCCCTATCGCCAACAATAACATAGATGACTTGGTGATGAATCGTTTTCATCACTTGATAAAAACCCTAATTGCAATTCCTTAGAAATCATGCTTTTCAGTTCATAGAATATTAGTCCATTTTAAATCATTATCATTCAACACATTTTCAACAAAACGTATTTGAGGTAAAAGGGAATCTTTAACTTCAAACCTGATCGGCAGAGAGGTTTACCCCTTTATCCCTTTAATAGGGATGTCCTAATTCAAAATGGTTTCATTATAAACATCTTGAGACATGGTGTTCCAGGATATTTCTTTTTCCTTTACTTAAAATAGTTGTTATCCCAGAAAGCATCAGTTTCGAGTTAGGGCAATTATTCTTGCAAAGAAGCGATATGAAGAATTATTGATAAATGAAATCCTTGACAACTATAGTGAATTATAGAAGTAGTTTTGACAACTCACATTAAATCATATAAATAGTTGCTGACCAATTGAAGAATTTGCTCAATGGGTAAGTAATCACGACAGGCATGTGTTTTATTAGCGTACGCCCCTGGAATTTTCGCTATTAATAAACACCATTACGCTCACCTCAAGCCTCATGAAATATTGCCACCGGATTCGAATGGATTGGAATACTTTCACAGATGTCATGTCTAAGTGAGAAATAAAATAAAAAAAAAAAACCAAGAATAAAATTCGAATGCCTCCCAAGCCTATAAACTGGCCTTTACATAAATCATCTGGAAGAGAATCTATTGCGATAGATAGTAGAGGAACAGCTAAAAAGAAAAACCCCACCATCCTTCAACAAAATTAATGTTTCTCTGTTATAAAACACGTTTTAATAATGATTAAGGAGTAAGGACCCTGTCCCCACCCACACACCTCCTTACACAACGCCCGAAATTTCTCCTGGATCCATGTGTGTGGCATATGGAAAGGTGCTCCGGGATATTTCCGTCGGTGATTAGGACGTAAAATTCTTGGGAACATTGGTTTTAACACGCTCTATGTTTTGTTTTATTTCCGAATAAGAGCAACGAATACAATAAATATGAGGTACATGAGGCTAGTCCGGCATTTACATAAAATTAGCATCGGGGAGGATGAGATTGTCCTGTAGTCCTCCATTTTTTTTTTCTTTTCTGGATCTGCTTTTTTGGAACGTCAAATTCTAATTTGTAGTTTCCTGCTGGCCGCGTTAAAGACGCTCTTGGGTTAATGGCAACAGCCCCGAGGCTCTTAGTGACCTTCGATTTACTACATCGATTTGTGCTCTGCCCTATATCGATTGCTTGACAGCAATTTCTCGCCTCGTTTACACGACCAAAAATATACAATATATAAAGATATATAAAGAAATAAATTGCAAATGATGGAATAGTCCAAAAATAAAAAATGCAGTTCCATGTTTATTTTAATTGCTAAACATAATGAAATCGGACGGAAATTTTTATTTCACTTTAGAATTATTACAGCCATGCTAGGTTATAAAAAGAATTTAGTAAATTATTAATATTTTTTTCAAATTTTGTAAGAAGTTGTTATGTATCAGTTGAAAATTATGGCAGTCTTACTTCCAAAACTGGTATCTTTATTATTCAATAATAATACATCGTTGCGTTTCGAGGTATTAAGTGATATTATTAAAATTTGAATGTAATAACTAAATATTATGAACAATATCGATTTTAATTTGGAAGATGGGGATTAATATCCCAAAATATTAACAATTACTAGCATTGAATAAATATGCCAATTTTGGAAGTAAGATTGCCATAATTTTCAATTGTAATTAATAATTTTTTGTTAATAATTATATATATATATATATATCAATTATGATTTATTTTCTGTTAAATGCCAATCTCACTATTCTCATCAGAACTTCGAAAATGTTTTGTGAAATAAACATAATATTGTTGTATTGAAAAACTTTGATCAACGAAACTCCTTTCTATCGTATAATATTTTAATATCTTAGTAATTTATACATGAAAAATTACTAAAAGTAAAGACGATTTATTAAACGCATACTAATTAATACTAGTACAGGAAGAGTTGCCGCTGGGGCATTGTTATTGCTCCTACCTAACACATCATTTTTGTTATTTTTTTTTTTACTTAATTTTGACCATCCGCTAAAATGATAATTATTTCTATCACGATGTATTTCTATCATGTAGATGAAAAAAATATAATAAAAAAAGGATAAATATTAGTGTTCGTTTATTTTAACAAAAATGATTTTTTCAGATAGTTTTTTTATAAATCTTGTTTCCTTGGCATCCCTTCTCGATTACTGAAATCGACATTTCGATAACCAGGATGTTAATTCGAAAGAAGAAACACTTTCCAATATGAATGTGCCTACTGCCCTACTGTATAGGGTTGATAAATATACTATATATGCTATAAATCCTATTCGACGTTTTGCTAAAAAAAATAATAAATATTATATCATTCTAAATATAAATATAATTATATTATATCGATACCTTAATACACAATTGTTCCAAGTCAATTTTGTTCAATTTTGACATTTTTATATCATTTTATTCCTTTTGAACTTCTCCTTCCAATACATAACGTTCCAAGTCTATTAACAGCTGAAGAGTCAATAGCATCCACACAAAAATAGTTAAGTGATATCGAAACATGTGTTTGAAACTTTGTTTTGGAGTTTCACAAAACTTTGAAAAACGGACTTGGAATTATTTTAGATTTATTTATCGTTATTATAGTATGATTTCTATATATCTATGGCATATAGCAGAAATATATGACATACTATTTTAAGGTTCATTTTTCCATCGAATATATTTTTCTCCTTCATTCTCTTTATTAGCACCCGTAAACATCTTTATGAATTACATTTAAATATAAATCATTAACTTAAAAACTATCTAATAATAAATTACTAAAGTTTGAGCTCAAATATAAAGTCTATTAATAATAAATAAATAAAAATCTTGAATAGTAATAAATCGCACCTAAGTAGCAAATTGTATATAAAATTAAATTAAAATTTAATAAAGGTTTAATAATAAATGATACAGATTCAGTTATATAAATAATAAGTAAGTACAGTAATAAATATTTAATAATATATATACACACTTTCTCATTCCATCAATTTATCTTTTTTTATTTTGTTACTTTGTTTTATTAATTTACAATATATAACGTTTTAATTTTCATATTTTCTTTTAAGCAAATTAGAAATCTAATTTTTCCTCTAATAATCTTATTGATTTTTACAGGAGAAAAAATATTTTTTTTAAATGTTGCTTCTAAAGGTCATATACATTTTTTTTTAAATTATGTAACAGCCTGAAAAACATGAATAAAAATTTTTGTATAATCAGCAAATTAAATCGAATTTCTGGTTCCGTAATCGACCGCCTTAGTGGACGTTTCGAATCAGTTATACCTACCATATCAGTGATGGTGTTTACATATCTAACGCCTTCAACATAACTCATGAGGTATAAGCACCATCTGTTCTGGCGATAACAAGACAAAAACGACCAACGATAGCCCAATATGAAATTGATGAATGCCTGTCATGATAACGTACACCCACTGCTAGGAGCTCTTCGGGCGCCATATCTTAACCAGTTGGGGTTTTCTATTATTAGATTGTCTTCATTTCACACTTTAGGTACTGGTATATATAAATATTTAGATACTGGTTTATATATATATATATATATATATATATATATATATATATATATATATATATATAAACATTTGAGTATTGGTTTCAAGTTTAAATTATAGGAACATCACATTTTTTTTAATATTTCCTAAATATCAATGGTTTTCGAAAAGACTATGAATTTCTCAGGTGAGCATTTTAAAGTTTTTAGACCTCATCCTAAATATATTAGTAAAGATAATTAATCAAAATTATTATATTTATTGGTAAAAGTATTTCAATGAAAATAAAATGTCCGTGTCATTCCACACTAAATCAACAAGTCATGCATATATGTCAAATTAAAGCCCATTTAGTTCTGAAATGAATGGCACTATTTTGAGATTTCTAGAGCAAATAATTTTGGAGCAATGAGCTATTGAATTATTAAAATCGTGTAAGAAAAACAGCCGATTTTTTTTTTTTTAATTTATAACTCAAAATCTAAAAGTAGGAAAAATATGAATTTTCGCATTTTTATCCTTAGCGATAGTATTACGTATGTACGAAAAATCATTGAATTCCGAGACATCAAGTTCTAGACCATTGGTTGATTTGGCACAGAATGGACCCGTCCGGCAAATAATAATAATTAGTTTACTAATTATAATTTTGATTAGAAAATTTAAACTACTCTTCTGAAAAATATGGATTATAAATAGAAATAAAACACATACTTAGGATTACATAATTATTTTTTATGAATATTTTGTGTACTTTTGTAATAGAAATTCTTTATGGAGCTTAACCGCTATAAAGTCCAACATGCAGCCTAAGTTCTTCATGATGCGTGTTACGAAAATTAAAAATAATGCATTAAAAAAAAACTGTACTAGCACCACCCACAGAGGATCTATAGTTCAGATTCTTCATCAACTTTTATAAAAGGAAATGACCTGGTCAGCATCAACTCCAGATTTTTCCCCAGGACTCAATAATGGGCATGTTACCTACTTTGCAGAGGCTGGAAATATCCTGTGTCTCCCAAAACAAGAGTCGATCCTGGGCTGATATTATAGAAACATCATATCTCAGTTATAAACTTATATTGTAACTAGTTAAAGACAGTTAATATTTGAAAACCCTCTTTTGTTTTAATTAAATATGAAAAACTCAAATATCCACGCCGTATGCAATGGCAATGAGGCCTGTCTGAAAATTTGTGGAACTGAGAGCATTGGGTTCAAATTCGTGTTGCAAAAGTAAGATAGCTAATAGGTCGTAATTTGGTATCCTTAATTAGTGACGTTAATTATTGAGTTAGTTATTTTTAGCATTGTGAAGAGAATAGAAAATCGCATGTTAAAATGCAACAAAACCCAAAAATAGCAAAATTTTCACATACACCATTTTGGCATAACACTGATGATTTTATTGTTTTTTTTTGTTTGTTTCACTTTCTATTTTAATCGGAACTACTTCACTAATCAAGAAGCTCATAGAAAGGATAATCATTTCTGGACTGCACTGGATAAATTTAAACGATTCCGACCATTTATAAGAAATAACAGCATGTTTGTTATAGATGATACCCAGATTAAGGGCATGATAAAGTCGAACCGATACCTCTGAGCTAGTTAAAAATATTCCAGAATTAATGTCCTGTCCGTTAGGTCCTGGATTCCTGAAGAAGTCCCCAAGTACAATTAAATATATAAACATATACGGCGTAGCGCGCGTGGGCGTTGATAGCCGAATAGGTCACCGCCTTGGGTCGGCCGACCGGTTTTTGGCGTCCTTTCTAATATCGTTCTCCTTTCTTGTCTCCTCTTTTTCTTATTTTCTTCCTCTTTCATGAGGGCATTTACAGCTTCTCGCCAGGTTAATCGAGAACTTTTAGATTATGTAAATATATATATTTATATTTATAAACACATTCTGAGGTTTTTAACGAGATTCTCAACCTTGATTTCTTTTTCACTCTTTCTGATGAATTCGTTTTTTTGCTACATTAACTATACAATAAAATATCTATAAAAAGTTAAACAAAAAATTCACTAAAAATTTAAAGCATAGCACAATGATACAAATTTTCAAAAGGGTTAAAAGGATATTTATCTTTTTGTTTTGTACCAAATCATTTTTATAATCACCGTGTTAAAAATCGGTTTATTTTATAAAATTTGTTATTATTCCATAGTTATTAAGCTGTGTAATAGTTATAATAATACTCAGGCTTAGCTAAAATGCAATTTACAATTGTAATAGTATGGAATGTCTTAACGTATTTTATTTTCATATGAAGAAAAATAAATTTCACTGAATGCTAACTTCTCCAATATAAGCCATACTGAACACATCTTCGGGCCAAAAAATTTGTTGCTTCTCTACAATTCGAAGATCGAATGATACTTACTTTTGAGGCTAATTTACTTTCTCTATATTTTTTAACTAAATCTGTCAAGCCCATATAGAAAACGAGCCTTCTACCATCATTTCATTCTTAATAAGATATATAATATTATATTATATATATATATATATATATATATATATATATATATATAGAGAGAGAGAGAGAGAGAGAGAGAGAGAGAAAGATTGAAAAAAGATTTTTTTTCCCATATGAATAACAACATAATGAACAGATTGAATTTTTTTTTATATAATAAAATACTTGAGATTATCTGATTATGTCGTACAAAAAATAATTGTTGATACACTGAATATTGTATTTGGTTTGTATATAATTCACAATGGGTTAAATAATTAGCAAACATTTTTTTATTTACGAGAATCTTTCTGATAGTAAATATTTTTTTTTTGGAAATAGTTCCGACATTTTGGATCTAATTGAGTTTGAGGAAAAAAAAAATTAAAGTGTAGTGCTTGAAAATGAATTTGTGTAGTTTTATTAAAGAAACCATAAGCTTGTTCAATTTATATAAAATCGTACTGTCACCGGTTGACTCAATATCAAAGAGCAATATTAAAGAGCAACTTTAATCATATAGCAATGATCTGCAATACAATACAATCATACAATACATACAATCATAATAAATAATGATTGTACATAATGCAGAATAAGTAATACAAAATGTACAGATCAAAATAAAATAATGTTAGTCATTAGTAGCAATACAAAGATGCATTATTGAAATTCCGATGTTCAAAAAATAAATTATAATAATACATTCCCAGTTTTTATCGTAAACAATAAATTATAAATAATGCACAGACGTTTTTAACATACCTGAGCATGATTTGAACAATCGTGGCGTGCCTTGGAAAAAATATTAAGTCCGAAAATTAACACGTTGTTATTTATTTTGTTTCTTTTATTATATATATTTATTTATTTTCTATGTGAACTATTTTAATCCAGAGACGAGGAAGAGATAAATCGTCCCCTAACAAGCCTATATATATATATAAATATGCATATATATCTTTTTTTTGCGTTGAGATGTAGTAATCAATTTCCTAAGTGAACTATTTTAATCCAGAGACGAGGAGGCGGTAAATCGTCAGCTGACAAGCCTTAATCAATATGATGTCCCTGGGGGATGATTAAGCTGGATGGCCAACAATTAGGTAAAGGAATCAAAATAGGCCATCGCTCTCATGAAGCGGCATAATAATTACAAACGAAAGGTCGATCGGCAGGAGCGTGTCATCGCTACTTTTATCCGGGTTGCATACATTAGCAAGTAGCCAGGATAGGAGAATGACAGAATAATGTAATGGATTATTCCCGAATTCTGATATACCTCGGTGTAAGTAAAGTATGTACTTGTCTTCCTTTTAATAGAGGAAACGATTATTTTAAATTCAGTTTATACATGAAAAAAATAAAGAAAAAACGATGTAATCTGATGGGTATGTGTAAAAGTGAAACCTTCTATAATTTTGTTTTTTTTCTGTTGGTAAATGCAACACCAGCAGATAAAATAAAAATTATCGAATCTTATGCCTCCCTCCCCTATACACAGAAGAATACAAGGATTTTCTTGGCCTCTTGAAAAGTAGTGATTTTCATATTACCTTAGTTTAGTATGGGAACGACGATACATGCAGAACAGATACAACACATCTCCCATCAACAATCATTTTTAAGACACAACAACTATAGGTAATACTTTACACTTAATACCGCAGGAGGTAATACTGTAGGAGTATTTGTTTAGATGTCTTGGAGTGATGAATTGTATCTAGTTGATGTGCCTTATTTAGAGTGTTGAGTGTTATTATTTATATACAAAACTTTAAGTTTTGTCAATTTAGGCTTCATCAGGATAGAAAATAAAGATTAAATATACTCAGACAAAATTCAGCATATCTCACGCTGAATTTTGTCTGATTGTCTTTGATCTTTTCCGAAGAGAGATAATATTCAGATGGTATAAAAGCTTGTCACTTAAAAGTACCTACTTAGGCGTGTTTGGGGTTTGCCCTCTCATATTTTACGACGGTTAAAAAGACACACTTCCAGCATACAGAAATATCTTTGTATGTTTTTCTTCTTGACATTTGCGATTTATAATCCACTGATTATCAATTATAAATTTGGAATGTTGGGATAAATAAAAAATAGAAAAAAATTGTATATAAACAATTTTTGTAATTAGGTTGACTTTTAAGATTGCGGATTTTATAATTTATTTTTTATCCTGTCTGGATTAAAGTTTAACTAATTTTGTCTTATTTTTCAACATATTTCACTGCTGAATATTCGTAAACAATATGTAACAAGGTATACTGGCCGAAAAGTGGCGTGAAATACACACTCCATACCCTCCAAGATAGGAGAGTTCAGAAGGAGGTGATATATGCTTTGTGTATGCAGTAAGACAATGGGCTCTCTAAAAATATTTCAGCGGCTATTAAGGGTTAATGGGGCACATATCATTGTGGAGTCTTTGTTTGCTACACTCAAGGATCTGCCCTTCGTTTAAGGGCGGCTTTATCCAGTCTACTTTCTGTGCTAGATCTCCTAATGGTTTGTACAGTAGCCAAACAATAATTTTCAAAACAAACATATTTATTTATTCTAATTAAGAGATGTTCAGAAAAAGAAGAAATGCTAGTTTTATTTGTTTTAGTACTCTGAATTAAGAGCTTAATATAAAGTTACCTTTTATTCCTGATTTTCATGAAAAGTGGGCACTAAAAATCATGTAGGTAATGTGGGCCGTGTTCGCACTAAATTTTACAAAGTTCAACTTTACAGGAGTACTTTTTTTTTATTTTTGAACCTAGATTTTTCTTCTCTTTTTAAAATAGTCAACGTTTCCGAGCACTTCTTTTTTCCATGATAACTTGTCTGAGGTAAGAAGTGTTCTGTGAGAATATGATTTATTTTTGCTGGAATAGATGTCTATGCTTCATAAGCTGCTCCTGGTACTTGAGTAGTTAGAAATTTTAGCAGCCCCTTCTACTTCCGTACTGCAGTTTTTAACGAAAAAGGAATGATTAACCGTTCAATCAAGGTATTTTGAAAATGTTTCCAGTCAAGCATTCCTTCTGTTAATTTACACTTTTTTTCCGTATGTTTCAGTATATCGTTGAAACCCCTGAGTGATCAGATGGTATTTCAAAATTTGTTTCAATTCTTTATGAAGAGAGATTGAAACCTTTGCCTATGAAAAAGTCTAAAAGATCTGACAACTTACTCTGCGACATGGGCCAATACGTACAGGAGTTACGTATTCCTTACGTCAATACGCAAGGGTGAATAGGTTGAGGTGGCGAACGGCAGCTATCTACTTCTTGGAGTACAGAGTCTGGACTCCACTGGGGCTGTTTCGCTTTGAAATCGCCACCACCTAGAAAACAGAATCCTAAAGTGGAAAAGTAGTTTTCGAAAATTTCAGGCAATCAGTAACCAGTAATGGAAAATCGTGGAGGACAGTTATGACTGCAGAAATAGTTATGACTTTTTGTTGGCAATGAAGAAGGATATTAACTGCTTGTTTCTGGGATGTAGCAGTATATATGATGATACGGGATAATGATTAAGCCTGGAACGTTCTATCACTGCAGATTCGCCATGGCTCCTGTTATCAGGATGGTCTGTTCGATATATTGTATTGTCTCGGATAAAAAGTCGAGAGCGGGTGGTTAAATGGGTCTCTGTGATGAGGGCTATATCAATGCGTCTGTCGTTTAAAAGTACGTCTAGTTCGTTTTTGTGTTGCAATAGTCCTTTTGCATTCCAAAGTAGTATTGTGATGTTGTCTGTTGTAAAATTTAAATTTTTAATAACCATATTTAGAGCATAGAGACTATGTTAGTTGTTGAATATTGCTTATCGTGGATATAAGGAGCTGGAATAGGATCTTTTACTCTGAAACAATATCACTGAAATGTAAAGGCATATCTGAACTGATAGTACCTGAAATGGATGTTCCTATACCCTCATACCTGAATAAGTATCTTCTGGTGATCTGATCTGTGAAGTCTGGGTAGTCCAGTCGGGTTAAGGAGCTCGTTGAAGAAATGCTGATTGATTTAGGTTCAGTATGGTGCAGTGGAAGTGTTACAAAGGCTCGTTGGTCGTCTGGCGTTGGAACTGAAGGAGATTGATAAGCCTGAGGTTGACGGAGCTGAGCTCTGAAATTTTTTAGTTCTTAATAGATTCTGCAGCCTTCCTAATTCGCTGGACAGTTGGCATATTTTGCTGGTGCATCACGTGTTTTTCCACACTCACCTGAAATGTGGTTTTCTCCACACCAGACACTCCTATGAGGATGACGGCAATGGTGGTGAAGTCGCATCAAGAGCACTCAACAGCTCGTTTCTTACGAGGTTCTTCAACTTCTACCCGATAATGAAATATCTTTTTAATGTCATAAATAGCTTTAGGATATGTTTCTGGCTCAATATCGACGAAGAACATCGGAAGTGGTGACTTGATAAAACGCCAGCGGCTCCATTGGAATCCCTTCCGACGGTATACGCCCTTCTTCCAGGGTCTAAGTCCACTAACTATTTAATTTAGCTCACATGACACTCTATAAAGTACAAATATAAACTAAAACACTAACAAACTGAGACACACAATTTTTGTAGTAACCTCACTTTAATAGCCGATCAGCTGATCCATATATAAAATTTAAATTTTATTCTTTATTCTGTACAGCAGGAGGCAAATCTTTATCAAGGTGGCAAAACTTACATAATTACAATATATTTTTTAGGCTTTTAGCACTAGTCAGAGTGACAACTGAGAGTCATCAGTATTTGGTGCATACGTCATCAATATTCGATTTTTAGACCATTTCCAATTTATTTTCCTCGATATATCGTGAGCGGGAATCGACAGGGGTAGTGTTTACATCCCATAAATTTCGACTTTTTGGCTTAAGCCTTTTTCAAAAAACAACATCGATGTACTTATACACAGGCTTTCTAAGAACCTCAGCAAACAGTGATGATCAAGTGATGAACGTGAACCTCAGCAAGCAAACAATAATGAAAGTGAACCTCAGCAAACAGTGATGGATCATCAAGTCTTTTCTTCTCTTAATTTATTTTTAATTTTATTAATTATTACCATACAAACATTTTGAATTATAGCGTTATCGGAGGCATTAACGATGCCAGATGTTAATGAGCTAATACGTAATACCTAATTTGTAAATAACGTAAATGTACGGTAGTTATGCAAATTTTCATTTTTTTTTTTTTTGACCAATGATTTTTCAAGCTACTTTTGAGATTTAAAACTTATGAAGTGATTCCACAAGCTCTCTTTAAATTCATGACTAATAAAATTTAAATTGGTTTTAGTTAGTATATTTTTTCTCACATTTCTGAAACATCAAATTTGCACCAATAGTGGTCATTTGGAAATCGACTCATTGCATTAGTGGTGGACCAACAATTTAACAACTTTATCTTGGATTAAAGTCTAGTTTTATAAAACTTGAAATACATTTATGAAATGTTTTGTTATTTTACAACGCTTAGGGTCTCGTTAATGAAGAACAAATGCGAAACAAGAAATAAGTCAAATTAAAAGTTGTAACTTCGAGAAATAAAAACTTATATTTATAAAAGTACTTAAACCACTTTATAATATCTTGTATTAGCTGCATTTACTACAAATTTGAAGCTGAATTTAGCTGTCTTGTTTTCACAATTTAATTATCCTCTAAGCCAACCTACACTACTGGTACATTTACCTTATTTTTCAAAACTTGAATTCAATGCGCATAGACAATCTCTCGAAAAAAATATTTTCCACTTTCCTATATAATGTTAGTTAATTCAGCTTCCTTGTTTCATGGTATTCAGTTGTTTTCCTTAATTTTTTTGAGTAATTTGACTAAAAATTGATTTGTACAATTGAATAGATATTCGCACTTTCCAATTCTTGCTAAATCAATAGAGTGATATTATAATTATGGGGAAAATTTCTTTGATGATGTTGCCCTACTACCATGGCGGATTTAGCCCTCACAAACTACCTTTTTTTCTTTATTTTTACCATCCTGTCGCGAAATACGAAAACAGATGGTCAATCTTAAAGAGGAGCATTGATAATATCAATTGCTATGATAGTAATAGTAACTAAATATATTAATGGGTATTAGAATATAATTAATTATTTTCCTATTTTTTATCTGCTGGATACATTTTACTATATAGAGATGCAGTGTAGGTAGCCTTGCAATAGTATACAATTTTACAATTGTGCATAAATCTATAATACGCATTTAATATAAAATTTAGTCAAATAAGTTGAGTATATCAAAAACTAGTATATGAGAATTCTATATTATTTGTTATATAATAACAAATAACTTTAGATAAAACAAATATTTTGGATTCAATTTTCTAATAAATATATATATATATATATATATATATATATATATATATATATATATAAAACCCATCAAACTTCCGAATCTTTTTATACAGTTTAAAAAAATAGATTTACAATGAAGAAGTACAATGCAATACGAATACAAACGATACAAATTGAAATATTTATAATTTTAATGGTTAAATGTAAGCATAATATTGTTAAGAAAATTTATTATATTAAAAATTGAATAATAATTCAAATAAATGTAAAATTTTCAATGGGATATTGCAACGTTTGAATACGTTTTAGAAATTATAGGCAAAGAGATATTAGAAAATGGACAATAGGATTCAGAAAAGTCGATATAGGACAAATTAATAATAAAAATGATTTAGAATTATGATAGGATATATGTATCCAGAATGTGATAACCAATTAAATTATGGAATCAGCTTTTTATATAAATAAAAAAATATATTTAAATTTCAGATAAGTGGGACTATTGTAGGAAAGATAAAATCATTAAAATTGTATGTGTATATATATATGTATATATATATATATATATATATATATATATATATATATATATATATATACACACAAATTAATCATTTTTAGTCAAGCAAATGTTTCATGTTGAATTAATCAAACAAGCGGCGCGATATTCAGCGTTGCTTATTTTGTATATGTTATATCTAAGTAATCATTATGGTCTAGATTCCGGTCAGCAAAAAGTCTAAAATTTTTGGAGTGCGCCATAATATCATCCAATAAAAATAGACACTTTGTACGTGCCTCAGTGATTAGCTCTGTGCACAATGATGTCACCATCGGACATTTTCTCCGCACGATTTTTCGAAAAAATGGTTTCCCTTAAAAGAGTTTTCGGTTTTCTTTTTGAATTAAAAAAAAAATAGTTTAATGATGCCTTAGAATATAGAATCATAGAACACAATATCGCGAATTTGACTTGTCGGACTCCCCCCCGGTCAAAAGATTTTTGCAACATTGCAATTATTCTAATAGATTAACAAAAAAAAAAGATATTAATTACTCATATATACTTCATTTAGTCTTTAAAAAATGTTGGGCCCTAAGAATTGAGGTATTTATTTCAGATATAGTTTATTGTTGGTATTATAAAAGATCTACAAAAATTCAAATGTGACTCTAATAAGTCAGGACATGAAATTCAATAACAAGGTGCTCGCTCTATGGATTTACTTCTAATTAAACTTGGATACAGTTTCATCGATTTAAATTTCTCCAAGTATAATGATAATGAAGATTAAAAAGGGAATCCAAGTTTTTAGTTTAATAATCAGTATAATTAACTGTTTTTAACTATTTTTTTACAATTTTAGCATCAGCTTAAATAAATTCTTTTATTCCTTTAAGTGCACTACAGATTTTTTTTTACTATTTTTTTTCAGGTCTTCTATATGATTATCATCTTCCTCCAAACACCGTCATTAATAACTTAATTCAACCAATTAATTATAAAGCTTTGATTAATGACTAATGTTGATGGGAATAGAATCTGATCCAATATAGGACGGATAGAACCTATAGAGGCTAAGATTGGATGACACCTGGAGGACAAGTGCCCTTCTCGAGAATAGACTCGTTTCAATTACTGAGCGCCGCATTGCAGGGCCCCAAGACAAACAGCCGTTATTAATCTAAGGATATATAAGGAGGTAGGGGGGTGTGTGAGTCTGTGTGTGTGCCTGTGCGCAATAATGAACCCACTCTCTTCCTCCGGGGCCGGCTAATGAACAAACAAGATTTTATATGACTAATGCCCATAATACTCCGCGCTGCCAGAATTGGCAAAATTTCCTCCTGGCTCGCATATTGCCCTCGGGAAGAAAATGATTTCCTACTCCCTCCCCCCTGGCGAGAAATAAGAAATCCCCGGAATCTGGATCTCCCTCCCCCTCTCCTAGCGGAGGATTCGTTAATTATCAGACTTTTCAGGAGGGGCTCATAATTGTTTTTCTTTTCCTATTGCCGGCCAGTGGGATTAATTCCGGATTCTCATTACAGGGATTGTTCTCTATTGTACTCTACTTATAAAGGCTTTATTACGTTTTTAATTTATTGAACCTGCTGTCGCCTGGGTGGGCTTTATGGAGGAAAATATTAATTTCGAAAATATATTCAATACGGTGAAAATATGACCAGGAACGGTCTTCTATGCTACTGTAAATGACATACTAAATTTTTTTTACATATATACTGAATGAACTTTCATAAAAATGAAGGTTTTGAAACTTTTGCAATATGTAACCAACAATGAACTAAAAACTCTAGCCTAACCTTTGTGTAATTGCGAACAACTGTAAGACACTGCTACCGAGCACCGATCCGGCAGAGTAACGTAATCGACCGGACGTTGGGTTTATCGGGTTTCGGATAATCGGGACTTTAGGTTAATAAGTTTTTTCGGCACTACTCCAGTTCCGCTACCCCAACATGGCGGGTCGGCTAAAGATTTTGGGACTGTCTGTACATCGAATGTCGAAAGCTTCCGTGTCTGTTAACTTTTTAACGGCCAATGTTTCCAATTGGGAACAAATGTTTGGAACAATTTAAAAAGTTTTTGTGGTTTTTAAATCTATAAGTATACACTCATTCAACATTTTTATTTGCTTATAGGTAGTCAAAATTGAATTTTGGATGCAAAAACTGAGCAGATTTTTCAAATTTGAATTATTACGATTTTTTGAAATACGTGAAATATAACTATTTATATTATACGTTTTAATTTATTTTTTTTTAATGAAGATTTCGATTCGATTACATTTTTGTTGGTATGCAGTATATATTTTTTGGAAATCTTTTTGCTCTCCTATTTTTTTTTCTATAGTACCTTCTCTATTTCAGACATTTAAAAAAATGTGTAGAAAAATAATAAGTTTAATCGCTAACAGCCATTCTTCCCAATTGGAAGTATATCGAAAATCCTGCAAAAAAAAATCTTTTTTTTAAAAAACTGGCATTCGTTATGTTTTGTATGAAAAATTAAAAAGCCCCCCAAAAAAAAAAACGAAAAATTAAAATTTTATATAGTTACGAATTCGGTCAGTTAAACATTAAGGCGGTCACTAACGAATACTCCTTCTTTGCGAAACCAATGCTATTTATAAAAAATATTTGTATTCAAGAAAATAGAACAATTCATACTTATATTCATATAACTTTAATTCATTACCAATCAATTACTTATACAAGGTGGCAAACTCTCCTGCATGATCTCTTTTCGCTCATGCCTCATGAACCCATTTACCTTTTTTCTTCACTTGAATATCTTCTCATTCTTCATCTAAAACAAAAGCGATCATTATTGACTCATATTTTGAAAACTTACAATTTTAAAAAAAATTGAAAACTTAAAATAGTGGTGGAAGCTTTAAAATTGGAGGAAAAGCAATACTGACATGGTACTGATTTGTGGGAATGAGGGACCATGGATAACACTGATACTGAACTGTCACTACGCTGACACGTCACGGACAGGTGTAAATGGACCCCAAGTATACCATTTGGGATCATTCCTTTAATTCTAATCAACAGATTTTTTTAAATCATAATATCAGTAATGACTAAGAAGAAATTTCTCATTCGGATGATACTGGATGATTCACAAAGACTTTTCGATAGCGTTATGATGAAAAACATCTATGCAGATTAGAGTTAGCACATCTCACATCGGCATTCTAAAAGAGAGTATATGTTGAGCTATTTTGGAGTGATTTCTTCATTTGGGTAGTCTTTCTTAGAATGTTCAAAAGAGATATTTTAAGTCAACATTTATGTGATCTTATTTTTTTCAATCTTGATGATGAGTGATTTGGCGAAAGGATGACTGCAATTCGAGAGGTTCAAGACTTCTTTTGGAATTGATCAAGTTTCTTATTTACAATACGCTTTAGGAGTCGGTATCACTTACGGACTGTAAGGACTTTACGGTTTAAGTTAAATGTTAGTCATAGCTTTCTAGAAATAATATAGAAAAAATATGATGTAATATTTGTTTTTTTTTTTTTATGTATGCCTGTTTAGGGAATTTTATACATAAATTATTTAGTGTTCTTTCGCTTAATTAATTAATGAGACTTTGTGACAATTACTTAACGAGTAATGTGTGTTCGAACAATACAGCAGTTCAATTTCTAAATTGAATTATTTTAGACATCCAACTCCGGAAGACATAGATCAGACTTCGCAGACTCCTTTGACTGCCCTGATACTCCGGTCCCTCAGGAAAGAAGACAGCGAAATGTCTCGATATTTATCTCTTCACCTTCGGATTTTTTTTTTAATTTACTGCCTTCTGGAAATTCACAAAATTGACTGAGGCCTAGATAAAAACTATCACAAAAAAAAAAAGGACTGAAAATGTGACATTGGACTAAAATACCTTTTTATCGCTTACGTCAGACCGTGATGTGTCAGCATTTAGCGCAGGTTGGATTTAGTATCCTACAATAGAATTTTAGGTGGACGTTTTTTGGCGGGTGTGAAATGTTTTCGGTTGCCAGGGTTATCCCTTGATTCCTAAATTTATCGGTGTCAGATGTGAGGCTTCACACCTTCGGACAAATCTCCGAGATGAAATGTCCGACACTTTTTTCGTCCTCTAACTGCGTCCAATTTTTAGATGCTGGAATTGTTCGGTAGAACAAGCGAAAACAGGACTGGCGTACAATAACATCCTGAAATTCCTAAAATAAAGGAACATCCAAATCTGAACACGGATGGAAATATATTCGGATCTACTACCTAGTGTACATCAGAATCGAGTATGCTACTATTTCCAAGAATATTACTGAAACCACCAAACTACTCATATATTAATAATATGAAGTGATTTAAAATATGCATGTACAAGCGAATTATAACAAGCAATATTCTGGCGCATAGTATAATTTGATAAAGAAACATACTATTTATAAATTGCCGTATTATTATTAACTGTCTTTCGGTTATATGTTATAAAAAATCAGTTTAAGACCAGTACAATATATATATATATACCTGAATTTTATTAAAAAATATTGAGTAAAATATGGATACAAACAACCTTCTCTTACCAAATTCTTGTCTTGAAAAATATAATTAATGTGAACAAAAAGATCAAAATTAAAAGTAATTAAAAAAGGAAGAAAATTCATTTATTTTCTCCTATTCATCCTGGATATATATATATATATATATATATATATATATATATATATATATATATATATATATATATATATTGTTTTTATTGTTTAATATAATTTTTACTTTTTTTTGTTTCTTTAGCCTAATTTTAATTTAACTTTTAGATTCTGTACGATAGAAGTTTAGTTTATAAAACAATTTATTTTTATTATTTTCTTTTATGATCTATTTTAAGGTATGCGAATCTATACTATTTTAATTTTTTTGCTTTTTTTTAAATTTTAAATGTTATATAACATTTTAGTATGATATGACGTTATAAAGGATTAGCTGGAAAATACATTAAAACAAAGAAAAATTAACATTATTTACTTCAACGAAGAATTTCTCATGTAAATTATATATTTGTTACTTTTTGTTACTTATGGTTTACCTTCAACGTGAACTTTAAATAATTTATATTTAAACCAAAAATAATCAATGTATAACTATAATCAGGTCTTAAAATGTAACTTACCTAGTAACACAATAAGGCGTTTAAAACAACCAATTTTTATGAGTTGTGAATTTATACTTTAAAATATTTACAATTATTTAATGAACTATGAGAGGTACGGAAAAAAATACTAAGGTAAGTTTTAAAAATATGTATCTTGTCTAAATTATATATTTGTATTTATGAATATATTTATGATATTATATATATATATATATATGATATTATATATAAGTATCTTATGAGGAGTAACAACCATTATATTTGGGCAGCATTATTTAATTTTAAATAAACAGTTCTTGGATTGGACTTAGCATACTTAAGGTAAAGAAAGTTGTGTGAGATGGCCCACCAGATATTTATTTCTAAGTATTCGTATTTTAACTGATAAGCTCATATGCAAATAGATAATATATGTAAATATATACATAATATCATATATTAATATATGCAAATAGATAGGTAATTTTATAGACATTTGATTATCATCTGATCGTTATATGATTTTCCTATTCACCTGAAAATGGGATTGATCACGTTCACGCAATCATTAACAAAAAAATATTTATGCGTTTGCAAAATTTTGCGCTGTTCCTTTCCCTTATAAATTGTCGTTAGCCTCATTTTAAGGATTTAACATTTTTCATTCTAGCTTAACGAGAAACTGGTACAAGTTACGAAGGCTTCATTAACTTCAACACAAATTTACCTTCTTTGGCTCTCAATAAAAATATTGAGATATCTGAAAAGTGAGCCCTGCCCATTCTACTATTCACTGCTGGTGCTTAAACTCCATTTACGACTTAAATAAATCATTGGTGAAATAGACATAATGTGGTCCCCTCCCCCCCGGTCAGTTGCAACTACTCCATAAATCCTCCGACCAGATGGAAGATATAAACGGCTTAAAATCGTTAAAAGAATAAAGATCACTGTATTAAAGGTCAACCCTTTCAAGGCATCATCCTCATTTACGGTTTTATTAATTCGAGTATTATCTTGATGTAATAAAATCGGCATAAAATCAACGCTGCCCTTTAGCAAAAGCGGATCTTGATAGGAACTAGACAGAGTACAAAATCTTCATATGTCTTCTCAGTCGTATTATAATAACTTAATCCAAATTTTACTAAGGCTATGAAATTGCTAGCGGATCTGAGATTGGTTTATGAATACAAATCTCAGGGAAAAAAAATAAATTGGCGGGCATAAATGAGTAGCTAATATAGTGAAACCGTCTCTTTTCATGTAGACCTATTTAGTTACCTATTTTGAATATACTATCTATATAGATCTGTTTAACCTATGTATTTATTCCTGACCTATTCTATATTCTGTTTTGAATGTATTGTTTATATAGATCCGAAAATATTGTTCTTGATTACTTTCATTAAATGAAATCCTAAATAAGCGAAAGGGGATAGCAAATGGTTTCCGAAATCTCAATTTATAGGTTTCTTAAATTTTATGATATTCTGACGATAAAATATTAGTTAGGGATTGATAAATTATTTGCCACTTCTATAAATTTGTTTTATTGAAAACTAGTTTCGAATGTTATACATTCATCCTCAGTTCTAAAAACACAAACAAAAAATTCAAAAATAAGCAATTCAAAATATAGTTTGGTATTATTATACATATTAAATTAGGTTAATATAAATCAGTATTATAAAACATTTATGAATTATGAACTTAATTAAGACAAGAAATCAAATACATGTTGGTACTCACCAAGGTTTAAATGGATTATATCAAACAGAAAAGTTTGTACTGGTTTCTTCTCGCATTGTACTAACAATGAACGAAAGGTAGGTGGGATGTTTTTAGGTAAACGGTTTAAGGGTCAGGGTTTTTCCAATAATGCCGGTGAGTAATTGTTTTTTCTGTTATAGATGGGAATAAATTTAAGATTGGACTATTGGAGATATTTATTTGGTCATTTAAGCAAAAATCTGGATTGGATTTGAAGGATTTTATTATTTCAAGTGCTTTATATATATTTAATTTGAGGCTTTTTTCAACGTGATGTATTAAGTTAACTCCTGAGTCTTTGATGAATTTATGATTATTTTCATTTAAATGAATTGCAAAGTTGGAATTATCAGTCTTTTAATCTTGGAATTATTATATGCACGTATATGTTCCTTTAATCTCTGATTTAGCGATCTTCCATTTTTTTTCTGTGTATTTGGCTGTACAATCATTACAATTTAGTTCGTATACTCCGCTTTTTTGGATAGGGTCTTTTTTGTCTTTAGGAGAAGAGAAATATGAGGATAGGGTTTTTTCTATTTTAAACGCAGGGTTTAATCCTAGTTTTTTCAATACATTTCCGACTTTGATGGATATAGGGCCGTAATATGGAATCAAAACATAATGTTTCGGGATGGGCCTATCTTCGGGGATTGTTGAATAGAACTGAGGATGAATGTATAACATTTGAAACTAGTTTTCAATAAAACAAATTTATAGAAGTGGCAAATAATTTATCAATCCCTAATTAGATTGATCCTTCTATACCATCATGCGGATGTCAACTGATAAAATATTAGGATCATATTCAAAATAAATGCAATTTTACACAGTTCATAAATAATTTTTACGAAATACAATTTGTCTTAAATTATTACGAATGCATTGCGGTAGCATTGAATTCTCCAAGTTAAAGTGACGCCTAGGCTCAAAAGTGAAAAAAAAAATTACCTTAAAAATTCTTATGAAGTTTATAAAAATATTGACATCGACGTCGTTTTTTGAAAAAAAAAAGCGTAAACGCCATTTAGCAAACTACATGAAACACTCGAAACGATTTTTCTCCAATTAATAATATATTTTTTTCCAATTTTATTCTTTATTGTATACTAGAGGACTTTATTAAGGTGACAAAATCTTTATAATTACTTATATTTTAATATTTTTAAGACTTCTAGTACTGGTTAAGGCCAGTGTGACTACTGAGAGCCGTTGGTACTTGGTGCTTGCGTCATCAATAGTCGATTTTTAGACGATTTCCAATTTTTTTTTCTGTACATCTTAAGCGGGGTTCGATAGAGGCGGTATTTAAGTCCCATAATGAGTTGAAACCTAAATTTCGAATTTTTGGCGCTTAAGCCTTTTTCAAAAAACGACGTCGACTTATTGTATAGGTATATTGTGGATGTTCCGGAAATGGAAAGGGTCCAAAAAAATATATATAAACTAAAGTAAAATCGAGCTTGTGAGGTCATTGTTCGAGCAAAATTTATTTTCAGAGAAAAATAAATAAAATTATATTTATATTGTTTATAATATTTTATGAATTTTCCTCATTTAAGGTAAAACTCATGACCAGTGACATTCCTGATACATGGGGATTGTACATTTTATAAATAATTAAAAATTTGGTTTGGACTTTTGAGACTACGCTAGCTCAGTAATAATTCTATGCACTAGGAAACTAAATTGAATAAATACTCAAAGCATTATATTTAAAGTTAATCATTAGGATAACACTCATGAAAATGAAATAAAATACTGATCATGTTATTCTGGTTTTCGTACTTCTTTCGTTACAATTAAACTTGGCATGGAAAACACAAATTTGGTGTAAGCTGTAAACAAAATGGCTACTCTTTACCAACCTAACAGATAAAGATTCCCATAAATCCCTTTCAAACTTCGATAATATTCCTGAAGTAACGCATATGACTGATTTTTAGGACAGTACTAAAACTTGATAAACTGACATGTGTAACAATAGTTTTTATGGTATATCTTGTATTATTCTGTTACTAGTTTTCCTAATATAATCCTAAAATAAATTTATTTGTTTATAAAGAAGTAATCAAAGATGTTACAGCCTGGCTAATGACAGAAAAAAATAAAACAAATCTTCAACTAAATGTATATTTTTTTTGCTGAATGTAGAATTTAGTTATCTGATGCCTATTTGCTATAATTACATTTCCTTTATTTGTATAATTCAAAATCTTTAAGTGACGTAGAAAAATTTAAAAATAAAGTGAAATCTTTGGACTGCAATGGTGCATAAATATTGTAAATGACCCGTTACCCATGTTAAATTTAAGTTATTTGTTTTAATTTTATTATTATATTTTTAATGTTTGAAATTACAATAATGGCTCCAATGTGAAATATTCATTAAAAAAAAATAAGAGGAATCTATTAAATATGAAACTGGATAGCCAGATGTACCATTCAGCTTACAAACAATAATGTCATTTTGATTTAAAAAAAAGGAACTTTTTGAAATCTATCGCATACAGAAAAAAAATCATGCATTAGTAACTTATTTTCCATAGTTAACATCAAGTCGGTTCCGTCACGCAAGGCTTTTATACGTACATGCTTTCGAAATTCAGTTATTTTTAAAGCTAAATAATTAATATTAAAAACCTCAGCTCGCCCAGAAGTTCACTGCCGATAAACCAACAGCCATTGTCACAACTCTTCTTCCCCTGAACCTTATAAAATCCTGAGTCTATAAGATCTAAAGCGAAAACATATACAAAATAATAATGATAAATAAATAAATTTCATCCCCTTGGAAAATTTTGTAAACCTTTTCTTTTGTTAAATTCAAAGCTTTATTAAGATTGAATTTTAAAAATGACTAAATGAAAATATTGAAAAAAGTCAGACTCGACATTTATTTTACGTTTAGATTTTCGAACATATACTTTTGACTTATAAGTTATTTTAAATTTTAAAAAACAAAAGAGCCTGGTTGTCCTTCAGTTGCTAGGCTACTTGATAAGTGTTTGTTGTTTTGTTTTTTACTATTAATGTTGGAAGGAATTATTTTGTAAACAAATTTTTAAATCCAGCCCACTCTAGCTCAGTGATTATTCTTTCCAACCTTGACGATCCCCTCCTTCCCTCCCCCCGGGCACGAGCGGAAACCTGAGCCTCCCCAACAAGTCGTCAGAACCTCATCGGTGCGGAAACACCCTCAGACGCGGGTAGCGGTTAATGAAAAAGAAATCTAATAAGAAAAAAAGAAATCGATACTCTCATTGAAGGCTGTTAATTAAGACGCCCCCCGAGAGAAGATTTCCAACTCCTAAGGGTTCCTGATCCATCACAATGGACGACTTTAATTGTGTTGCATCCTCCGGTTGCCTTGGGGACTCCCCCGACTATGAAATATTACACCGCTCTAAGAGCCGGGCCTTAGCCGAGTCCAATCAATGGAATCCTTTTCTTTCCTCAGCCTCTTTACTATATTATGATAGTCTGTCTTAGCTCTCACCCTTGTGTCTTCGCTCTGAGGTGTCAAGGGGCGTCTGTGAGTGCTATTAGAGGTGACTAACCTGAAAGTCACCTGAGGTTACAGATGTCATGAAAAAAATAAATTATTCTTAAAATTGAAAGCTCACTGATTGTATCAGCATTTTTGTATCTAATTTATTGTATACAAACATACATATTACCCAAGTATGGAAATTTATTTTTAAATTGAGTAACAATAGCTGAAATAGAAACAGCCGTTGTTCCGTATCGGCTTTCTGAACTAGAGTTCTTGTAATGATTTATTTCAATTTTGGTGATTCTTAATTTATTTTATATTTAAACAATGGGATCTAAATGTTCTTAAATACTTAACTATTCTACTAAAATTGTAGATAAAAACTATTTCAATTTTTTTAGTAAATTACAATACATTTTATCATGCAATATTTTCTTAGCATACATTTTGTTTTTGACAGCCTGTGTCAAGATTTTGCTATGTGTCGGAAATGAAACACTCCAACTAATCACTAGATACCTCTGAATGTAAAGCTGTTTCTTCGGTCAGAGAAAAAAAAAAAAATAAAATAACATTATTAGGAGAACCAAAAACAAATTCATTGAGATCAGAAAAACAATATTTCTTTCTATTACCATACTGCCTCGATCTTATATAGTTAAGTAAGTATCCGTAAATCTGAAGCGAATAAAGAATTTAATACAGTTAATAATATGGATGTCATTTTATAATGGTCAATAATATGAATGTCACTAGACTGGAGTATATAGTCTCGAAAAAATATCCTCTGTGCTAAAGACGTACAGGAAATGTTTGTTGAGTCTTTTTTCATCAGCTCACGTTGGCCATTTCTTTTATGAGTCTCCCAATAACAGTAAAACTTGATCCCATTGCCATTAAACTCAATTTAACTCAAAATAAATTAAATTATATTATATTGACTTGCAATTTAGTCATTCTCGTCTAGAATTTGTGTGCGTTTAATCTTGTTTATTTGTGCCATGGCGTACTACTCAGAAGAAATCTCTTGGTGAACGAGCTATAGAGTTCCAACCGATTTTAATAGTTATAGTTGGTGCCATTGAACAGTATTCAACCATAACAATCAACTAAATGGCAAATCGTTTTATGGTGACAACAACGATATACTGTATGGATTTTCAAGCTATGGTCGCCAGTGAAAATCTTTCTACTGTAATTTAAATGAGGCTGAGGATAGTAAGTAGATACTATTCAAATTCCTAATATCACCAAAACTAAGAAAATTAATATTTTAAAAATTATAATTAAAACAAATTTGGCTAATTTGATATAATTATACTGATTGATCGCATAAAAGAAATGTTATACAATATTATATAATATAAATATTATAGCTGGACTACAAGAGGTCTGTAAGTAATATTTTCACTCATGAAAAACGCTGTAATCTGGCGCGTACGGAAATTTTTTTTTCGGGTGTAGGATTTAATTAGTTTTTCGGTAAGGTGGGGATTTAGAGAAGGTAAGCTTAAGTGTCTATAATCGCCAAATGGTGGGTACGTTTTAAGGATAAAAATAAAAATACAAAAATTATTACTCCAAAATACAAAAACAACAATTTTTTTTGGAGGGGGGGAGAAGAGGAGGATATATCGCCCTCCGTACACCACTGGGTGTAGTTTTATAATTAAACGGTATAAGTCAAATAAAGAAAGATGGGATGAGGTGAGCGCTAAGTGAATCACAGAGACGATGACTGCCTTAGAGATGAATTATTTAAGGCCTCTGACTGATGACTCGGTTGGCAAGGCGGATCCTCTAGGCGAACTCTGCCATTAAGTATTCCCAAAGCAATCAAGTTCTGCTGAATATCTGACCAGTACCAGTAGATAGGAAAATAAGAACCAAAGATCATTAAGAAACATTTCAGTAAATAATTTAAGAAGAACCTTTTAGTGAGCATGCGCCAAACAATAACTTTTTGTTATAGAAATAACAATTAACTTACGAATTAGTGCATGCGATTGAAATAATGTAAAACGAATCAAATGTAAAAAAAATCAAGATGGCGCATTTGACAAGGTAGCTGAAGTTATGTAGAAGGATAAGAAGTTTCCCTCCTCGAGCGTAACTTCTCAGCCTAAGCTCCGCCCACAAGGATCTTCCTTAAGTTGTTGGCCTATATTTAGCTGTGATTTACTTATTTCTGGATTTTTTAAATATGTTTTTATTCGCTTTCAAATATTTCCATTTTGATTGCGCGTGCGTATGCATTAATATAATGTTATATTTGATAAACCATTTTCTTGTGCCATCTCCTCTATACTGGGTGTTATATCGGCGGCATATTATTTTAGGATTTGGGAGACCCATTGGGTACATCAACCTAAATAAAGTGCGGATCTGACTCATCAATAGATTAAGAGAAACCTTGTAGTTAAGCTTGATAATACTTCACCTACTGACATACAAGTTGGTCTGGAATTATTATTTGTTCATGAACTACCACACCCAAAACTCTTAGTGGTTAATGATTTTTTTCTTCTTTTCGTAGCTTATTTCTGATAGTATCAACTAACAATGAAAATTCCTTGTGTCTTAATCATAGTTCCTATAATCCTGTGATGAGTTTTTATTCTAGTTTTTCGTATCCGTTGATTTTGTTCGGCTCCCTTTGAATATTTAGTACAAATGCTGAACACCTAGAACCATGTTAAAAACAAATGATATAACCTCCACAACCTGTTTGCAAGCCGGGGCGCTATGTCTGTGTGGCGCTATGATACAATATATAGAAGTGGAATGTGACCTAAGACTCTCAGAGGATTTAATTAATTCTTGATTCAGATTACAAATATATATATATATATATATATATATATATATATATATATATATAAATTGTCTATAATAGATTAATCGGTATGCTGTGTAAATTAGCCACATTTTTAAGAGGCCATTCTCAATATAATAAAGTGTTATTGTTGTATAAATTATGACGGGAAAAATCATCATTCTTTCTTTACGAAGTTGAACGTCTTATTTTCAAATCTTTTTATATCAACTTTTTAAGCTTTAAATTTAAGCTAATAGATCTCCATTGTCTGATGAAAATATTGATCTATTTAAGTAGCTTGATTGAACATATTAAATAAACAATAAATAGATAAAAGGCTTAGCGGAACTTCTTGCCTACAGCCCTCCCTCCACCGATTTCCACCAAATCCCCCAGCTCGGACCTAGCACTATTCCCCCATCTACGTTTCGGTCGAACCTAGGATGCTTGCCGAACAGATTAGCGCTGACTATCCCCTTAGTGATTCGTCCGTTGGTTGAACATATTGCTAATAAAAAATAAACTAACGTTTAGGTCTTAGAATTATTTATTTTATAATGGATGCTTATGTAGTTGTCCATGGATGTATATGAGGGAGAGTTTATCGATTGGAAAGAGAGATTCGGTCCAACTTAGACCGAAACGTTGGCGAATTATAAAAATAAGGTTCACTTGTGCATAAGTGTGTTTTCCTTCATTGGCCGCATCTCTCCCTCTTTCCTTCCCTTCCTCCCCCCTCTTACACCTCTCCCGACGAACTTCTCTAATTTAATAATATTTTAGTAAAGATAAAATTAAATATACATGTATAAAACGACCGCGGTTCAAAACCTGACTTTACTAGTTTGTTTTGTTTTATTTAAATTTAGTGCAACGAAAATTAGCGAGTCATATTAGGGTGTAGCTATATCATGCTATGACAGTTCCGTGAGACCGAATTAGGGAAGCTACTGTGATTATTTGGCATTAAAAGAATAATTAACGTTATCACTATATAATCATTAAAATAAAATGAATGTGAAAAATCCTGTTTAAATTTAAAGAATGAAAAAACACTTTCTCGTTCATACCTCACGAAGATGACACCAGGAACAGCTAATGGGAGAAATCAGAGGATTTTGGGAAAGTGGTCTCATCCCAGTTGGGAATCTGCTCCTCCTTATTGCCTCACCTACGACCAGGTTCCACGCCCACGATCCCAACAGTTAACTTCGTATTTAATGTGATTTAGTGAGAGGTTTAAGTCGGATCAAGGAAAAAAATAAAATTAAAACGAGGTCGCTTTCTTTCATGAAATTTTGGAAGCTCAGGATTCTGTATCGAAGAATTTATATGGCCCCTGAGATACTACAGATCATCCTCATTATACCCCGGGGGTACTATCTTGATTCAGCGTCATTAAATGCAAATTGTGTAAAATGCATCATAAGTATAAATAAAATTATATGGTCGTAAATAGCATAATATATATTTTCAACAAAGAATACAAATTTATCATAATTTATTATTTTCACATGTATACCATATATAAAACTATTGATGAAATCATGAATTGATTATTTTTTAATTACTTGAGGGTATTGATAATTTCTGTGTTTTAATTTTTGCTCTTACGAATAAACGCATTTCCCTTTTATTCCTTAAGGTGGCTAACTAAATATTTTCTATTTAAAATAATCAGATCATTAGCTATCGTAGATCTCTGACTTATTCTTATTGAATGTGATGCTATTGATGTTGGCGCCATCAATGACCTCATTAAATATAATCTTAATATAATTATATAATATAATATAATCTTAGCGGTAAGCGGACTAAGCGACCTTGTAGGGCTCCCAAAAGGGGCTTCGATGTGTTTCAAAATTCTTAACTTAAAAATTTTTGAAAGGACCAAGAAAGTTCAAATATCCTCCATGAAATAATCTAAAAAGATCTAAAAACAAAAGTTTAATTTATGGCCTCTAAGTCTTGGCCCATCTCTGGATACCCTTACTTGAAATAACTAGGCAACGAATATTCCTTCGGGCAAGGAACACATCTTTGTTATACGAATATCAGTTAATTATTCAAAGCTTAACAGTGAATTTTTTTATGGAAGCACTTAAATATTTTTCTTTATAAAATTCTTGCAAGAACATTCTTCAACTAATTCAGAGAATAACTAATGGAACTCCTTTATGCTTTCTTTCAAAACAAACTTTTAAACAGGTGTATATTATTAAACAGTGATTTGTTATTTCCAAGTAGTTATGTAGTCCCTCAATTAGTTGTAAACTAATATGAACATTATTATAAACCGCAACCAACCAAAATTTAAAAAAAAAAAATCATTACCGCAAATGAGAGCTGCATTAGGATAATTAACATATACATATATCATTTTATGAAATAACATTATTCATAAAGTGAAATTGCATGAGGGAACATACTATCATAGAGCTTAATTGTTTTGAAAGCAATACTATAAAATAAAAGGTCTACTAAGTGCTGTAAATTAAATCGACAAATTAAAGATGTCTTTACAAAACGGTTTAGATTCCAATTTTAATTTACGGTCGCAATTATTGCCTGAGAACACAAAGTGGGCGGCGAGGGGTGAAATAATGACAGAAAATATTTATTCGGGGGCCCTTTAAAAGTCATTAAAAAAATCCTTCGTTAGATTTAGGAGGGGGTCGCTGCAGCTTTATAACGGAATCGGGGAAAAAAAAAAGAAAAAAAAAGGAAAATTAACGCTAAACTGGAGAAGAGAGAACAAACAGAATTAATGACCTCATTAAAAAGGTTTACCAGGGGCCTGTGGAAATTAATTTGGGTTCGGAGCAACAGGGTGTTTAAGAAGACCCAAGGGTGTCAACCGCCGAGAAGGGTTGAGATTGTGGGGGTTGAAACAAGTGGTTTCGCATCCTTAATTGACTCCACAACTAATTCTCTAATTGACAGTCTTTAGGCTAATCTCTTGATAGCACCTACTTTGAATCTTAACTACCGCCGCATTTTCCTGCCATTCTCCTCCAAACGTTTCGAATAAATATTTTCAACTTTTTTTTGTAGTTACTTTTCTGAGCTTAAAAAAAAATTGGCAGTTTGAAAAGAGTATAAAAATGTAATAATTACCTATTAAGTTTATTTCTTTACTATACAGGATGAAACAAAAGTAACTGGCATATTCTGGGCTACATAATATCCAAACTAAGTATACGAAAACGAAATTTAATTCTCATCTGAAAGTACATCAAAGGCCATTTGAATTAAAGTAGTTAACAGATTAATTAATTAATTTAGTTACAGTTATTAATTCGTCAGATGAGTGTCGTTGTTACATACACATTGATCATTTCCTGTGGATCGGCAGTCACTTCCTGTCGAATTGCTTGTTTTATTTGTTCAACAGGGCGAGGACGATGAGTGTATACCATGATTTGAGGTAGCCCCAAAGGAAAAATCACAAAGATCCAAGTCCGGTGTTGGACAGGTCAATCGTCACATTGTCGCACTCTTTACAAGTCATTCACTTAACTGATATTACTGTAACTAAAATTAATAAATTAATTACAAACTGACGAAGTTCCACGGACAAATCTTGATATTTTCTGATTTTTTCAGACGGAAAAATTATATCGTAATAATATAGTACCAACTCTTTTATTAATGTTTTATCATTATTCATTATCAGTACATGGTGTTTAGTACCGGAATTTCTTTATACGCATTAAAAATAAAAACTTAAAATATTTCACAAAGTATGCTAAAAAAAAAAAAAAATATTGAAACATGCTACAAAACAACCTAACTATGCAATTGTTTTTAATGCAATGTTCAGGTTTTACCAAAAAAGCACTGTCACAAAAATAAATAAAATAAGATATTTTCAAGGCTAAGAGGAAACAATAAATTATTGTTTATTTAGCAACATTTAAATATTTTATTCACAACTTCAAGGGTAAATGATTCTTCTTCTTTAAAACATTCATAGTAGTCTCTCAACATATTTCCATAAGTATTTAGTCTTAGAAACCCAATAGTATTGCCTTGCACTTTTGGGAATATGATTGAAAAAAATTATAAATGTTTGAAACAATATGAACTATATCCTATAAAGTCTGAAGTTGAGAATATACTCTCGAAATTTCGCAGAACAAAAAATACTTTTAAATACAAAAAACTATTTTGCCTCTTGCCTTTGAAAATTGATAGATGACTTTAAATAATAAAATAAATATACAGAGATTTGATCGTTATAAGAAAAAACTTTTTTTTTTTAAATTATAACAATAATAAACACTAAAACCAAAAGATAGAATTAAATGTATGGTGTATACGTAAAACGTATGCTTATTCACTATTCAATAATCTACAAATACAATTTTTATTTATTTTCATGCTAAAATATTTTTACATTAAGAAAATTAAAATACATCAAAATTCGTACAAACCAACAGGCATATATAATACCTTTGGAAGTTTTAAAATAAATATACAATTTATTTATGATTTTTAACAAGCCATTTCTATGAAGTTAAGATATTACTCTTCGTTCTCTCTTTCTGTTATTTATTTAATTATAATAATTTATATGCCGAATAACATGTTTTTCCTCCATTAAAATATAATAAATAAGTCCCTGAGTAATTTATAAAATTGTATAATGTACACCTAAACCCAATCAATCATGGAGACTAAAATGTTCTAACTGTAAACGGTAACTATTGCATAAACAATTTAAGATACATATTAAATGTCTGTTTTTTCTTTGAATGTTTTATTTCTCTCCAGGCATTTAGGTGCTCTTTAGTTAAAATATATGTATGTGTGTATAAGCTTTATTAACTTTTTTCATTAAAAAATATATTCTACAGCTAAAGAAGAATATGCTCATTAATTTTTTTTCATTCATTAATTAAATTTATTGTGTTCATTAATTAGATATATTATTATATCAAGAAGAGCTTTGAAAATCTGATACGGAACTGTATCAATAAAATACAAGCATCTGAAATTCCACTTGAGATGGAGGGATTATCGCCCATGGCGTGTAGTTAGAGTTAGAAGGGCCGAGATATCCCTGTCAATTAAAACAGTAATTATTGATGCCAACTACCACTTGTTGCAAATCTTATGCCTCAACATTTCATCCAATTGTCAGCTTTAGTAATACAGAAGGTTAATTGGCTGCTCTCAGCCAACCCTAAAGTAATTATTAGTAACTGGCAATCTTCAATTTCTTTATTTTCATATCCTCGTTAATTATTATATAATATTTTTTTTTAATTCAACTTCACATATTTTTTTATTGATGTTCTATAAAATTTTGAAAACCAGAATCACAACTTAAATTAATATATTTTTTTTTAATTCATGGCTATCGACACGAAAGGCTCAGTGAGATTCACATTTTACAATCTTCATAGAGTTGTGAAAGTGAGATATGGAATTTAATTGAATAAATGTATTGAAAAAAAAATTGTTGTTTTAATTATTGTAGTTAGCCCGTAGTTGCCTCGACAAAACACGATAGTAAGAGTAAGTTTATACTATGGACACTTGTCACACAACAGAGGTATGCATTCGGCCCTACTCTCATGTTTCTGACTGCGGACAAACGCAAAATAGAAAACTCAAGGAGAAATGGAAATGACGAAGTATTTTGAAGAACAGCTTCTGTAGGTTCCGGCATAAGGCAAAAAAAAAAAGAAGAAGTGGCCTATTGGTAGATAAACAGCGATACAGCTCTACTGCAAAAGTTGAAGGACACATAATCAATAGGTTGCAACTAATATTTTAAAAACTCGTTATACTTCACATTAGTGAAATTTGGTAGCTGATTTCTGATACACCAGTAGGGTTCATGCTCCTTAAAGGCTCTTACCAGTTGAGGGTTTGGATTTAACGAGAAAATCACGCACTTACCCCGAAATCTCACTTACTCTACACCACCTTAATAATAAAAATAACAAAAATTTTAAAATCCTATCCTGACTTTTTGATTAACACTTTTACGTAAGTGACGCTCTGTCTCCAGAAGTGAGAAGCAAATTTCCTTCATAAACCTACTAATCCATATATTACCTTCACTTATTCATATTAATAATTAATTATTAATATTTTCTTTCTTCATATTTTCTTTTGAAATAGTGGAAGTCTAGTGCCGTCTTTTGCCTATCGGAAAAATCGAAGTTGTGGAGTACAAATTCTTAAATATGAAATTTTTATTAAATTAAACATTTGAATAAATATTGCTTGACATGTTCAGTGTAACTTGAGTCTCGTATATGTTGGTTGCGTGGAATGGTATGCTTAATTCGACTGACGGAATCGAAAGTTTTTATAACTTACATAACTTTTCAATTTTATGAAGAAAAAAATTTCAATATCCGAGATGAAGAGTTTCCCTTGAAGTTGATAGGTATTTCATAAAACCAATAAGATTGGAATGGAAAACATAAAAAACATATCATTCAGAAAACGTTTAAACGTATCCACAAATTATAGTACCCGATTGTGAATGATCAAATAATGATATAAGTACAGAATTATGAAATCGTTGGTTCCTGCCAAAAAATACAAAAAAATTCATTATTTTAAATGTGAATATTTTAATTTTATTACGATAGGATGGCATATTACAATATAGCACAAAATGTAAATACATATCCCTCGGTTGGAATGTTGATCCAATACCCACCCTCGAGAGCCCATAACGGAGGACGGACGCCGTGAACGACCTACCCACCAGGTGCTGTTTGGTCTGGGATAGGAAAACTTTCATAATTACCCACTTTTCCTTCGGTTATTATAGAGGTGCCATATTGGTAATTATCACTTTGTTCTCCCCTTCCTCACCAAGCACGAAGTACCATTAGCTGAACAATATTAGTTTGGCGAAGGGTTCTATTTTTAATTAATTGTACAGTACAAATGATGGCGAAATTTGATTTTCTGTGCTATCTCGCAGCGTTGCGTGATGGAATTGTTTACCCCGAAAGTAATTATAAAATATCTAAGAGTTTATCCTCTTTCTGGATGTACTCTATAGTATTTAAAATAAACAAATTTCAAAAAATATTTTTGTACCATATCCAACATTTTTTTTTTTTTTTTTTCGAATTTGGTTACAAGATAATGGAACAATAATGGTGTTGACGATAACATAATTTTACTTTAATATGTGTATCAATAAATGAAAAATATACTGTAATAAGTGTTTTTTAGTTAACATAACGTTGTACTAATTACTTCTCAATATAGGTTGTTAATTTCATTCTAACTACTAAAGAAAAATCTCATTCTTAATTTTTTTTTCTTAGAAAAGTGCATAATAATTTAGTCTTGTGGCTCGACTCTTCAGTCCTATTCTCAATTTTTATTTTAACAGCATTGTAGAAATATTAGTTTTAAATGGACAATGTAATCATAAATACTTTTCTTTTTTTTTTCATTTAAATCATAAAACCGATAACCATTTTATGCTGTTTAGGAAAAAATAGTAGATTTTCAATTTTAAATTGAGTTTCTTTTTAAAAAGTCTGAATAGCATCAAATTTAAGAAATAAAAACGAATAGATATTGATAAAAAACATATGTTATAGATTGGCTCTGACAAATCCCTTTTCTTGACATCAGATCAAGTTGAAGATCGATTGTGGAGTCAAGAAGGCCTTCCTGAGCCTTCAATGTCTTGAATGAAAAACCTGGTGGCTTAGCGGCATCCTGCTTGGATCTCTTGGTAGAAATTATTATGCGAAACTAATTACTTGTAACACTACACCCCATGAAAGATCTTGGGTTCAGTCCTTGGTAACCGTATTGTTTCTACGCCAACTGTTGTGCAAGGAGATGATTCGGCCGAGATCACGCTCTACCACCAGTTTTTTTCCCCAATTGAGCATATCCACATTACAAAGGCTGGGTGAGACCCAGGAGGATCTCCCAATCCCACAAGGTCAATCCAAAACTATAGGGTCGATGCGAAACTAATAATAATTACTAAATCTTTAGTGATTATTGAAATGCAAGAAAATTTTGCATTGACAATATTACACAATGAACATAATAACAATAGAACGCTGATTGCATTATATTTACTACTTTTCATCGTTTTCTTAGTTCCTAAAGTGACGTGAGCTGGATAATACTGAATTTAAGGTCTAGTTAAGAAGGCAAGAAACGAGTTTGCACAGGCTCAGAAAAAGATAAAGACATAATGGACTAATATGGTACAGATCACCCAGAGCGGGCGATATCCATAGTAATGGAGCAGAATGGAGACTTTTGCAACGCAGAGAATGTAAACAGAGCGGAATATTTTTCAATTAATGAATGCCTAAAAGATTCGGGAGATAAGATCTGTTGGATCAATTTAAATAATTCCCTAAGACAATCGGCTCCCCGGCTAATAAAATAATACCCTTTTGATAAGGACACTCAGATATTAGCATCGGATTGTGAGGGTGTAGCCTTACATATTTATATAGCCCATTGTTCCTCGCAATGACCTTTATAGCCCGGATCATTATACTCGGTAATGACTGAGGAGCCGATGGGAGTTCTCCTGGGGCCCGTCCGGGAACCATTAGTATGGGGTTGTTGATTAGTCAACTCAATGACAACTAATGTCACTCGTCGTGGTCACCCTCGGCATGGTCTGGGCGAGATACCACTCCTGGCGTTGGGAGTATGGAGTTACTACAGGAGCGACTTTTGAACAGAATCGGGATTTCCAGAAGACATTCAGGGAACTAAGCTAATACAGACTGGCATATAAATTGATATAAAAGATAGAAAGATAGTTATCATCAAAAGTTTGCCTTAGGGTCAATGAAAACTCAATAAAAACTGAAAACAGTTTTAATTTATATATTTTGTAGACGCTTTGGTCCCCTCTTCAGCATGTAAGTAATATGCCAAAAATGTTGGGTGAGTCAGTTAGCTACTAACCTAATGAGACTTGGTCAATCATAATTATCATGGTAGCTAATTGACTAACCCAACATTTTTGGGATATTGTTTAGATCCTGAACAGGAGAACAAACCATTTCCGAAAGGTATAAAAAATATAAACATTAAAACTAGTGAATTTTTAATTGACCTTGAGGTAAAGTTTTGAAGATAACTGTTTAAAATGGAAAAAAGATATTATGAACATAGGAATGTTACACTGTATTGTTTGGATGAAATATACATAAATTGTTATATGTCAAGTTAAATGCATTTGTACCGCTTCAGCTCATTAACGAGATGGTATAGAAAAACCTCCTTTTAGGCAATGTGTCCTGTAGGTTAATTGCTGAAATAAATTAGCTCAAATGATAAATAAAAAACTTGAAAATGTATGTTATATGTAAATTTACAATAGAATTTTTAATTTTACAAAAGTTCACTGACTAAATGCGTTTTTCTCTCTCCCCTCTCCCCAAACAAACAGGATTTTCCTCTTCAGCGCATAAAATATCTGGTCACGTTACGAATAGCACCACGCTCTCCTGGAATGGCATTGGATTGCCCTTTATTGAACAATTAATATAAATGATAACGCTGTAAACTGAGGTAACCGACCAATGCAGAAAATAAATACCACAGTATATAGTTCTCCTATATTTCTGTGATTCGCCCTACGAAAAAAAATAAAAACAAATTACTACATCTTTTGGTTTAATAGTTAAAAAGTTCAAGCTCAAGAAAATTTCACGAGAGATTAATAATTTATACCGATAGATTTAAATGTATGAAGGGCTGAAATTTTATGAATTTTATCTTATGAATTTTACGCATTATTAAATCACAATAATAAAAAATATCGGACTTATTGTTTCTTGCTCTTTTTTATTTCGTGTTGTTTATTTCCATTTTTATTAGCAACCATATGTGTATTAAATAGATAAGATAGATATATATTATAAGTTTTAATATCGTAAATTAAAAAAAAAATGTTGTTAAACATCGATATTATTGAAAAATCGAACCAAAATGATTGATTATAAACTTTTTCTTTTTAATCATTAATAATAATGAAAATAATACATCTTATTAATAATGCATAAGTTTTCTGGATGTCCGACCGACAACATCGATTCCGTTGCCTCAGACAAAAACTTAAGCCGGAATTCCGATTCGAAAACAGCTTCTGGATTCCTGAGAAACTAACGATAAACAAATTCAAAAAGGAAAATTAAAAACTTGGTTAGGAATAGGATATCCTCATACCGAACCGTTGACCCTTAAATATTCAAAGAAGTCTATTTCTTCGACTACTCACTCATTATATATTGTCCAGGAAACCTCAGAAACAGATTTTTTTAGGAAGCAGTAAACAAGTGCACATCATCTTTACTGAAGCAGGATGTATATTCCAATTTCTCGAGAAACGTTGAGCAGATCCAAACATTGGTAAGAGGTAGCCAACTGCTTTCTGGGCTGGTGAAAGCTTGCAAAAAAATTTTTTAACAATGATTTGTGACTAATCGTAATTTGGAAATATACAGGCCATTTTAGACGTCATTCTGACCCTCAAACGGATTTATATAGTTTGCCCCGAGCAAAATAATATATTATTGAAGTACAAACGGACCTCAAGGATTTCCGTCACTAGACTTAAGAAACTCTTACCTTAATCAGGTAAGCGGCATTTTTAACCATGCGTAATAACTTATGACATATTCAAACTCTGGGTCAGCTAGACCAACTCTTACCGTTAATATGAAAAAACGTTTCCTATTTAACCGTTGAATGCTTATTTATTTTTTATTTTTAAGATTCACAATATACCGACAATACCTATTTACCACTCATGAAATTTTTTTTCAAGAAATGCACCGCCAAGATGAGGAATCCGCAGAAGGGGATACTTGTTTTAAAGATTTGAGTTCAGATATGGAGTGCGACGATGACTAAATAGTGTGATATTTTTCTAGTTTTGTAATTTCATATACAATTTTATTTTCTTATATTTTATGTTTTATTTTGTGGTTTTTAATTATTCCGAAGGAGTTTGTTGGGAAAGAAAAAATGTAAGTTCCTATAGCACATAATATAATTTTTTTAAATTATTTTTATTTGTGTGTCTTCGAATATCTTGTACTTGCTTCTACAATTTTATGCTTTCCTTACGTCTCGTATTTTATTATATATATTTCACAAATTGTGAATAGGAAGAAAATCAAAGTTCCTACAACACTCATAATGAATTATTCATTAGTTGTTTACTATTTTTTATTGTAATATTTTGCTACTTCGTAAAATGTTTTTAAATGAATATCAATTATTTTAGTAATTAGTGATCTACTACTATCTATTAGTGATCTAACTACTGAGTTTCATTCTCCCAAACGTGTACTACTTTACTATTGGACAAAAAGTGACCTTGAGACAAAATAGTGAAGAAATCATACGGGAGGTCAAATATTGAAAGTAATTAATGTAAATTAATTACTATTGTCGGATCAGATTGACCCAGCCTTACACCATTTGTGGTTCACCCTCATATAATATTCTAATTCTCCTCGATAATATGTATATTATAATTTCTACGTTCCGTGTTATTGAGTGTATTGCTCTCTCTCCATCCTGATATGGAAGTTACCTGGCGTTATGCCATTGAGGATCTAATTTGCAAGTGGAGACACAGGGCAGGAACTATAACTACGAGCTTTCAATTTCAGTTTCTATTCCGGAGGACGCTCTAATAAACAACAGTGAAATCACAAACATCCGCGGCATAACCAATGTCCGAATGAGGATCGGGAATCCCTCCTTTGACATTATCACCTTCTTCCAGGCCAGATTTCGGAACACTTTCTCCAGAGAGACGGGAATCCCCTGGCTACTTGCACCGTTAATTGCTTGGCATGATCCAGACAAGAGTGGCCAGCGGTTTGCGCAACTTGCTGCCAGTTCCAAGTCGGCCAAGCGCTATTAGGTAAACGCTAATAATAGATCACTGTTCCATATTGCTTGATCAGTCACTTGGATACTAGGGATAGGCGATAGTACTATAGATGAATCGATAGTTGTTGGCTCGCTAGGCTCTTGAATATCGATTGTGAAAAATGCCTTGTCCAGCTCCGCTTTATTAAATTTCTGATCAAAATGAAATTTACAAAATAATTTATATTATATCCAATCAAAAGTATTTACATACTTTTTTTTATTATAGTCCATCAAACAGATTTTTCAATTGTCATCAACAAACGATCAGTAAAATAATTGTAACTAAATTTTCAACAAATGCCGTGTTGTAATTGACAGGTGTGAATTTACAATAAATATTTTTAAAATTTAATATATCAGATATCTTTGTATTATTTTATCATTCAGTAAGAAAATTACCGAATTTACTACAATTCGTCAATAAGTGTATCATCAATTCTTGCAAAACTTGGGAGATGACCATTTTCTCCAAGAAAAAAATCAGAGAACTCATTACCTCTCAATCGGAGTGATATTTCAAAGTAAGCCAATTTTATTTATTTATTATTACTTATTTTTTTAAACCAAGTACCGACACAATTAATTTCAAAGAAAATATGTTGCATGACTTTTAATAAATCTGATACCCATATCGAAATATCGATATTTTTGTACGTTAGTTTTAATTCGATAAAACAAAATGTAGATATTAAAATTTGAGTTTCGAAAACCGATATTTTTCCAAAAATATAATAAAGAATGCCTTTAATTTCGGCGGTTTCGACGACCAAAGAAACAGAACAAATTTGTTAAAAATGCAATATTTTTGCACATAATACCAGAGAAATATTGGTTTCGTTAATTTTATGTCTATCATAGTTTTTGTTTTCTTTTTTGTTTTTAATGAAAGTGTTAATAATATTTTTTTAAGGATTCAGTCATTATCAGTTCAATTTTGATTTTCATTCATCTTTATAAAAAAAAATTTAAATGGAGCAATTTAATTCATTTATCATCAGTTCTTAGTTATAAGTATTTTTAATAAAAATAAATCTAATACTTTGATAGGTTTTTAGTAATTCATTCAATGTAATTCAAGATGGGGTTTTTTATTGACAAATGTCGATAAATTGATATTTTTTTTTTTTTTGTAATAATCTACATACAATTTTTGAATCGTTGCTATTTATATTTATATTACTTGTTAATTTATATTACCCAACCCTTCAATGCAATTTAAAACCTCCTTTCAAAGATTAAAAACTTAATATCGATATTTTTATTATATATCGATATATAACCACTATTTCGGTTAGTTTATACCGATAAATAATATATATATATATATATATATATATATATATATATATATATATATAATTAAGGACTGATCCTTCTATACCATCATGCGGACGTCAACTGGTAAATATATATATATATATATATATTTATTTATTTCTATTTTATTTTTTTAATTGGTTTTAAACTTTCTTTCTTACTCCTATTAAGGCAAACAGGACGGAAGATCTTCCTTTAAGATCCCAATCTATTCTAACCATTGCGGGAAGATCGAGATCCATTCCGAGAGTCCGCCACGAAATAAATATTAACCCGCCCAGCCCCGAGTAGACTCGAGGTTGCTGAAGTGACGCCTTAATACTCTCGGTCACCACGTTGCTAATTTTTCATAATATTCTTTCTAATAACTTTAGTTATTGAAGTGTTAATTACGGTTGTTTATAATTTATTTTTCACAATAACTCCCCTCCTCTGCTCTCTGACCGTTTGACTACCTAGCTGGCCGAACAAGTAATCCCCCTGAGAGGAGTATGATTAGCAGTGCCCTCTGACTGACTTGACCACGCTACAATAGTTCCCCTGAATTATTTAATCTTGATAACGAGGCAGCTTTCGTAATTTCTCACTCTCGACGCATACTATTTTCTTTTCCAATCCTTTGTGAACAGTATCAAAAGGAATATCATCCCCCCATTTTATTGCTAACGAGCTCGGATCTTGACCTGTTAAAAACTCCCCCCTGATTTGCATATCCTACGGGAGGGGTAGAGATAGGACTACCCCTAAAATCCTGAAGGAGCTTTAATAACGGTCAAACAGGTAGGACCGGACATTCCCAGGAGTCGCCTTTGTCCACTAACCAGTTCTGTATCTTGGCCAGTAGCATCCCTCCGCTCGAGGATCATCCCCATTGTTTTAGTCCTTCAACGTACTCGAGGGTAGTACCGGCCGTTGGGAAGCGATGGGAAATGAATTGCTATTAAACATAAACCGGTATTGTACAATAAGATATTTATTATTCATAAAGTTCTAGTTAAACTAGTCAAAGAAATCACTTGTCAAAAAGGCACCCTCGAAAAAAAAAAATTAAATAGGCATTACTGCCAAGTACATGTTACATTCGGCTAATTCTACTTCCAAAACGTACTAAGCACAATTTCTTCTCTAGTTGTATAATAAAATGTATAATCCAACCGGAGATATAAATATATATAGTGCCGGATTAACGCAATGGCAATATCGGCAACTGCCTAAAGCTCCGCACTTCCTAGGAGCCCCTGGCCTCGTGAGAAAAATAAGTGAAAGTAGTTTCAATTTGAATTACAAAGATTTTAGAATTATTTTCGGAGGATGAACAATTCCACAAAATAAGCATATAACGTACGAACTTCTATAATCTCTAAAATAAAGCTTTATAACACTGTCAGACACAGTAAATGTATTGACGTAACCTCCCTCTGCATTCCTGGGCTATGTTTCAATATAATTTCAGAAAGCATTACAAATTAACTCCACACACTTTCATTATTAAGGTATGCTACACTGATTACAATACTGATGAAAAAGAACACGAAGGGATTTCCCACCTCGCTCGATGGGTTGAATCCAATGGCCAATATGTTACAATAAACAATATTAACAACTTTATTCCTTCATTTTTTTTCATTTTGTTCAGTCTTTGCGGCCATAAATTGTTTTGTTTTTTTCGAAATGTTTACAATGTTCCAAATTTAAAAAAGCTATTTTTGAAAGATAATAATGATTTTTGACAGTTATAAAGGTAATCAGGAAATAATTTATTTCGTTAATTTATTTATTTATAATTTATTTGTTTTATTTATTTGCGAGTATTACATAATTCGAATCACTTTACAATCATTAACACTAGGTACCTATGAATAGTGTTGTTTTGTTGAATGACATACTTAAGTACGTATATATTAAAATTTGATGTTGCTATAAAATTTAAATAAACTTTTCCTACTTACAAAATTTTGATTTATTGTTATAAAACCTGTATAGAAGGGAACAGGGTCAGGGTGAAGGAATCTGTCACAAATTAGATATTAACATTATAAAGTGTATTGGATTGAAAAGAGGAAAGGAACCCGGAAATTTGAATTGTCTAGGAAACTCTACATGGCTTAATCCAGTCCTGAGCAAATAGGAAGCTCAATAAGACACCTTCAGACTTCTTTCACACCTTTATTAAACTCGAACTTGTAATAAAGGTGTGAAAGAAGTCTGAAGGTGTCTTATCAAACTTCATATATGCTTATATCTCTTGGAAATATTATCAAGCCTTCGTCAAAAAATAGAGACTAACAGTATAATGCAATTAATTTTAATTGTATGAGGATTTCAAATTACTTTAATTGGAGGCCTCAAATCACGGGTATAATACGACCATATTTCACTTTATAAGTGTATCAAAATATGCTTCCAAAATCGTGATATATAAATAAATACATTTAATATTACGTCTATTTTACTACGAGTGAAAATGAATGGGATATTAAACTAGCATATATTATTATTCAGATAAATAAATTAAAAGTAGTCAACAAAAATACAGATTAAATTTGGCTTGTCTTATCTTTAAGCGAAAGTTTGTGCCTGCATGTCTCTAGCTAAACGTAGATAATTTGGTGTCTGTCTAGGGAAAGAAATTGAGGAATTTTCAGGTAAATCAGGAATTAGGAAACGATATTTAGTTTCCGTTAATATGAAAAAGTCGAGTTGCTAAAGTGTTTAGATATACATATTTGAAACGCTGAGTGATATTGAGAACTGTTCCAAAAACTTTCTCAAGTTGTATTCAACATTTTTTTTATTTAACATTTCAAATCTATTCGGAGAGTAAAAACAGATCATTTACTATAAAATTCTATCAAGATAAAGCGTCAGTCAGCGTATTGCTGCATCTAGGCAGTGATGGAACGAAAGTCGGTTTATGAACAACTTGGTCATACCTGCTTTATAGCACACTTGTTGAAAACAAATAAAGAAGTGAAGTTTTATTAATTTTTTTTTTCATTAATAGTAAAGTAAAAGAAATTTTAGCTGCATGAACTTTGTTATTATAGGAATATTTTCTATTTATTTATTTAGATGTTAAAATTTATATGGAGAAATGACATATAAATTATAGAAAAATTATTTTTGTAGTTGATGACAGCTGACCAAAACTAAACTAAATTTTGTTTTACTTCTCAAGAGTGAAAATTGTTTTTAATTCAAAAGTAATATCAATTGAATAACCAACAACGATTCATTCAAAATGTGTTAAGGTACGTTTTCCTCGGTGGGACTATCACGACGATCGTTCAACGATTCAGGCTGTGCTCCTATCACACAGCTCCTATGAAATACAGTTTAATAGTGCTCTATGATTAACGTTCAACGACTCTAATAACTGAATCGTTGAACGATCGTCGTTATAGTCACACCGAGGAAAACGTACCTTTAGGGTGACGAAGAAAACAGTAACTAAATTTATTAAACTGACTCCCATTCGGAACTGTTTTTAATCCTTTTAGTGTCTACCAAAGTAATAATTTTTTTATTTGTTTACATTAATTTATTTTGAGATAAATTTCTATCATAATGTTAAACATTAAGCCATCACATACACTGTAAATATCATATATAATATAATAACGACATAGTATAATAAAAATATTGTGTATTAATATATTATATTATTTGTCTTTGGACCTTTTTCCAAATGTTACGAACAACGACACATCGTTGGCACTAAAAGGGCCAATGTATGACATTTTTCAGGATATTTTTTCCGCTTAATATTTTTATTTAATTTTTTACTTTTGAATTTTTCCTATTGAGACTCCAAACCCTCGTTGCCAGCCCATTTCAATGGCCATGAATTTATTTGTAGTATTATCCTTGGTATTTCACATCTTGACTCAATTAGTAGGTAACTATGCTCAATATTATACTTTTTTCTTTAGGTATCCATACTTCATAAGATTGAGATGAGCATCGATAATTTATTTTTTTATTCCCATTTCCTGGGAACCATCTGTGCCAATTATTTAATTGCAGTTGGTATTTTCTTTTCTATAATTTAAGCTGCTAAATACCACAGAAAACTGAGCTGGGCCTGACGATCAAAAAACGTAGAAGTTAATCGAATCTCGAAAATAAATAAATAATAAAACCTCAAATTCAAAACTGAGGCTTTGTTCACTTTTGAAATTTGTACAGTTCTCTAGTCTACACGCTCAACATTTTTACCAAATTGTAATTAATATATTCAAGTAAATCGGTTTGCGAGATTCGATCTTAGATTATTATTTAGATTGGCAGTGTACACACATCCTCGTTCCCACCCTTAACTAACGAATATAAAAATCACTTCTTTTTATGAGATCAAAAAATACCTTGTATCCTTCTCTGCATAAGGGGCATCATAAGTGGGGATTTTGTGCACAAATGTGGTAAGTGATATTCTTATCTTTAAAGCAAGCTGGTTCAAATGCGGATACAATACAGTTTAAATGATTTCGAGTACAAATGTTATAAAAGCGCTTACCAAAGTTTGGCGAATTTGCACTTGGATGGCTAAGATCATATGGATGAGTGCACCTGTAACACCATCGATTTATGCTTCTGAAAAAGACTAGTTTCGTGATTTGAAGGATCTATGGTAATCCATCCAAATATTTAAGGGTTGTAGAGGAAGAAATTGGTCTATGGATCCAATGTAAAAGCTATTTTCCAATAACATTTTTTTCTTGACCTCAAACTATCGAACATTTCATAATTTTAATATTTAGGCAAAACTTCGCAAGTCAGTTCTCATTGATAGGTGCCATCACCCAGTTAGACGGAGCCAGTGACCTGGACAAGGGCGAACTCTTATTCCTGTAGATGGATCAATCACTTCCATTCTGATGATGTTTTTTGTTCTTTTTTCCTCCCAGCCCTTCGAGCAATTAACAAGGCTTCATCTATAAGAAGCTAATTAATTTCCTGTATCGACCCTCCCACTTTTCCTCCACCGGGATCGCTATCTCAATTACCGACTGGCTATTCTTCTATTAGTGGCTATCGGATATTAATTGATAGCAGAGTAGCTTCCAAGGCCCTCTTCGCCCCCTGGCTATATATTCAGTACAGGTACAGATAATTGGGGTCAATTATTGTTTGTTGTTATAGGGCAAGAATTTTTTTTTTCTTTTTTATTGACGATTTTATAAGCGATGTACTGTTGCAACTCCACCGTTTGGCATTTCGTTCGATTTTCTTCAAATTTAGTACAAATGTTCCTTGTATTCAGAAAAAAACGACGTATTTATGCGTATTTTTATTTTTTTGATTCAGATTCGAGATAGCTGTCGCTTAAATGGCCCCTTATCATCAAAAATGTTTATGTTTTGCAGTTACGACCAAATACGCTGTCCGATTTTCTGCAAATTTAGGACAAATGTTCTTTCAAGTCAGGAAAAATGACGTGGGCTTTTTATGTGTCGGGATTTTTATTTTATAACTCCGATTTAAGATGACAGTGGTTTTAGTGATCCCGCATCATCCCCCGTCACGACCAAGCGCTTTGTTTTTTTCTTTAAATTTGACACGAACATTTCTTTAAGGCATTTAAAATGATGTGTGAAAGTCTTTTTTATTTTTTTCCCAAACAAAATCAGAAAACTCCATAATTGTGAGGTAATTAAATTACATTTTCAATGAAGAAAAAAGAAACTGAGCAGCAGAGCTCTGTCTCTAAAGTGGCATTTCTAATTATCTTAAATAATAGCTAAGTACAAAATTGAAAATACCACAATGGTGGGGGTGGGAGAAAAAAGTTGAGACATCCAAAGTCACTTCTCTTACACTAACTCAATTCACAACTCGTACACATTTAACACTCTAATATCGTAATAGTGGCAGAAATTTTGAATAAAATTTATCCCCACTTCTTTGATAATATTCCACCAATAAAACGACCTTACATATTGAATTATAGCTCATTTGATCTAATGGGGGCCGCAGAATGTGCCCAAATGTAGCGATATAAACATATATATATTTATTTCAAACATTCTAGAAATCCACTAAATGGTGTTATAGGATTTATGAAACGGATTTTTAATGAACACTTCCCCCTCTCCCTCCGATGGCCTTCGATACAGTGCAAAAGTATATTATTTTCGGAGAAAATACGATTAAAAATTGATGAATTGCGTGCTGTGACTGTAAATGTTTTTTGATATCTCTAGCTCGAATCTTGTCGAACGTTGCCGATTTTTCGGCATTGATATTTGCAATTATAATACTGAATGTTCTGGATACTACAAGAAGTTTACGAAAAGTAACGTTGGTATTCAGCAAATTTGCGTTGTGATTGAAATAAACGGATGTAAAATAAAATAATAATCGCGGAATTGGTAGGATATTAGATTTATTGATAATTAGATTTTCAAAAACTTTAGAGAAGACATATTTGAATACTGAATTTATATGAACTTGTAGGAAGTTGTATTCCTCCAACGAAATTTACATTGGATTTTTTTCGGATCCTGATAGGAAATGAAATTTTAAGACGAATTCATATCGGGCACTTTTTTGATCCGATACTGAGGGCGTTTATCGCAAAGAACGCAAAAACTTCCAAATTTTTCTGAAGAAAAGCATTTTTTTAACATCGTAGAGAATTAAATAATAGCATTAAAATGAGTTTATTTATTTTCATTCCAGTGACAAAAATAAGCTAGAGAACAGCACCAAGTGTCAAAAGTAAAAAATAAAAGATTTTTGGTCAAACTTCCGATTATTTGTTTTACAAATGCATTTTTATTATCCAATAATTAAAAGAATTACAAATAATGATAATCATCCAATAAATATTTTTTAAATAATACTTGTCTAAAACACTCTTTTTTTGACACTTCATTCTGATCTCTAATTTATTATTGCCACTTTGATGCTAAACGTTCCACCATGAATTTACACGCTGTATTTAGATTTGAATTTGAACAAATTATAATCTCCGATAGCCCTGGAAACAATGTTGGCATCTCAATCAATGACAACATTGGCTAATTCTTTAATAAAAGGTTCAATAAAGAGCAGATTTTAGATTATTCGTGAGGTCTATCGTTCAAAAAATTACTAGATCTATTGCCCGAATGTAAGTGAGGTCCTGTATCAACTCGACCGTACGGCTGTTTGTTACACGATTACGATCAAACGCATTGTTCGGTTTTCTTCAAATTTGGCACAAATGCTCCTTGAAGTCAGAAAAACGACGTAGGTGTAGGGATTATTTTTTTTTTAATTCCGATCCAAGATGGCGACCGTCTTAATGGCTCCTTATCATCAAAAATCTTTTTATTTCGCAGTCACGACCAAAGTTCGATTTTATTATTATTTTTTTTTTTTACAAGATGGAAATTTTAATTTCCCCGACACCCGAAGCCTTAAATCTTCAGATAGTGCGGGAATCCAAAATACCCAAAACCAATTTACTATGCAACAACTGAGCTGGCCCAGCTCTTTCATGTAATTCTTCAAATTTGACATACATTTTTCTTAAAGGTATTTTAACCAGATTTTTTTTTCTTTCATAAGTATTGACACGGATGGTGAAGAGAAAAAAAATCAGGCAATTACAATAAGGGTGAGGAGATTAAATTCTATTTTTAATGATAAAAATTGATCAATTATCTGTAATTATTTCTTAATCTTCTTTGATATTTGTAGCTTAATCTTGTATAACACTGGCGATTTTTTGACATTGAGAATTGTAATCGTGTCACAAGTACCGTCGATATTACAAGAGAACATTGTGAATTGAGGCAATAGGGGTTTTTGCAAAGTTACATTCGTATTCAGTAGATTTGCGTTTTGGTTGAAATAAATGGATGCAAAATAAAATAAAAATTCCTAAATTGGTTCGCGAGGTCTATTGTTCACGAGACTACTGGCATGTGTAAATAATGTTTATTTATATGTATAAAATAAGCTATTCTCATGGAACTTGACATAACGAAATTTTCTCAAGTTTTACCTAGTTATTAATAATTCGACTTTCATGCAGGCTTCCGGGCTACTGTTCGCTCCAGATTTTACAGATTATTCTGTTATATTGTGAAAATAGTTTCATATGAAACAATGTTACGATATATTGATCCTGCCTGGTGGAGGGTGAGTTGAAAGGGAAGCCTTAATCAAGTGATTCTAGAACAGGCAGGACAGGCTAAATGCAATCCAACCTCCTTACTTTACACCCACACTAAAATACCTGACAAATTAATGAATGCCAAATTCCTCGCTTCATCAAAGAGAACCAACTGGTCATAAACCAGCTTCCAATGACCCGGTATATATCGGGACTCGGATGGTAACGACCCCTCGATGTTCTTAGAAATAGTTCTAGGGGATTACCACGGCAATGAGGTCGACGAACACGAGTCATCTGGCGCATGTTTTATTGTCAAGCTAAAATATTTGCCGCGGGAGGTGTCGGATTAAACGCTTAACCCATCCCTAACGTAAGGGAACACTCGCCGAATAAAATGTATGATTTACAACGCGGATTAAGGAGCTCGCCTCAACCTTGCTAACGCCGAATCCGAAAATAATATACTTATAAGAAAATAAAATAGTACAAACAAAAAAATAACAAAGAAAAATCGGGTCATTCTCTGATCATAAATAATGCGAAAAGGAGAAGAGGAAAAAAAAAAAAAGTGGGCACTTGGCTAGCCTGCTACAATACGTTGTTTTGGGACAGGCAAATATAGATTTTATAGCGGCCGTGCGAGGGGTTTCATCTGGCGGTGTTGGGCGTAAAACCTGTGATTTGTAATTGACGATTTGTCCTGGGTCTTGTGAGTGTGTGTTTATTGGGTCGTAAAGGGTTCCTGCCCTCCTCCTATGTCACCTTCGTCGGTCCCTCACAATATTTCTCCTCACTTCTGTTGTACCACGACTATTTAAATTGAAGCGCATTATGTTGAAAAAATATATCGTAAATTTAGATTGCCTAATGTGCATTCGCGGGAGTGAGAATTGACTTCACATAGAACAGCTGAACGATAAATTAGAAAAAAGTAAGGCTACAATTGTGGTATCCCTTTTAGAAAACCAGTCAGAAAAGGAATATAGCATTAAACAGCTTATTGTAATCAATCATTGTGTTTAAAATTAATTGAAGGAAATTGTGTATATTTTTTGAAAGAGTAGTACGGGGTGAATTATGCAACTAAGTAACTACAATTCTGAGTTCGTGAAAACTAGATATTTTAAATTTTCTGATAATTAACTTTTGTATTTTTGAAAAGGTTATGCCTACGGACAGTTTAAAACAGACCTAATCAAAAGGAAACTTTCTCTACAATTACCTATGTTTCGTTAAATTGTAGTAACCTAACTGTAGAACTCACCTCACAATGTCCTGCAGAAAATCAGTTCAGGCCACAAATCAATAATTGATATAAATATCAAATCATTCTCCACAAAATCATTTTAATGGCCGCAACGAGCATATTTTTCTACAGTTATGTTTTGTATAAACAAATTTTTGAACCGCAGTAAAAAAAATAAAAAAAATAGGGAGAGATCTCATTCCACAGCAATTAACAGTAAAATCGACTCAGAATGATGCACTTGCTATCCTATGATATGGATTTTCATTAAAATATCAAATTCTGTGATGGTCATTAGATCCTCGATTGGTGGGAATCTAAAATACAGTAGAAACAAACTTCAAAAAAATAAAAATATTGTAATATGAATGGGGTAGCTCAGTGGGAGTAGGCCATGGACCCCTGGTCCTGCTATAGTAGAAAAGTTTTTTTATTAGTAAAAATTCTAATATCACGCCATATCTAATTTTCTTCTTTTTACATTCTATATTAACCTAGTCTTTTCTATGTTGCAACGCTCATCATAAACCTTGAAGACATTTCCCAGTGCAGCAGATGATTTTATCCCAAAAGGTCTGGACCAGGGTCCACTCTTGAGTTACGGTCTGACTTTGGGATAATTAAAAAAAAAATTAAGAAAATAAAATGTTTATCATATAGAAAATCGCGTTTCCATACAACTTACCACGTCAATTACATAGAAGCAATTTAATATTGTAGTAGTAATTTTTATATTTTATTACAACCTTCTGATTCTTAAATTTATTTAGGTCTGCATAATACAATGTACTCAAGGCAACTTATACTATAAGTACGATCCTTCAAAGTAGCAGCTGTAAAACGCTAACTAAATATCCATCGCTCTATTTGTGAAGTAGCTATTTCAGAACTAAGCCATAAAGTGGGATATCTGAGTGGGGCACTGGCTACTAAAGAAAGATTTCCTCTGTGCAAGTTGTGTCATAGAGATCTCGTTGTTCGAGAGCTGCCATCGCCAGGGAGGTGTACATCAGCAGCCAACGATGCATCCTTTGTCCCCTGGCATTCCAAGGTGCGAGTGGAAATACTGCATGTGTCGCAATGGCTTTCTGCAAGTAATTCGGGCCTTGGCTTCCTTATAATAGCCGAATTATTGCCGGGATTGCATCAAAATAAGTGAGATTGCGTTTAAAACGTTCATTCCTCGCGATGCACTCGGTAGTGCGGGTTTGGACTCGACCCAAGAACGGAAAGTGAGTGTGTTTATTCCGATTATTCACAATTATTGTTCTAATAATTATCGTTTTATTGCTGAACAAACATATAAGATACGTTTAGCCACTTTGGGATTTAAATGTAATTATAGATAATTATAGATTATAATTATTGAAATTTCATTGTCTGCTGATTGTTCTTTTTGGAAGATTGTTTTACATTTCATATATTCTAGTATTAGTTCAAGATATTTTTATGTTTCAGCTTCAACACTGATCTTTCGTATTTATTACGTTAATAAATACAAAATTAAATATAAATAAAAACCAATAGAATTAATGTATAATTAAAAAAAGTTATCTAATCCGATCTTCAGAGGCATAGAACTGTTTCTAAATAATATTTTTATGAATATAAAAAAAAATGTTCTTAACATCAATTTTTATTTACAATGATCTGTCCATCATGTTTCGGCTGTTATTTCGTCATTTTCAAACATTTTCTAAAACAATAGTAAACAAATGTCGTTACAGATTTAAAAAAAAACCTAATTATAAGATCCGCTGTATTTTTTAATCTAAAATAATAAGATATTTTTTTTTTTTAAATATGAAATTATCCAAACAGAAAGTAAAATATTACAGAAAATTAAATAATCTAAGAAAACAAATTTTATATTAAAAAAGTTATGACACATAATAATGAAAAATAAATTAAACATTAATGAATATTACTAGTTCTAATTATGTTATAATGGTATGTTGTAAGTCCTTTTAAATTTTTATTTTAGTAACATAAAAAATTCTACCATATGTTTAATTAGTATTTCATGAATTCTGAAAATATTTAAGTGGTAAATTCCATGTTTATCACAATTAAATAATATTCAAAATAATGCTCTACGAATTATAATTTCTTAACAAGCAGAATTATTTATAAATTAAATAAATGATTGATTGTTGTATAATTTATTCATTTATTATTAAAATAATAATTATTCATCGAAAAATAAATAAATTATGCATACTTCATTTTTAATTATCTTTTTTTTCCTTGCACACTTAATTCATTAATATAAAATACTTTCTCTTCTCCAATTTCATACTTTCTATAGCACCCTAAATCCCCCCAAAAAAGTTATTTAGGAATAAATATAGATTTTTAAATATTTTTTCTTGTACACCTGCTCAAGTCTTTTCACCGAGTTATATTCAAAATTATTTTTTTTTTTTAAATCGAGACATGATGCGGTAGTCTTTTTAATTATAATAAACATATTTTTTTCTACAGTTTTTATGATAGATTTATGCTGTTGCAATCAAACAAGTCCTTACTTTTTTTCAGTTCATTAATATCCAACAAATCCGAAGTTTCGAACAGTAACAGATTTTACACAGAGAAAAAAAAAAAGAAGAAGTAAGAAATAGGGACGAATCTCTTTAAATCCGAACTCGAAGGAGTGATGTTTAGTATTAAAATGCTGAAGGGTGCCGGTTTGATTAAAAACCCCTGCAAGAGGGTGATTTCACCCCCACTAAAAGCCTATTAAAAAAATTAAGAGACCACTTGTTCCGGAATTAATCCTCGGGGTGGGTGAGAAAACCCCATTTTCCCCATCTTTCTTAATTGGTTACGCTAATCTCACTCCGGATAATTGACTGCTCCATGGCATGTTTATAATTATTTCCCCGTTTCATCCCTTAGATTTTTTTTTGTTATGTCTTTAATTATCGCCATCAGTTACTGATACTGTCCCTTAATTATTCTCCACCCGACTTTTTAATTTAATAACTTTTAAGGGACTAATTTCCTTTTAAATACACATCTTAATTATAATTATTTATTTTTATTTTCTTAACAACTCTTCCCAACGGTTCAATCCTTTCTGATTTTAAATTCAGATCTTTCTTTTATCAATTAAAAAAAATCTCAACTAATTAACTTAAAAATACAATGAATAGATACAATGAAGACTTGAGAACATCTTGGTCACCTAAATATAAGAATAATTTTATTACAAAATTATAAATAATTTATTAATAGCTTTGCCAAGACAGTCTTTATAAAGTTACTCTCTAATCAAAGTGTAAAGGAAGGCTTGATGTTTGAATGGTACATTAATAATAACTAAGCAATATTTTTTTATGCGATAAATATTAAAACACATTTTTTTTCTCTAAGATTGAATCATTGAATTGCCAATTGAATCATTGCCAATTGCCAATTGAAGCATTGAAAAATAAGAAGAAAACTATTTTTTTTCGAATAATGGCACTTCACTTCCAAATGGTGGATTAGGAAGGACCTGTTACTAACCAATAACTTATTCTCCCTAAAATATGAAAATTAGTGTGTTTTTGATCTCCCCATTTTAGTTGAAGTAAATAATAACATCGCGTAGATTAAAATGGTTATTACATAAGGAATTAATTTTTTAAAAAGTTGGATCATTAAAATATAAGTAGGTGGATAATGTTAGGTTAAATCTTGTGGAATTACGTTTTGTTGGGGTTTAATGAAGGAAAGGATCTAGGCAATGATGATATCGCGTAAAAAAAAAAAAGGTTTTAGAAAAAAATCGAGATCATTGCAATATTTTCTGCAAGCGTTTTGGGTAAGCGAAGGAGCCATTGGCCATCTAGATGTGTAAACAGACGCTAGTTACCCCGCGTCGATTGAGGACAATCAGCTGCCACAAAGCGACTCCTAATTCGCCATCAAATCGGCGAGCTTCCCTCAGGACGACCGTTATGGACATTGGGAATGGTTAACTGTACCCTTGGTCCATCACCAACAGCTGCTTAAAGATGCCCAAGGAGGTCCCCCAGGATGTCACGTGCTGCCGATATTTTTTCTCTGATGAAGAATGCTGCCTCCGTCCGCTACGTGCCGGGAGCGGTATGAAGCCCCGATTTCAGACCTTTTAGTAAAATATTATTCCGTTCTCCTTCTTCTTATCCTTTAACGATTCTCTCCTTTTCTTTATTTTCGTTTTAATCCCTTGAGGCGGAGGGTAGTTGAACTTGGAGACATTGAACAGTCGGGGTTGAGAACCGTTTTGCATTCATCACATTTTTTCAACATTCTTCAATCAACACGCATGAGCATATCGTGAAAGATAACAAGACACGTGAAGATATCCGAACAGTTTGCGTAGTAACTTTTTTGAATAAATATTTATTGCTTTCTCAATCCGATTGCTCTGAAAATTTATGAAAAACAAATGTTTTTCACATTTGTGCTACTTTTCGAATCGCGACCATTATAAAGCTTTATCTGCAATTAAAAATAAAAGATAACCAGTATTATGATGTATTTGTTGTAATTAATGTTAATTGATAATTATAAAAGAATTGTATCGTTAATCATTTAGATGTTATACACCACATTAATTGGATATCGTCGCTCTAACTCCAAATGGTTGCGTCTAAAAACTGCATTTTTCAGCAGAAAAAAAGCTAATATTTTCTACTACTATGAAAGTGAAAAGTTTTTAGACATACGACCTTTTGCACTTTGGTACAATCCATTACACTAAAAAATTAAAATTAATTAATGATACATTACAAAGTTAAATTTAACTAGCAAACACACATAAAATCAAGGGAAATATGTAATAATTTCAATTTGTTCTCCACTAAAGTATATAAATAATAAAAAGGCTCAGCGAAACCGAAGGTTCGATGCCGATACCACCAATCGCCGTTTATACACCTCCGTCCACTGACTACTGTCCAAATCCAAATCTTTAGGATCACCCTCAATGCAATCCCCCCACCTGCGTATCGGTCTACATCTCAGACGGTTACCCGTCGTTTATTATCTTTTTATGGATTGTTCGTTACCATGCCCGAGAACTTTACATGCCTATTTCATCCATCGCGATGCTTTCACTACAATATTAGTTACATTATACTGACAGGGTGCAAAGCTCTGCTATTCCGCGATGTGTAACCTCCTGGATTCTCCCGTGGACTCATACTTCCACGGACCAAATATTCTATGGATTACCTTAATCTCGAAGACCTTTAGGCTTTACCTTCATCCCTCAACCAATAAATTATATATATATATATATATATATATATATATATATATATATATATATATATATATATATATGCAATAAGCAATAAATTATTACAATTAAGGGCACCCATTTTTTAGAGGCTGAGTGAACCCAAGGGTCGATTCACGACTGATGTAACAGAATAAATAATTATCTGCCACAGCCGGACTGGAACCCAAGCTCCGAAGAAAGTGCCTTACTCACTGAGCTACCTCGCTCCTTAATATATATATTTTGAGATTTTTTATTGGAGATAATCAAAGTTTTTATTAACATAAAGAAGTTGCTGTACCGTTGAAGGTCTCAAAACATTTATTATTGATCTTTAGGAAAATATTTTTTCTAGTTTAGGAAAATTTAGGAATATGTTTTAATAGTTTAGAAAAATATGCACTATTTTTAAGAAAAGTCAGTTCAACCCAAAAGGTTCCGCAAATGTTCTAAGTATTTAATTAGTTCCGTCGTTTCATTATTTTAGAAGTAATTTAAATTGATTTAATTTTTGATAGGGCTTTATGATTAAGATTAAGATTAAGATAGTCGAAAATATGCAAAATGATAATTGACAACTTACAAGGCATATAGTACTCATCTAAAAATTATTTGAGCCGTTGAACTTCTAAAATTTAATTATCCTCTCCACTGCCAAATTAACTTGTAATGTTAGTCTATCACAATTTTAATATATTTTTCGTTTAATAATGTTATTTCAATTTTAAAGTTTCCTTAAGTGCTAATATCTCGTTATCTGTATATAATACAGCGTTGAAATACTTATTTTGAAATGTCAGAAAAAAATAATATATTATTTCCTATGCGATATAATATTTGAATGAAATATCACAACATAGATCATTACTATAAAACAAATTAATAAAAAAAAAACGGTATACCAGTACGGACACAAAAGTAACTTTTTTTTTTAATGTATTTTTCGGAACTTTCACATCCTATTTCAGACGGAGAAACTTTTCGACCAAAATAGTCGTGGAATTGTGAAAGACGAAGAAGGAAGATTTAAAAAAAAAAAATTGTTGCATAATTAGGAAATCTGGAGACATACTCTTCGCAGTATGCTTTCCAAAATGGATGTAAGCCGCTAGGTCAGGAAGATAATGACCGCAACAATACTATTGTTACAAAACAATTGAAAATAAACTCCAAAAATAATGTAGTTTTATAGCATAAAAGCCGGAAAATTACCTTGTTACTGTCATCAAGGCAATAATCCCATCAAGAAACCAGAATTAGAAATTCGACTGTATTTTTTTTTCTCTTTGTATCTACTTAAGGAAACATTATGCAAAACGTTTTATCTATATTTAATATTATACAATATTTTTCCCCTAGTCATTATGCAATTTGTAAAATGAATTATTAACACTGTCGTTTATATTTCTGTTTATATTCTCAGTGATATAAAAAAATCTTTTTCAACACTAGATCGAGACATTGATGAATTGAATCTTGATTTTTAAATCCGACTTTTCTCTATGTTGCTCTTCCAAAAATCGGAAAGATTTGTATGGAGTAATTCCTTACGTACGCTAAATCTTGGAGGACCTTAGGCAGTAATTCACGCCATATTACTCATATGCCATATGTTTTGGGTGAGGACACCTTAAACATATAAACTGGCAAACTACATTTAATGAGATATTTTTAACACTCACTAATGTTTTATATTATTCTCGTATCTTGTTTTCTTAGTCACGAAGAATGTCCATAAAGTAGGCCGAAACGTGAGAACACTTGTACAGAAAGAAATATTTCCTGCATGTTTTATTCCTGACCGCACGTCCGCAAATTGTCTCTTAGCATCAACGGTAAAATAAGTAAATCTCCATAATCTATAATATTATATAAAGCTTATGAGATTGTGTGTTCGAACCCAACAATGTCAGGAACTACAAATCCGATTTGGGAATTCTGTTTGTGTTAGATAGATTGAGGACGTAACGGAGCAGTAACCATAAATAAAGAGCCATGAGAATAAGTGTCCAATTTGCATGCGTTTCATTGCCACGACAACTTCATACCCGCGGATATTAGTTGATTACACAAAGTTTTTAATTTTTCTTGACGAGGCGTTGAGGTAGTTGACCAGAGATGTAATTTACGTTGGTAAAATATATATGTCTTCTTATTTTTGTTTATATATTATATATGTTTATGTTGAACTTATATATTTTTATGTTTTATACTACCAAAGTTTTTTGCTCAATGGTTGTTGTCCTGTTTGTTTTTTTGCTTAGCCCTGATGAAGGCCAACAACTTAGGCCGAAATGTTGGTGTACCATTAAAAAATAAGTTCCTTCCACTTAGTAGTGTGTTTTCTTCATTGACCGTACCCCCAGCATTTCATTAAATTAAAACTTTTTAATAAATGTAAAACTATTGCGTGGAAACTGTATTTTGTAAATAAAACAGGAGGATGAAGGAGAAAAAAAAGTGTGAATACATGATACTTATTTATGTGACATGTTGACATGTTGATTGGCATGTTGAGAGAGTTACTTGACAGACTGCGTACATCTTTGATGTAAATATCAGATCTGATAGTGCGTAATACATGAACGTGAACGTAATATCTGAGGCTAAAATAGAGCTTTGAGCTCAAATGCAAGATCATAAGAAGAATCGAAGAACCAATGAACTTAATCCTAATAATTAAAACCATATGTTTTCGGGTTCAATAAAGTTCGTTTCGATTCCTTGTTGAATTATATAAAAGAACGTAAAACTAATTGAATTTATAAACAAAGGAAAATCTATATTTTTTATATGCAATCTTATAATTACAGACTATTTACATGGAAAGAAAAACTTATTAATTTAATGCATTACAAATATTGAAACCGCGGGGCTACTAGCTATAAATCCCAAAACTATAAATATATACAAAAATACATATTTCGAAGGGCACTTGCCTAGAGGATGAACACTTGCTCGGAAGATAAGAAACTTCCAGACGGACAAACTGTTTTTGACCTCCCCAAGCGTCGAAATTCATTAAGAATTAGTGATGATGAGGCGTGAATCGAGGGATTTCTTCGGCTCTGGTGCTCTGGGGGAATTTAGTCAGGGGCAAAAAAGACTAGAAAATCCGGCGGAGCAGAACGGCCCTTACAAAGATGGAAACATTGGTCCCACAATGGATTCTTTTTTTACTTTTTGTTGCATTTTCAACACGTTTCGTTTGCCTTTTTATACGTTTTTTTTTCTTATCTGCCTCTTGTTCTCATGTGGTCTCTGCCCCTCGAAAGGTTGTGTCTTATGTTCGTAATTTTTGGATTATTTTTGTTTTCCCTTAAACCATTATCAGTGTTCTACATGCTTTTGTACTCTTCCATGAATGAAAAGGACGGTAGCTTCTAATTCACCTTCTTCTTCTCCATCTCCCAATTGCACGTTCCTCAAAGACCTGCGGTTGATATTTGTTGAATAGAAATTACGACCCATCTGACTATAATCTCAATCTTCGAAGATAAAACAGGAAAAATCCTCTTTAAATTTTGAGACCTATGATACTTTTATAGATGATGGCAAAAATATTTTTCTTTCGGCTTAAACATATCCAGGCTTAAATTAAAAATATGCGCAAATTGTCAGAAACTTTTTCATGACGTTTCGATCAAATTAAGATTGTTTTCAAATGCAATTTAAAATTTTTGCATATTCTAAATGTTTAGCATAGTAAGTCATATTATGTTCGTTGCTAGCCACTATGGATAATTTGTAAAACAGACAATGTTAATTATTTGTAGTGATGACAACTAAAATATTGTAGTTCGGTCTAAAAACATCGATGTCTGTAGGAATCCCTAGTTATGTGCCTCCAGTGAGATTTTAATAATAATTTAAATTATGAGCCATCATGCCTTTAATTTTTTTTGGTTTCAGTATAATATATATTTATTTTATAAACTAATTTTATAAAAACATACCCACATTGGTTGGTGCATATCATGATCACCTGTACCAGCAATTTGTAATGTATAAAAATTTTAAAACACGTTTGGAAATGAACTTAATTTCCAATACAAACCTTAAGCAAAATATTTTTTTTTCTTCTACGATAACAATCTACTTTATTCTCACGTTAAGAGTCCAGATGGTTACGCAAATGAATAATTATTCTAATTTAATTATTTATATTTTTCTTATTGGAAAATTATTATATTTATATTAGTAAAATAATTCCAAAAGAAACTTATAAGACTCATTCCTGAAACCTACAAATCGCTCTATTTGGACTAACCTTCGACAGAAGAATGACGTGAGGCTTGCATATCCAAATGAAATGAATGAACCTTAACAGAGTACCAAACTATTTTACTAACTTTTTTCCAAATCTCCAAACTAGACCGAGGATAAAGCTAAATGCATCCACATTATTACTTACACCCATGAACATACTCCACACAAATATAAGATGTAGCCAAAAAGACCCACTTACAAAAACTTCAGACTATCCAATCGAAAATTCTACTCGTAGCAAAAGCACCTTTGTAAATAACTAGTAAAACCCTACTGACTTACACTTACCTTAACACATAAAGACTTTATCAACGATTTCATAGTAACTTATGGGCATATAAGAGTTATAAGAGAAAACTGACATGCCTGTGAATACTAGAAGGAGACTGAAAAGGCACTGGAAGTGAGATCTAACTTCGTTAATGCTCGACATGTTATTGTTACCTATGTGATGATTGTCAAAAAACCTTTGATAGGTGCAAATTAATATTTCTAGCAAACAAAAAAAATATAATATAAAAATATCAAAAAAATTAATATACATATTAGTACTTAAAGGAAATAGTTTAAAGAATGACTACTTACCTGTAAATTGTAAGATAGGCCTCTTTTTGCTATCTGATCTGAGGACAAGTGGTCTCACTTTCGGAATCCATTTTGTACGATGATCAGTCTTGATCTGAGTGAACAACCAATAACTTGGGGAAGAAGAGAGGTAGCTCTTTTCGGGGAATCACGAATTCCATCGTTCGCTCATTGCACTTACATAAACCGGGATTATTAGTCTGAACTTGCTCCAAAATATTTTAGTTTAACCTGTTAGAATAGCATGTTAAGAAAAGCTAATGTTTATTCCCTTAATACGTATGTGCATGCTCTTCAACTCTTGCAACTATGCCGAAAACAGGTAATGAAACAATATAGACATACAAATATCAGTAATATATCGTTGGGCTGATGATAAAGTAGTGAATTGGAATTTTTGTGATAATATGGGTTTGGGAAGCCTTTAGCATGATATAACCATCCCTAAAAAGTGTATTCGTCTTTCTTCATTCCTTTGCTATTTATCGACATTTTTCATGCATTGTTTTATTAATCGATAATTGTAAATTAGCGGGTCAGGAAATTCGCAATTGTATAACCCTTTACTAACCTACCGTAACTATTTTCAAAATTTAGGATAAAGTAAAGTATCAAATGGGAGTATTCTGATTTTAATGATGTAGGCACTATTTTCGATTGAGTTAGAGGTAAATTAACGAATAAGACATTTTCATAAATTTTCCTTGTTGAAAACTGATGTCCGTAAATAAATTTGTCATGATAAACTGTCGGAAATGTCAATAAAATTGTCCGATACTTTGCAGCATAGAATTATCGATTCCTCAGAAAATATCACCTAATTCACATTAAAGAAGCTAATACCTATTTTAAGGCCATGAAAAATCTGACGTGGTTTTTTATCATATCATAAAAAAGTGATGAAAAGACTAAACATTGGAAGTCCGAGGCTTTAGTTCGGTAAACGTAAGATACAGTTTTTCGGTCCTCCTGAAAAGTTATCTTTTTATCGATTCGCTAGTTTTGCATACGCCTGAAGATATTATATATCAACAATATTTATTATATTTATATAAATGCACCGACACATAGAGGGTCATCAACATTATTCTATGAAAGCAAACGTTATCTTTGCTTATATTGTCTGTAAAATTTAATTAAGAAAGCTTGTCTTAACTATTGACTAAGAGTCTTGCTAGTTAGTGAAAAGTCTCTCAGACAGAAGCCGGCTGTTTTAGGTCAGCTTCTATCATCGCTGGGGATAATTACTATTCCTCGAAGCGGTTGCCTCTACAACCACAACGGCACAACCCTAGACCATCCGCCGCTACCCAGAACGCTACGGCACCCAGCAAATGTTTGTTGTAGTAGCACCGAGTTCCGCTCTAGCACGCGCCTAAGTAGCGGTTGGGCATGTATAATCACTCCGACAATGAAGTCCTCATAGGGACTATAATTACAGCCGCTAAACGGAACTGCCCTGAATTATATATTCGATAAAAAGCCAGAGACGGCAGAGTACAGTCCCAACAGATCAATAGCCTAATAAAGACACTAGCGCTTAGTGAAATATTGAATAAGATAGGTGGCAATCTCCTGCCATAATTGAGAAGGCTGGGGGGTGGCTCTCACCTGTAATTGCTGTCCCTCCCTGCTGGCTAATTGGATCGATTTACTTTAATAATTAAGCGCTAAAAAAAAAACGAGCCTCTAATTGGCACTTCTAACGAACTGCTTTCTTATTTTTATCTGATCTTTGAAGGAAGGAGTGTAACGTTCAACATCATAATAACATTTAACATCTTCGGTAACATTCAAGATCTCAGAAACTGAAGACCATCGTTATCATTATCAATAAAATTAACCGATAATGGGCCAAATTTGGCCAAGGCATAAGCCTGTCAAAATGGTTATCGGCGCTTAGATATTAGGCCTGTTAATCTGGAAGTAAGAGTTGTAAAGATGGAAAATGTTTTAATATGATCATTAGATGTCAGATAGTGACCTAAGCATGCTCCCTACTAAGTTGAGAGGAGTGGGGAAAACTCGCTATTTTTTTCAGTTGTTGGGCCATAAAACTTAAATGGTGCACTCTACCGAAAACTTTATTATATCCTTATTTGTTACCTCTGATGTTTTCCAGAAAATAAATAAAATATTTCATTTCGACATTCTGCCTCCTAATTTCGAATTGCGCTCACTTATAAACAGAGCAGCGAAAAATTTACTCTTCTTTAATTTAGTATAAAAAAAAATATTTAAATTTATTCGAATAATACATGGTTTTCAAGGTATAAACGAATCTATACTTCGGGATTATTCGGGATTATAAATCGATGCAACAAATTTGATCAGTAATCAGAAACCTACAAATCATAAATGAAGAAATTTTCAGAACTTTCCTCAGAGATCTCTTTCTGGTTGTTCTTCGATTTTCAATTTTTATTCTTCTGTCAAACCGAATTCACCGTTTGAGGTGATTCCACTCAGAATTTAATGTTCTTTAACTTATAATCGAATAAAGTTTTCGCTAGGGTGCGCCGTTTACATGTTATAGACAAAAAATTGAAGAAAAAAAATCTGAACACCCTCCCTCCCCCCACCTTGGCTCACCACTTAGAACGGGGCAAACTTAGGTTATTATTATCTGACGTTTAATGAACAGATCCAATACGTTTTCCTGCTTTCCAATACTTAATTCCAACCGCGGTGCCCTAAACGTTTAGATTAACTGACCTTTATACATTATGGGCAGCTACACATAATTCCAGCTATTCCATAGGTTTTAAAAATTGTCTTTACATAGAATAAATTAATTGTTTTAAACACTTATTTGGCGACCCGCTAGTCCACAGTGTTCCGGAATTTCGAAACAATACCTCTGCCAGTTCGAATCCGGACTCTGGAAAATTGGTTGTCAGCCTTTCAAACTCTGGAGAAGCTCCCCGTCCATCCTGCACTATTTGGAGTACAAGAAGAACCTGGTAAACGAATAACAACTGATTAGTCAATTGATTACATCAACACACCAAAAGACGAACTCAGTAATCAAAATAGGTTTCGAAAATTATCTTAGATCTAACTTTGGGACAGAAATCTTGCATACAGAATTTCTTTTGCATTAATCTCCTTAAAAATCCTTAAAAAGCTGCCGTTGTTTATTCCTTGAGGGGTAGGTACACTGCATGCCTAACCATGAATACTCGAATGACAGAGGACATAGATAGATACCGAAAAGCAAACAGATAATTAATTATGATGGTTTATTATGTCTTTAGTTTATTGAACGAATCATGTTGTTTATGTTTATGTTATCTTTATTTCTCTTAATTTTTTTAAAGGATGAAATTTACGTATAATTTTAAGTATACTTATGTTTATATTGAACCTATTGTAGTAATGGAGTGAACGCTTATACTAGGTTTCGGGCTCTTTTTTATATGAAGATAGCATTTGAACACGTATTATTAATATTTGCATTATTCAATGCGCAGTGCAAATAAAACTACCATTTGAAATACAGTTAGATTTTGTTTTTAAGAGTCTAATATCATAACATTTGCCAAAAGTCTGACTGGAACCTATTTCTGTTTAAATAATGATCTGTTCGTGAAAAAATAAAAAATTATTATTTCAAATACACCACAGATTTAGAGGCCATTGGGTTTTGGAAATTGTGAATAAAAAAACTGAAATAGTCCTGCTATAAAAATAAGGCTGTTTATTTACTCCTGTTAGTACTACTTGTCCATATTTTTTTTTTTTTTTAGTGGGATATAGAGATTTCTATTTAGGAGTGTCATCGGCCGTTGGGAATAGAGACAGTTAGAGAAAAATATTGGCTCAGTTAAAGAGTACAGTGTCACCTTCAATGGTTTCGAGTAGGCTGTAAAGTTTATCGTCCGTTCAAGAGATCGGGAATAGATTGTGCAGCATAGTTCCTTCCGCAACCGCCAGGCACCCCCACTTTCTGGCCGGTCGGCGGTGATGAGTACTATAATGAACATCGGTGAAGTATATTAGTGAAATTATTATTAGCTTAGAGAGTTTTTGATATGTGAGATCAATTGTATTCATTTATGAATGGCCATCGCATACATCTACATGTATAACGTAAGGGCGAAAGTGATTTTGCGGCGCAGAGTTTCAGAGTCCAATCTGGATACGAATGCCAGTATGCCAGTACGTACGTATGCCGAAATACGAAAAAAAATATAAGATTGCCGAATTGACTCACATTCTTTAAATAAAGGCAATGTACTCTTATATGAAAAGAAAAACGAACTTATTATTTTTGAATAGGGGAGGGGGAAGATTATTGAAACTAAAAGACTGTCATTTTAGACTAAAAGACTGTTTGATTAGAGCCTGATTAAGAAAAGAATGTGGATTTCGAAGCGCGTAGCAGGATGAAAAAAAAAAATATATATATATATATATATATATATATATATATATATATATGTATATATATAAATAAATATAAAACGATGTCGTTATTTGAAAAAGACTTAAGCGCCAAACATTCGAAATTTAGGTTTTAATTGCTTGTGGGACATAAACACCATCCCTATCGATTCCCGCTTACGATATATCGAGAAAAAAAAATTGGAAATGGTCTAAAAATCGAATACTGATGACGTAAGCACCAAATACTCAGTCGTCACTCTGGTCTAAACCAGTGCTGAAAGCCTTAAAAATATATTGTAATTATAAAGATTTTGCCAGGTGAATAAGCTCCTACTGTATATAATAAAAAAAAAAAATTTTTTTAAATATATTTTTATTTGGGGAAAAATCGTTTCATGTGTTTCCTGTAAAGTTTGCTAAATGGCGCTAACTCCTTTTTCAAAAAACGACGTCGATATATATATATATATAAATATATATATATATATATATATATATATATATATATATATATATATATATATATATATATATATAAATACTTGTTGGAAAGTTTAAAATTTGTTACTTTTTATTAAAATATACAAATGTCAATACATATCAATACAATCTGTGTAGATAATTTAGCTCGTGAATACTGAAGACGTTATATATATATATATATATATATATATACACACACACACACACACACACACACACACACACACACACACACACTATTACCATATTACCAAATGGAAAAATATCTTTAGACTATTTTGCCGAATATGTCATAATATGCAGCCGAGTTATGTCATTTTGGGCAAATAAATGAACATATCCAGTGCCTTTATTCCTGATACGCGTCTTTGCAATTTTGTTTTTTTTTAAAGAAAAATCTTGTTATTCATTTTATATGTATATAAATAAAATTGTTACTTTTAGGATTATGGCTAAAAATGAAATTCCATATTATTTCATCATATATTTATTTATTCACATAATTGAAACGATACGTATTAAAATACAATAACGATACATACAAATGAACATTATTATCTTTATTATATTATTTAATTATATAAGCTGGAAGCAGGTACATATTTACAAACATTTACTGGAGGGACCAAATCTAAAAATTTTCAATTTTTGACCGGATAACTATATTAAATATTTTATTTTTCCCAGCTATATTAGGAAATGTAATTATTCCAACTATTTTAGATTTGAAATTTTCGCTTACCTGTTGCGAAAGTTGATATTTTTTTTATATATTAAAATACAAAGTCTTAAATGCCGATGTCTTAACTCAAAAGGAATCTGTATTCGTTCAAATTAGTGTGTTTGAAATGAATCGTCTCACAATATACAATTTTTAGATAAATTGACGCTCTCTTTCGATGAGCGTTATTTCGAAAAGCCCTCACTTAGTTTTAGGTAGACAATGTAAATTGAATGCAGAGTGTGGGCATTTTATGTATTTATGACTATAAGTTTTTCATATATGACACAAATTTTCGCCTCGGTTCTTGGACTATGTAGCACGACTGGCGTCATAACGTGCCGTTATGATCCATACTTCCACTCTGTGCCAAACACAGTGGGCGAGTGTGAAACATATTAAACCATTGTGCTTATATACAAAGAGCTGACAAATATCTAAATTGGTAGAGTCTAGGGTGCTAAGCGAGAATCTGTCAATCTGGTAGCCCAGATCGGTCGGAATACAAAATGTTAGGCTGTCAAAGTTACCCAAAATTGCATTGATTTTAGCACAAAAGATTAATTTTTTAATAACGATCTGGTAGTCCAAATCGAGCGGATTCATCGACCCAGGCCGCGTCATAGTCGCCCAAAATCGCATAGAACTTAACACCCAAAAGAGGCTTTCTTCGGATTCCAAAAGAGGTATATTTTTTAAGGAGGGATCATTTTAAAGTCATGACCTCCCTAAATAATGATATACAGATCTGGTAGTCCAAAGCGGTCTTGGGTCCAGGCTGCGTCAAAGTCGCCCAAAATCACGTTGCATTTAATTCTGCAGATATATTATTGAATGAGGACTCATTCTAAAGCTCTGACCACCCTGAATAAAGATATGTAAGTCTTACCATTCAAAGAGGTCTGGTTCATCCCACTAGACCTCGTCAAATTTACCTAAGATTACATGTACTATAATTTTACCTTAAATTTATTTATGAATCACTTAAAAGTCAGGAATAATTATGAAAAGATTACTAGCCTTCTTTGATAGGCATCGGACTACTACAACTGCATATCTTTATTCAGGATGTTGAAGGCATTAAAATGAGCTCTCATTCAAAAATATATCTTTTGGGTTAAATCCAATGCAATTTTGGGGGCCTTTTACGCGGTCTGGCGAGATGAACCCAAATGCTTTCCACTGCCATATCTAAATATCTTTATCCAGAGAGATCCTTACTTTAAAATGAACTTGCATTCAAAAATATATTTTTTTAGGAACCAAAGGAAAACCTCTTTTGGGTTAAATTCAATGCAATTTTGGGCGACTTTGATGCAGTCTGGCGCGATGAACTCAGAATTCAGAGCCCTTTATGTGGTGTTACAGGATTTTTAATATTCTTATTAATGTTGGACCTATATACAATTTTTTATTATCAATTATTACTGTAATATATTTGTACTCTTTATTATTTACTGGTATTATTTAGTGGTAATATGTTTTGTTATGATGTGAACTTGATATGAACTATTCCTTTCTCCTAGGGTGAGATGACTTTAACGCACTAGCGGAACGCTCAAGTGAATTTTCTTATTTACGACTGAAGAAAGTGAAATTAGCAATTGGCTAAAGCAATATATATCCTGAACTATAGGATGGAATTTCTCGCCATTGACCTTTTTGTACCCCACTGTTTCCTTTAGGTGAAAGCTTGGAGTTTCTCTATATCATTAAATGCTCGTTGGATATTTCAGAGTTACAAAACATCCAAACAAAAAAAAATAATAACAAATGAAAAAATGCTTCCATACCCTGTAGGCATCGGATGGGTACTATATTCTATTAATTTCTGTTTAATTATTCTAAACTTTAATTGATAAACTTATTTTCAGTGTTATGAGAAGTATAAAACTATGGTTATCAATTACATGGATTGCAACTACTGATAAATTAATTAACAGTTTATTTTAGTTTCGAAGCTAAGGAGAAGTTGGCTAATTTTTAATCAATTTCATGATTGATTTTTTTTTTTATATCCACAAAATCCTCTAACAGTTCTAATTATCGGTCTGTAATTATTCCATTTTCAAAAAGTAAATACAGCTGAACAAATAGAGAAATTAATTCTTATTATACTTCTCCATATGTGTGAGTTAAAATTATACTAAAGAATTTTTAAACAAATAAGTTTAATCAAACTGTTAATATAAATTCTCAACTTACAAATTTATGCTTGAAAATAATTGTATATGCTGCTTCATTGAAGGTAATTTTAAAGAAAAATTACCGATTTGTCAAATTTTTAGCTAATTTGAATTGTTTTGTTTCAGGTGTTTCTGCAAAAGATTTCATTCGTCGCCAGCCTTTATAGAGGTAAATGCTTATTAAATTCTAATAATTTTGGAATATTCATCATAAATATATAAACTAAATGAATATAGCGTTGTTCTGGATTTCGATCGACCCTTCTAACTAGTACTCTACAAAATAGGTTATTTAAAGATTTTATGCACATTCATTGCTATGTGTAGGTACAAGATCAATTTAATAATTAGAAAAATAAAAACGAAATAAATTTAAATAATATCTATTCGGTTTAATTTATATCCCTCTTCTAATTATTAGAAGATAGAACAAATTTGTCAAAAAACTAACATCTTTGCTTGCTGCGTTGCTACTCTTTTGCAAATCTATATATAAAGCGGATGAGTTTGATTGGACCATTTCAAGAACTACTATTCCGATTTTAAAAAATCTTTTTGCGTTTGAGAGAACGTTTATTGGGAAAGGATTTAGGCTTGATAACATCACGATACGACGCATAGGGGCGGAGCAGTAACCAATAATGTCAGTCAATCAGAAAAGCAACGGACGTAGGCGTCCGTGGTCGTTGTCATGACAATTTCATACCCTTGGAAAAAAGTTCAAAATACACACTTAATCAGGCTAACGTTTCTTGCTGCTTATTTCTCATTTGCGGGAATGAGGGGAGGAAAAAAAATTTTATAACTTCATAAATTAGGTTATTTTGCATTTTTGGGAGTTAATAACATTAAAATCCATAAAAAAGACGGGTTATTACTATCTTTATTGTGATTTTATATAATTATGTTTGTACTGCTGTTTTCCATGTTTTTTACTGGAACGAAATTATGTTTTGAATTTTTACCCAGTGATTAAAACTGTCTTTGGAAGGGTCCCTTCCACGCATGTATTGTAAAAGAATAAAGAAAAAGTACTGTTGGGTATATTTAAGTTTAGGTCGATGATATTGATGATTTTCTCAGGGATTAAATATTTTTTAATTATAATTATTATATTTTAATTTTTAATCATATAATTATTATTATTAAGAGTTGTTGCTCCTCCTCTTCCTCTTATTATTAATATACGACTATTGAGATAATACAATGATGAGAATTTTAATACTAATTTTCGAGGATAGATTTGAAACCTGGAGGACATAATATCTCGTCTTATGCATATCATGCCCATGATACAAGAAAGTGGTCTAACTAAAGAGGACAAGAAGTTGCAAGAACTAAGGAGCATTGACGGAATTGGACTATTAGACAAAGCCTATTTAAGACGACGGTCCTCCTAATTATACCTGGAAGGAGGTAATTTGGATCCGGCGGTTCAATTTATAAGACATATCCGGGATATAGCAAGTCCTCCTGGCCTCTCCTCTCAACTAATTTCTCATTTCCCCTCCTTCATGATTGCTTTTATTGTTTTATAATTGGCCCTTGTAGCCGAGATATGATTAGCTGCAGGGAGGGCAGGAATTATACACATGTCACGTTGATTAATTTATAGGATGTGTTTCCTTTGGTAGCAATTCGATATCTTCAAATGACGCACATCATTTCTAATCAGGAAGATCATTGTTTTATAAATATAAATTACAAAGAACTGCAAAATACAAAATTAATAATAAAATACGCCACATTATTATTACACTAGGTATGGTTTATTATTTCCAAATAATTATATATATGCTAAAAAAAAATTGAAAAATTACTTGATATTTTCAAATTCCGAAACACGTTATGTTATTCGCCTATCTTCATAAATGGCTGAGACAAGGACGTATGAAACCTCTAATCGGCCGCCATTTCAGGACAGAAAGCCTGTTGATAATATCGAGTTCCCAGGATCGTCCTCGATTGACCGGTGACTTTGGTGCCAAATAAAAAAAAAATCCATCCAAGATTCTCGTAGCAAAGCCATGGACGGCGGAAGAAAGGATTTTTTAATTAGATTTTTAGCTTCTACGTATCTTGGAACAAGAAACATTAACTTTTGAGGGAGGATTAATTTTTTTTTTCTGGCTGGTTACAAAGGTTCATTATTGAAAATTCTAAAATCATATAACAATTAAAAACTTAAAATAACCAAGCAAATAGTTTATCAATCCATTGTTCTCATTGTGTCAAAGTACTTAGAGAAAATTGGCTTTACAATACGATATGAACAAGTTTCGGTCAGTGCAGACAACTTCACTTCTATGAAGTACATTAAATATAAAATCGTATTTAATAAATAAAACAAAACTGAAAGAAAAAAAAATATTGTAAATATTTCAATAACTTATTTTCTTCTTAGTTTTAAGTGATTATTGAAAAATTCTTTAATTATGTCCAATAAAAGTTAATTTCTAATCAGTACATTTAGGACATTTAGGATTTAGGAGTCATTAGGACTGAAAATACTGAAGTTGATATGAACGTGAATTGTTGATAGAATATGAACTGTTTACGAGTGATGCATTATCTATATATGAAGTGTAATATACTATTCATTGAACTGGGAACAGGGGAGAGGGGATGTAGAGGGATAGGGGCGCTTGGCAGAATTTAGAGGGCGGCAAAATTCCAACGAAATTTTATGTTTAGGTTTAGCAAAAAGATATTTCCTCCATCTTTTTGATCGAATTGACCTAAATCCAGTCAATAAAATGAGCTAATGATATGAGTTGATGATATTTATTTAGAAATATATTACACAAAATACTGTTTCTTGACTTTTATTGAAGGAGGAGTGAAATAAGGGGTTGCAAAATTAAGCTTGTCCCCTGGCAAAAATCCTATAATATTTCCGGGCCTGACTGGGATATCAAACTGTTAAAGTGGGATATACTATTTTAGCTTGCAATAAAATGAGTTTTCATGCCTAACAACCTCTGTGTTCTATCATATTATACATATATATACAAAAATAATGACAAGCTAGGAATAGGCAATAACTTCGCTGGTTTGATGACATTTCAGGTTGTGACCGAAGGAGGTTCCTTGTCGTATTCCTTTTCACTCTGAGTATTTGAATCGTTGCAATATCTTGTAATAATCTGTATTTGTTTTCTTGTAATCGATTATGGCACTTTCAACGAGTATAAAACGTCAGTAGTTATTATTGGTTATCATGAAGGTAGTTATTAAAAAAAAAAATATGTATGTGGGTCTTTTCTAGTGCGTCGCGGTAAAGCTTTCTTGTCAGTATCAGAACTAACGCGACCACTAAGAGAAGCCATACTCTAGGATTGGAAGGCACTGTGGGATAACAGCCCATCTAGCAACCTGGGGACTATAAAAAGGGATGTAGGGCCGTGGACCAACTCCAGCCGCAGTAGCCATAGAAAAGAGGTAATCCTCATGCGGCTGATAATCGGTCTTACAAGATTGACGCGTCTCCAACTAATAACGAAAGAAGCTCCTCCCAGATGTCAAAAATGTAGCATCATATTGACAATATTACACATTTTAGAGGACTGTCCTTCCATCAGAAGGTTAAAGGAAAATGCAATACCTTTGAATATATCAGTATCTCTGGGTAATAAGGAGGAAACGGCTACTAAGATAATCAACTTTCTATCCAAAGAAGGTTTATTGATATGATATTTCTTAATCTATTTATTATTATTATTAATTTTTTCTTTCTTTTTTTATATTGAAACTTTTATTTATATGAAAATAAATAGGAATAACTAAAAATAAAAGGCGTTGATGACCAATAGGTTTTACGTCTTGACATCCAAATAACTAAATAACTTTTCTAGTGTGTCATATATTTCAGGGGATCATACACTTTTATTTTAATCAATACAAAAAGAGGATGAATGGATATCACTCAGACCAAGTGATTAACTTGACTGAGAACCACTCTTTTTCTCCGCAAATCTTCAAGAAAACCTATCCTAATAAATATGTCAATTAAATTTTCAATCAGTTTAAGAATGTATCATCCACCGTTATTTTTTAACAGTTATTCACAAACCAAAGTTTCATTCGTGATTTGATTTAATTTTCAAAGCTGGATTTTCAATTTAAAAAAATAAATTATTTTCAAATATAAATGAATGTTGTTTTAGAGGAAGTTCTGCCTAGCTTTTAAAATCAAGTATAAATCCGTAGCGTCAGAAATAATGTTTTTTGTTACAAAAAAGCAAACAGAAATTGTTAAAAAATGAATTCAAAATATTTTCCAATACTACTTTTTAATCCTTAACTATGAATGTTACATTCAGCGAAAGACTTGAATGTTTGTATAAATAAATGTTTAATAAAACGTCTCCACTAGTACTATTTAGGCGATAGTTGCATATCAGTCTCTGTTCTAACTAGGGTATGAATGATTCGGTAAGTAAGAACCGAAAATAGTTCCCTACGCAAAGGTATGGAACTAGTGTATTTGAGTTGGTATCCTGGCCTAAAACAGAACTGTCCGAAGCCTTCCCGATTTAAATTCGCGACAGAGCTAAACTGCGAGGAATGCTCGGAGGTGACCACTGGCTCCATTATGCATGTGATTAATGTACCCGCAAATCTTCCTTTGATTTACGCGATACATTATATTTTGACGGAGTGCGGCTATAAAAAGATTAAAAAGGAATTACTCAGATCTTCCCTGTCAGAGGTTGTTTTTTCTACGCCGTTTCGGTGGGTTTTTTCAACGTTTCGGACCACTTAAGAAAACCCCGACAATGAGGTGATATACAGCTCCGAGGTGACACTCTGGATCTGACCCCGTTAGAGGGAGTTATTAACTGCTCCTGGAGACCAATTTTAAAGCGAACCAACTCAGAAACAGTTCTAATAAAGTGGCCACCGGAGTCGTAAATCTTGGAAGAGCCGTGCTCTGTCCGAGGTTCGTTATCTGTTAAATATTGCCGAAATCTCCAGTCGTCGGAGGCCTGTCTGCGGCGTCTCCGGTGATGGCGTCTTCGGAAATAGATTCGGCCAATCTCATATCCTTCTTTGTCTGTAAGCTCCGGAATGGACAACTAAATCGGGTGAAACGAGTGTGGTGATAATATTAATTTCCGAAAATACACTACAAACACTTTTTTTTTAATTTCATTTACTCTTCTAGTTTTCTAGTTCCGGTTGTCTTCATTCTTTCATACCTTATGGTACACTTTAAGGATATGTTAAATAAAAATTGTTCATTAAACTGTAATTAATTGGACGATTGGGTTCGTTAGTTGATCCTTATATGACAGTCAACCATATATTAATTAGTCACAGTATCCTGCCAAAATTAGAAGGATTGTCTCGGGTTGACATGCTAATGGAAAGAGTTTTGCGAAGAAATATTGTTGAGCTAAAAGACTTCATAGTACTTCTTTTTAATTATCCTTCTACTGTTGTTACCGGTTTGTAGTTGATTGTCTCAAATATTTACAGAGGTGCATAGCGGAAGAGACACGCTTAGATATCCCGCCGAACGTAGAATAAAGATGCAAATCGAAAAATTCGAATTTTGAGTTAGCAACAATATTCAATTGATGAAGTAGCCCGTTATATAGAAAAAAAATATTCATTGTTTGAAATAAATCCTGAATGGACTTTCTCAACGTGATGATGAGAAAATCGTAGAAAAAAATTGTATATGTTTTTTTAAAAAAATCGGTATCAGTCTGAAGAAAAAATTTGCAAACGTGCAGAAAAGTGTTGTTTTTTTCAAGTTGAAGATGTGAAAAAAACAAAATTTTTGAAAAACAAAGAACAGTGTGTCATAGTGCTTAAAAATGAGGAAACAAAATATGGATGGTAGGAATCGGTTAACATTTTGCAAAAATAATTAAAAACCCCAGAAATATTGCCAATTGGAATACTTAATTACTTGACTTGTAATTGTTGTAGAAACTTTCATTGGCGCTTAATATTTGGCTTTTGTTGGTGCTTATCTACAACAAAAATTTCATGCACAATTAATAATTACTTTTTCGGTAATCACGAAAATCTAAAAACGGGTGTTCTCGAAAAACGGTTTTAACAAGGCCTAAAATGATCCTTGAACAACATGTGAGGTTCCATTTAATACCTCAAAAACGCTTTTGAAAATCTAGCTTTTTCTTGTTTTGGTAGCTCTGGCGTGCTAGAGAAGGGGAAGTATCACATAGAAAAAATTAAAATATCACGGCAAATAATGGACGAAAATTTATGTTTTTTTTAGTACCAAAATATTAACAATGGGGATATTATTGACGTATAATATACAAATGGTAATTCCGGGGCGGAAATATAGGCAAATATTTTAGTAAGTAAAATAAGTCCCATTCTAGGGGTTTCTTGCAATTATGTTTATTTTAATAAGGAGATGCATTGAATCATATCCTAGTTACTTTAGATAGAAATAATTTTTCAGCATATTTTGTCGCAACCATTCGACAAAATTCAATTTCCGCGGAAGCGTTATTATAATACATGATTCTCAAAATAGTAAAAACAATTGTTAAAAAAAATAACATAATGAGTCCAGAAAAATGGAAAAATCATTGGAATGATCCAGAGTATTTAGATAAATTATAAGGATAAGTAATTTGTATTTTAGTCTAACTTTTTTGCAAACAGACAAACTTAATTCATAGAGGCATATTATATTAAGGAAATTAACAATTATTCACCGTTCACATCGCAATATATACCCGTATAATAATTAATTAGCTGATCTTATCATCGCGGCCTCATTTATTAAACAGTAAACATGTTATCATCTGTTATTACCAATTACACCATCCAATTAAGTCAATTACCTCTTTGTTTTCAACTACAACCTGCTTCCAAGTTGGAAGCTTCGAATAATTGACGCTAAGAATTTATAATTTATTAGGCAATTATTTAATAATTATTGAAATAGTAATTGTTATTTTTTGTAACGTTGCTCCTGATATACGATGGTCCTAAGATCAGAATCAAATGCTGGTGACAAGGAACCGGGTCACTGATAGTTTATTGGTTGCTAATTTTGAAGTTAGTGTGGAATGAGCATCTCATTTACTTATAATATTGAAGACAATTTTATTTATTTTTAAAGAAAGAATGTTTATTTACTCTATTGATAGATTTATCATAGTTATATACGTATCAAGCATGAGTTTTAGTAAGTTTGAACTGCTCCTATTTCAGCCTTTTATAATTAAAAAAATTAAACAAATATTTAATAAAAAATCACCAATACTTGATGAGAAGTGTGTAAGTGACGCGAGCATACAAACATATCACAATAAATAGCTCAGTTACTTATAATATGATTAAATTAAAAATAAGAAACAAAATAAAACGAGCGATGTGAACAATGTACAACCAATATTAAACAACTTAAATATTTTTATATAACTATTTATACTTTATGATGCATATAATAATTATTTCTAATCATCAATACTGAAATACGATCATTCTTTCAGTGTAGATTTTTTTCTGGACTTAGATTTACATAGTAGAGTGAGACAATTTTATTCGTTTCAGATCTAAGAATTGCTATGAAAATATCTGGAATGATATGAGCTAATATATCGTCTGCGTTTGAGCAAAATTCAGTAAGTCCAGTTATAGTTTTGCATGACAATGATTTGTGACTAGGTATAAGCAACACGCATGGACTAAATGAATTTGACAATTAAGTTACATCCAAATAAGGCATTAAATGACTTAGTGATGTTTCCCAGATGAAAATATATGGTTTGCTAATAGAAGAAATGAACTGCGAAATGTGAATATTTTACAGCTTTGGAACTGGTGACTTTCCCTTAAATATAACAATATAAGTATTTTTATTTTATTCTTTAAGCAAACAATTTCAGAACTATTGCAGCTTCGGTTTACCTGGTTGGTCCATTTCAATATAATTTGATTATTAACAGTTGATTATCAATTAAGTTAATGAAGTTTGATTAATATTAGGTGTTTTTGTCACTCTAGAACAGCATCAAAAATATTTTTACGCAAATATAACATTATGCAACATTTCTCTAAAATGAGTCATCTTTGATGACTCTCTAAAATGAGGAAAAAGTTTGGTATCTCAGGAACTACAAGACATGCAGACGTTTATTAGTGTTCAAAATGAAGCTAGTTATATTCACTTCAAAGTAATTTAAGAGTACCTTCTTCGTAGGAATAGCAGTTTCCTTTACATTTACCAAAATAAAGTCACAAAATGATAATTTCTCATTTTTCGAAAAAATGTGTTTTTTGAAAAACTGTTTCTCGGTTAGTATTAAGTGTACAGAACTCAATTTTTTAAATATTTAATCTACATTAAAAAATCCATGAATAGTGTTTTTCGTGAGGTGATTATTTTCCATGAATTGAGCAAGGAATGAAAAATTGACGATAATTTAATGGTTTTTCCTGAATAAAATAAACTTCCGACCGTCTGCTATGGACGTAAATTTAGATTTTTAATGTAAATCCAACCCCAAACAACATATCAAAAAATCGAAACTGCCCGACCATGTTTCGTTTCCTGGACTAGACGTAACGGACGTAAATTTAGACTTGACAAAAGAAAAGGAGATTTCACATTGTTCCTTATTTTAATTCAATAATTTTAAATTGGGAAGTAGGTGACAAAATTTCTAAATTAGAGTTCAAACGTCTTTAATTTGATGCCTTCCATGGTCCGAGGCCAGTGGTATTTGCCATATTGGCATCTGATGTTTACGTTATGTCAGATGAATATAGATATCAGTGTTAAATGAATATAGATAAAACAAAATATATGGCTAGTAGTAGAAATGGCGATGATTTTGATGATATAGAAAAATCCAGGTAATAGCAGAGAATGAAATGGGCGTAGAATGTGTTCGGAATGGCTTACGAACGATTCAGAATAAAGATAATCAGAGCTAATCCGACGTACAAGTATCCTAGGGGTCGACCGAAACGTAGGTGGAAGGATTCGATTAGTCGTGTTTGAAGGAAAGGACTGTTAGTGTTAACGACATCGATCCTCCGGTTTCGTTATTCATTTTATTTTATTTTTTATATTTAAAAATTTATTTTATTAATTTTTTATTTCCTAACAAACTTATGTCCACAAAAAATTTTTACTTGATCAATTATTTTTTCTTGAAAATTATATGTATGCAATTCAATATTTTATTTAAGCATTATTAGTATTATTAATAAAATTCATAAAAATACTGGGTTCTCAAAACATATTAATTATCATAAAAGGATTAATCTGGGTAAATTGTGTTCAATACATCTTAACATAGCTGTATATTTCTCTGCTACCTAGAACTCATACCTAGAACAGAAAATGCCCACAGTTGATCTAACAAAAACACCAGAGGGAATAATCCCTTGCTGAGGCCCAGGGGTGCGACGACCCACTGACCGTGGGGGGCTGACCTGCTGACCCCAAGGCCACTCATTGATCGCCTTCACTAGCCCATTCATGCTCCGTCCTCAGGTAGTCTGGGGGATGGGGGAAGGGGTGGATGGCGCGGGGTTTAGTTCTCTGCGCTCAGGGGTAGTCGTCACTATTGGTTTCTAGTGGAGTAGTATCTATTAGATATTATTACAACGGTATAATGAGTAAATGAAAAAAAATGGAGACATTAGACCAAATGAATAAAGATCCAAAAAAAGTAAATCGATTTGAGATTAACATAATTAAAATTCGGGCATCCCAAGCCCTTCAACTCTTTTTTTTTTTAATAACTGTTTTTATTGGGTAATATTTCATTCTGTATCAATTAAGAACAATGGCAATAGTGATTAAAGTTTTCATTCATACCATACTCACAGAAAATTAAATAATAGCAAAATAATAAATAGAAAAAAAAAGTTCCAAACCTCGATATGATGGCTTTCGAACAGCCTCGATCATGGCGGACACCCTGGCTGGCATGCTGCACCAGATGGAGCATCATCGTCTTCACCAATACCTCAATGCACCTGCCAAGTGGGATCTACGTTGCATAGGGTACATCCGCCATGGGGACGATCACTGGAAGATTCAGGAATGTGATCCTGTGCTCGGACACTAGAACATGGTCTGGGGATTCAGTCGAACAGGCATAAGAGGCATAAGGCTCGGCGAATTTATTGTTAGAGGTTAACTAGTAGGCAATAGTCAAATTGGTTAGAAGATTTTTAGACGTTAGTAGATATTAGCAATTTGTAGGTGTCTAGCCGTATGGTATTCATCGAATATGATTATCTTGTTCATTAAAGCATGAATGAAAAAAAAATATGGGGAAATTACCAAAATAAATTTTCTGAAAGATGTAAGAAGTTTATGCAAAGATGGTTAGCCCTCTTATCCTTCCTCCCCTAAATTTTGTCTACGTAATTTCGAACTCTGCTTTTGAATATCTGATGATTATGTTATTACGGGTGTTATATGTGCAAAAAATGTAACACAATAGTTCCTTAACGTGAATAATTAGGATATACTCAAAAAGAAGGCTAAATTGTTTAGATAACTGAGTTGATGCTTTAATGGAGAACTTTTCGAAAATTGAAATATGCTTTGTCATTAATTGTATATATTGATTATTGTCTGCCTAATTTTATTTTCAAAATTGATTTCGAGAAAGTTAATTTTTTTATTTAACACGATTCCGAGGTTTGGCGTGATACATTTGATGAATGAAAAAGGCGTTTTTTTATGTACTACTTTCATTGTGTATAGGCTATTTATTTTTATTTTTTCCTGCTACTTCTTCTATCTTGTTAATTGTTCATTACTATTACGCGTATATTTCGTTAGATGCTTCTGGAGGATTCGTCCCATTTGAGAGGATTAGTTGCTTAACTTGTTTCATGCAGCGTTCCTTAGGACTATTGTTGGTATACTGTTACAGTACTAATACAATTGTTTTAACAAAGCAATATTATTTGAAAAACAATAGCATTGATAATAATGTTGTCTGCCATATTGAATGTTGTCTGTACTCCGTGCAGACGGACAGCGCGGCCAAACGAGCCGCCGACACTGACAAAAACAGACATCGCTCACTGCCCTTTTTCATATTTCCGATCATCGTTGTTGACCGCATGCGCCGCGTAAGAAAAAGGTAAATAAAAAAAAGAAAGGTAAAATACTTTACGCCTCCAAGATGTCTCCCCTTTTCATAATTACTCTTCGGGAGGAGTTTTTTTTTTCGCGGCACCTTCCTCCCCCTCTCCCTCCCTCCCGTAAGGACACAAAGAGTGTGGACTCGGAATCCGACAATAAATTACGTCGTATTAAGAAACCGGTGTCTGACAAAGAGCCCGCCTCATCCGCATGCGCAACCCGGCTCCCCGGTCGTGCCGTGTCTTCGAAAAACTCCGGCCGTTTTGGCTTTTCCCAGGCGAACACACTAATAGGCCACTCTTTTTGCACCGGGGACAGTTATGGGCCCGCTCCAGGATAAATGACATTATTTCCAGATAAAAACTCCAGAGGGCCTCTCCTGATAGTCCCTCCAAATTGCAAATGTCCTATTACACACTCGGAGGAACGCGACCGTTTCTTGTCCTACCTTCTCACATTGAATGCTAACCGATATCTGACTCATAATTCCGATTAAACTCTTATCCTCTCCACAGTGGCAATATATTCAAAAAGTTCATTAAAACCATATACTTTTCTTATAATCCATGCACATATAAACTCAATGTAATATTTTATTACTTAGTGAATTATTTATTATTTTAAATTTAAAGTTGTACCTACCATAGTCATCCATTCAAAAAATTCCAATTCCATAATTAAATCGCGTGTAATTCAAAAAACAATAAACGCTAAACATTTTAGATTACGTATATACGATAATATAAATGAATATAGTGTCTATGACTAAAAGTAACGAAATTCAAAACCACAGGTCAGAGGCGGGAAATGCTTGCTAAATTGTCAGTCTTAAAATTCCAGAGTTCACGCGTATCTTTCAAAAAATGAAAATTAGAATTTATAATACTATAAGCCTCCCTACTGTTGTTTACTGGTAAGAAACTTGGCCTCTTACGTTGAAGAGAGAACATTGTCCTTAGGTATTCGAAAATAAAGTTATTCACAGAATAATTGTCCTTAAGATAGGTGTGATGATCCTGTGAAGAATCCAGAAACCTACGTAACACGGAATTGTTAGACACATACCTGTAAATATAGTTGGGGTTATAGCATAGCGATTGAAGTTGATATGCAAAGTTGTAGGGCTTGACAATGATTGAGTCCCTAATAAGGTAATGAATACTGAGCCGAAGATGCTAGCTGGCACCCTTCATTTCTGAGAATTTTTGTTTGCTGAACGTGAACGATGGGTAAGAGCATGGGTAAGTCTTCCTGAAATATCGCTTTATTCCAATCAGGATGCTTCTCTTTTAAAACTCCATAAAATCTATCGAGTTGTGAACAGAAAAGCAAAGCGCCGATAGCCCTGTCTTCTGGAATCAGCTCAAAGTGCAAACACCATCCAAACTGCACTAAACATCTTTTCTCATCTTGAAATCTGTTGCTCCAAGAATTGAAACAAAACGATGCACCAAATTTTCACCTTCCAGTGCACAAATTTCCTCGACTGCTGCTTTGACGCCAGATCCGAATAAGGATTAAAATGAAGAATTTAATATCGGTAATAAATGAATGAAAAAGACTTTTGTAACGACCAAGTAATTGGATTCTTTCTTTGCAAGCTCAAAAGGAGCTTATAACTTTGATCAAGGAACGCAACAGACAATACTGATTAAAACTATGTGCTGACTGATTCGCTGGTTTTCAATTTTTATTTCATCTGACTTATAACTTTGACTTGACTGGATGATTTATGACTATAGGCTTAAATAACGCCAAGGCAACTTAGGCAATGGACCCTGGAGTGTCGGACGTCGGAGGACGTTGCAAGACCTCAATTGAATAATAATAAAAAGTTAAATAATTTAAGCTATTGAAAAATTCAAAACATAAAATAAAGACGATATTATTTTAAATAGGAATAGATGTTGAGGGTAAACAAAAACGTTGAAATAATAATGTTAATAGGTTGTTTAATGGCTGTCTTTCCGATCGCAGTCTCAATTCGTACAGACTACCGTGCACCAACCCTCTAGTTTCATCGCCTTCCCGTCTACCATTTTGCTTCCCCCTCATCCATACATTTCTGTGTCGTGGTGTTGTCTGTAAAGTATTCGACACTGTAGCTAGTAAGGAAAGATTTATACTGGAGAAGCACTATAGGTTCACCTAGACTAAGCAATCTGACTTTTTAAACATTAAATGTGCGGGTGTCCGAAAGGTAAATTTGGACAAATTAGTGCGAAAATATTTTGAGACCAAAAATCGTAGAGAGTGAAAATAAGAGCAGGCTAATTTCGCACAACAGTTTTCGATTGTGACCAATTAATTAAACAGATTTTCACAATACAAATTGTATTATTATTTTATTTTCCTGTATTTTCCAATCTTAATAATAGCCGTTAATTAATATCTGGTAATAAATGTCTAGTTATTAGTATTTCTAGTTTGAAATATCTCTAATTTGGTGGGGAAAAATGCTTATGAATTGCGTAGGGACGTCTTCTGGATATTGGCCTCGGGTTGTGTTCGAACATAGTTAAGCTACTGTTTACGACGTAAAATTCTTTAACATTTCGAAAGTCTTTAGAGTTAATTATCAAAATGCATTTTCTTCGCAATTTTTTTTAATACAAATTAGCTCTTATGAAAAGTCTCATCTCCATACACTAATAAACTATTCAAATAAAAACCACTTTTATTAAATGTTTCGCTGTAGTAGTTACAGTTGCTGATATATTTTAGCATATTTGCCTATCTCTATATCATGGTATTTACGAAGGTAGGTTGTTGAAGCAAACATTGGGCATAAAGCAAACATATATGGAGTGTGTAATTTGTGAAATCCATTTAAACCCATTTACTTTTACGTATACGTGTAATAAACGTGTACTTTATTATTGCTAATAAAAATATTAGTGCCATTTCAAGTTGTGATTTAAAAATTTACATTTGTTCAGGCCTATTTGTTTTAAGAGGGATTATGCATGCGCTCTCGTGCTCGCATAAATTTAAAATGTTACGAGCTGTTAAGAATTGAAACTATAAGAGATTCATTTCGAATGATTGGTCGTAATGAGGAGGCAATATGACCCAGTGCCTCCTAGAATGAGATCTCAATATGCGTTAATAAAGAATTAGAGCGTCAAATAGGCTACAAATGCCTGCGCCCTCGTTCCATTGGCGAATTGGTTGCCGATTCGGGACACCTTGAGGCTCTTAACTGCGATACATAACTCAGAAGAATATCGCTCTAAAAATCACAAAAGAATAGATCCAAATATACTTAAAAACCTTTGGAAATTATGAGATCCATTTTTGAAATACAAACAAAAAATATAAAAAAACTAGTATTAAACAAGATGTCCTCAAATATCAATCAACTTAAATGTTCTGTTTTTGTTGTCGTCCCCAGATTTGAAGATCCCCAGTTTCACAGGAACTCGTGAACCGTTCTCGATGACCTTCCAGAGGCATGAAGTTGTTCGCTCAGGGTCCTAAGGGAGCGTATCAAGAAACAAACTAACCGAAGTTTTAAGTGAAGTCAATTCCATTGTATGACAACTCGAATTAATCAATACCATTCCTAAGCGAATTTTTCAGTTTTATATGTTATTATTTATTGGTGTTTTGCGTCTTTACGTACTCTGACGAGGGTCTAGCCAGAGAGAGATATTCGAAATTCATACTGCGGCATCACCAGGCCGGATTCGAAAGAGAGCCGCTTCTGCCTAGCGAAATAGGAGTTCAAGAAAAACATTTCACATCATTCTAAGCGAAATGAAATCTATTGTATGAACACTTCAATACCTAACTGAACACTTACCTCAAGCGACTTTAAAAATGTTGGTGTGTATAGTTTTAAGGTCGCCGAGACCCTAAAAAAAAAATCGATTTATTTTGCGTGTCCTGTTATAATTTCTTTATCTGAAGTCTTCATCTTAAATTATTTCTCAGGTTCTGAAACAACTTATTAGAACCTTTAGATTAATATAAAAGGCAGTTCCATCCATGTTTCCGGTATTCTTTTTTAAATTATAAAATTCATCCAGGGCCGAAACTAGATGTGGGCAAAAAGGGTTCCTGGTGACAAATTTCAAGCCAAATTTTATTTTTAATATTTGTTAATGCTTTTTTATTCAATCGTAAATAAGTTAATAAGCTGATTTAATGTTATCAGATGATGATATTTATTTCGAAATATATTCATTTTAAAGAGCTGTTATAAAATTTTTGACTTTAATAGAGGGGAGGAGGTAGAAGAAAGAGCGGGAAAATTAAGCTTGCCCCTCTGGAAAATCCGGCCAAGAATGTATACAATTCTTTTTTTGTTTTTTGGTACAAAAGATTAATTTTACAAAAATCTTTAGAATGAATGTTGCTTATTCAACATTTCACCAGAATCCATTAGTGTTTTTGAAACTTTAAGTGAGTAGATTGATTTAAAATATATAAAAATAAATCTTAGATATTTATAGCATTTATATTAGGTAACATTATGAATGAAGGATTTTCCTTTACCGACTACTTCTTAGATGTTCACTATTTGTTTTCCATGTTTCGGGGTATTCTCCCCTCATCAGGAAACATGTCTGAACTACAGTATCTTAAAAACAATATACAGTCATAATTTAATCATTTTAAACAAATATCAAGCTAACATTGATCTACATAAAATATTATTTTACCTTATTTATTCAAGTTGTTACAATAATTCCTCGATTCAATAAAATCCACATTCCTCATAAGTTGTCATTTGTTACAACATTAAAAAATTTAAAATGTTTATGAGAAGAAACTGTTAAAAACTATGTGCCTGTCTCAAAACCCTTTTAACTTAGACTTAATTAATCTTATCTTGTAGTTAATTCCTCCCCATTATTAATTAATTAATTAATCTTATCTTGTAGTTAATTCCTCCCCACTACATTAGAACTTGTTTTGCTAATACCAAAATTTGCTCTTAAACCTATTATATATTTTTGGAAATAATCTTAAACCCGTCTTACTTCTTCTCTTTATTGAGTCACTTTCTTTACGCGACGTTTCGGATTGGTCTGTCCATTCTCAAGTGTTCTTTGCCCTGTAAGTATAATTATAATTCCATTATTACAACATATTAATTGAAATGTTGTCATGCAATTATTTTTCATCAACACATCATTTTATCCACCATCATTTCTTCATAATACCATCCTTATTATAAAATATACACATACATATTTATTTTATATTTCTTTTTGGAAATTAGCCAATATTTAAATCTAATCCGTTAATTTATATTGATTAAAATTACCTTTGTCCTCTTCTTTGTAGCTTATTTTAGTTTAATTGTCCCATTCTGTTAATATCGTTTCTATTTTAATTTTTTTTATTATTAGGATTCTCACTGAAATTAAATATATTATTTTTTTATTGCACTATTTATATTAAAATTCAATTTTTTTTTTTTTTTTTAATTATTTCCCGTTGCTCGTGTTTATGGCTTTCCTGTCTGATATCAACTAATCCCGTGTCCCCTTGACTAACTTGTCCTTCTAAGATATGATCTGATATGAAGATATGATAATGGATAAAATTTGAAAAAAATGATGTGTTGAAGAAAAATTATTATAATTATACTTATAGAACAAAGAGCACTTGAGAATGGAGAGACCAATCCGAAACGTTGTGTAAAGAAGGTTATTTTTAACAAGATTTTTTAATATTTTTTACAATAATGTCACCGTTATAATTAATTTATAAAAAATTAATGACTTAGGATATGTAATTTGGCGGTGTCTAAATTAAAAAGAAACTTTGTAAAGGCTTTCTGGATTACTTTTTAATGGTTAATAAATTATTTTTAATTTAATTGTATGTTTTTAAATTTTATTTTTAATTGAATTATTAAAATTCCCTCCCTCCTCCAAAATTAGAATGAAGAATAATCACAACTTTAGGTTTTGTACGGCATAAGAGGATCTTCAAGTTGCTGTAAATTGTTTTAACTCGAGATAATGAATGGAATGAAATGTGATCAAGAAATTCCTTCGCCTGTTGACTTCCTGGTCATTTACTTCTGATATATGCAAATTATGAATAAATATTAAGCTTTATTAATTTTGCTTCGATATGACGATAATTCAAACAGTTTGCGAGTGTCTTGACAAGTTTATAGATAATGTTAAAAGACAAGGGACCACCGTAGACTGCTATTAGCTATAGCGTGCTATGACCGTTAGCCAAAGGTACCGAGGGTACAATCCCTGCTGGCTACAGGTACCTCGTCTTTTGTTCTAACATGTCAGAGGGTAACCGTACCTCCTCTAATTAGGCATCTGGAGTGCCATGTCCAAAGGATCTTCTCTTCTCAGAGACTACTTAAAGATCGTAATCTGGCCACTTTGCGACCACCTCGAGGGGATATTTCGGCAACTGTTAATTAGGAAATTACCTAAGAGTTCTCGGAAATGCAGCGCTAGAGACATATTTGTGGACAGAACAGTATAATCGAATCACAAATAATTCTTACACTCTGCGATATTGAAATGCAGTTGATGTATATATGAAAACCAGTTACCGCATAAAAATGACTTCCCTGTGTTTTTAAAGCAAATATCCATTATCAACCTCACAGATGTTTTAAGTGCGATTTCCAGGATTTCGAATAAAAAAAGATTCAAGATTTGGCTCCTTATCATTCCTTATTTATTAATTTTTTTTTCTTTATTTTTTATATTTGACTACTCCGATGTTGACTACACTAGTTTCAAACAGATATGTAATATAGATTATACATTTTTCAATCGTTTACAGTTGTACAGTTGTTGCTGCTGTAATGACCAAATTGGTATTTATATCTGGGGAGTTGAACATCGACATCCTAATACATACGTACTTTAGTGCATCCAGAAGCAATTACTTCAATTTTTATTTTATATATTAAGTGGTAGCTGCATATTTGTATATCACGATTTTGAAAAAAAAAAAATAATTTAGAATTTTTTAAACATTTGATTAATATAAATTTTGATTTTAGTGTCATATGGTAATTGCGAAAACGTATCGATGGCCATGAAATGGCAATTTGAATGAAAACGTCTGTGGAAAATCTGGATAGATCTGTGTCTCAAACATTGCTGGAAATAGATTTTAAACTTATTTAAAGGATATCTCGATTTCAATATCGATATGTCACTTTTAGTTATTGGCCTTAAATATGCCTGATTACAATATTTGGAAATAATACATTTTAATGTAAATTCTGGTGAGAAAAAAATGAATTTATTCCGAAAAGATTCTAATAATATATATTATGATATTAAATGATTATGCCCTACAATAATAAGGGAAAACAAATGCGCCAAAAATGTGTTGTATTTTCGTAATTTTAATTTAAACACGTCTTAGATTTCGTATTATTTTGTTTGATAAATAATGATTGCTATTATTGTTATTGTTATTGGTCTCGAACCTCCGGATTCGCTTAGTCCTATTTTTCTCATTATTATGAAAATAAATAATAATATTACTTAAAAACAACATTTATCAAAAAATACGCGTCTTGTTTTTTGGTCTCATCAAAGAAAATTAAGGATCCCTTTTAAACCCTTTGTATAACAAAATAGGAGACAGACCAAAGGATGTTCTGATGACATTTTTGCGACGTCAAAGTACATTACCGGTATGAGTGTTCATTATCAACATGGAGAGTACAAATTATATTCAATTCTAATATAGGATTTGAAACGTTAAAATTCTACAAACTTTTTGTGTAGCTTGATATTAATTATATATATATATATATATATATATATATATATATATAATATATATATATTATATATATTATATATATATATATGTATATTTATATACATTTGTTTTTATTTTATTTTTGTAGAGGTATTCGGTGACCGATTTGGTGGAAAGCAGCACCAGATAAACTAATAGCCGTTATACAGTTATTCAAGATTATTAACTAGTAATAAGTTTAATTTCAGATGAAGACTATTTAGGGCAAAACGTTAAATACTTTTTAATCATTTAGACTGGAGAAATTATTAATTTTAGTTTGAATCTTCAAGAAATAAACTAAGAAATATTAGTTTGTCTTCATTTTAAAAAAATAGAATTTTTTTTTTTCATGGAGCAAATTTTAATAATAGAAGCAATTATGCGTAACAAACGAATGTTCTTTAACCAACCAATCAGACTGATATTCTGTTCCCTTCTTAATCAGTGATTCGAAAATCCAAAATTCGTTTGGTTTGTGAATAAAACTGAGTACATACTCATTCCTCAAAAAACTGAGCAGATGCTCTGGTTAGACGTGAATAAAGATACGCCACACAATACCGGAATCGATGTGCTCCAAATATGGGTTGATTATTAATTCGGAGTGCACATCTTTTTAAGTGAATAAAACTGAGAACCTGCTCAACTATGTGAATAGGTACTCAGTATAATTCTGAGTCTACGAAAGAGTAGATCGGCATTTTACTGAGTACTTTCTCACACAGTGAAGTATGTTCTCAGTTTTATTCACTTAGAAAGCTGATTAGGTTAGCTGATCCGAATCAAATATCTTTAGCAAGTCCTACGTACATTTTGCAAGTATTCCTTTATGTAACTTCTCTTAACTCATATCTGTCCGGACCATCTGCTCCGTTTTTTTAGGAAAGATTGCATATAAATATTTAAGTAGCATATATATATATATATATATATATATATATTGAGGGCGAAAAGTGAATAGATGAAAGAGATTCTGTGAGTTGGTGATTGATATTAATTCTGTAAATCCAAGTATGAACTTGAAATATAAATTTAAAAGAATAATAAACTAAAATGTCAATTCGGATTTTAATAATTTATTTAAATAATAAGTATTTATTAAAAATTATGGAACAGTAGGATATAAAATATTTTTCTGGCATCGAATCAACAGTGATAAATAATGGAGAATAACAAGTTCAAACTAACTATGACAAAATATCAGGCTCATTATTAATTGTATAAAATAAAATCTAATAGAAAATAAAACATGCTGGGACTGTTTACGACCGCATAAATCGCGTCGTATGATTTACCCATCGGCAAAGGACTGATCGTGAACTGACAGTGTAAGTTAACAGTTTCCGAGACAGATCGCACATTAATTGAGTGGCGAGTCGCCACTCGCATAAACAAAAGCGAAAGGATTTAGCGACCTGTGCTTGGGCGAAGACAACGAAAATTATTCGGAGCGGAATGGTGAGTACCTTGGCCGCTTTGGAAGAGGACCAAGAGTGCGGCGGCTCGGAGGATGTGCTCATCCAAAACTCCTTAGTCCCTGTTATTTTCGATTCATTTTGTTTTTATTATCTATAGATTCGGAAGGCTGCGATTCCACCGCTCCAATAGCCTCAGGCTAAAAAACAAATCTTTATTAATTACCCTTTTAACTCGAGACGGCTCTAAATGCAGAAAAAAAAAACTCGTGCGAAAAAATTATATAATGATCCCAGTTTTTTGCATACGAAGTGTAGTATATATTTTTGGAATAAAAGCGTTCTGCTTTAATATAAACATTTTAAAACAACCAATTTACTCATTTCTTCTTGTAGATTTTTGTTTACATAAATTTTTTTATTAATTTGTTTTTTTTGTTTGTTTTTTTAAACGCTAGTAAAGATTGTCAGAAAAAATCAGTTGAGTAAATAAAAAAAAAAAAATCATTATAATAATCGTTGATTTTCAAGAATAAATTTAAAAAAATAAATAATTACTTTATTCATGAATCTTTAAATAATGGATTACAAGGGAAAATAAAAAAAATATTCATACCATGTTATGATGCATATATATTATTATCGTTCACTATGAGGAAGAGTGCGACTTTACGAAAAATTTTGTTTTTGCTGGGAAAGCTCCTAGTGACTTAAATTCCTTTGAGAATAAATGTCAGTTTTTAGTTTCTGTAATTACCACAATAAAAAAATATTAATAGTTTAGCTAAATTGCTAATATAATATTATGTTATATTAGCTAGTATAGTATAATATTATAATTGTACTAGACAAACATAATTATTTACTTCAAACTGTGATTAGAGAGTAACTTTATATAAAGATTGATAAAGAAAATAATAAATTATTTTAATAATATCATTCTTATGGCAGTTAGGTTTTCGAAAAATATCAATATTGTGTTTGTGTAAGAATATTGAAAAAATCATTATTTATGTTTAAAATTTATTTTTACTCTTAACACCTTCAATAAAATATTTCGAGTAGATATTTTATACATAACCACTAAAGGAGCTTGCTGTGCTTCCTATGAAAAACTGCCACAATTTGATTCATGATTCATGATTGAATGAATAAAAAATGAAGATTTTTTTTTTTAAGATAAAAGCTAAGTTGTCGACGTTTTATCAGTGCATTGAGGAACATAAATAAACCTAAATAAGCAAACTTCCAGCTCTTCTTTAATTCCATTTTTTCATATTTTGGCACTCTTTTTCCAAAAGAACCATATATTTTTTTCAAATGAAATTTTAAAGCAACCAAATATGCTTACATCCAGGCTGGGCGTCCCCCTCCCCTTCAGCTAAGTTCCTATCTACACTAATGAGTTGCAAACCAGAACTCTTGGAGATCCCTACACTTTTATCTCAGTCACGTCAGGCAAGTAAAACAATTAGTTTATTTATTTTTTATTGTTAATTCAAACTATTTGAGTGCTCATTAAACTTTTATAGCGGACAAGATAGTGTTAGTTAGCCCGGGACTAGCGGATCCAGGAAGGTACTAAATGATCGAGCACTCACGCCACTATGACTCATTTACGGCGGGAGATATTACGTCCTGTTTGCCGGCTGTAATTTGACGTCGGCCGAAACAAAAAATGCCGGTACAGGTGATTATGTTTGCCGACCAATTAGCAGGTAGTTCTGTTTGTAGCCGTCTCCTAGGATACCCCTGTCCTATTTCTGCTTCTCTTTTGTCTAAACCCATATCTCGTCGTTTCTTCTATTTAAATCCGATCGGAGGGGGAAGCGGAAAACGGATAAATCAGGATATTTCTGAAACGAAAAACCTTGACGGGTGTTTATTGTCATAGTGAATCATAACGGTCTTGTAAGGTATGTACCTGATGATTTATCTGAGACATTAGGGATTTTCTTCTTGCTCGGACGTCACATTAGCGGAGAGTGTCTTATGTATAAATATTTCAGGGGTATAAAAGGATGCCTGAAGCCTCTGAGGCAGGGCTACCAACTTTAGCTGTCCTCCTTGTATTATAGGAAATAGGACATGTTACGCGGTGATCCTAACCACCTCCATTGATTCCAATAGTTCAAAGGATGCGACGAGATTTATAGTTCAACCTCAAGGTCTACTGGTTTATATTTATTCTATAAAGACAACCCGATTCCTAAAGTAGAGTTTTAAGTACTGGAACGAAGAATATGTTATTAACCATAGTATTATAGATCCTAGTATAGAAAACTTTCAATCACACATTATAGAAATAATATTATGTTATTGAATTTTTTATTAATATTCCAAATTAGTAAGATACTTTTTCTTTCAAAAACTATACGGTTTTTAATATAAATCTTATGTCTTTATAGTCTACAACGATAAAAATTATTATAATAAAGAATACTATAATATTATGCATGTGCATATGATCGCCCATTAAATACTTGAAATACGAGTTACTACTCATGTACTGATGGGGAGTGGTAAATATTTTTTGAAATCGCTGTTTTGAAAAGATACTGATAGTATGTACTAATTTGTATAATTTTTCTTTTTTTAAATTTTAATAATGATTCCACAGAATAAATAATTAGGACTCGGTTATTATTATTTTTATTGTAAAAGTTGACGTTTCGATCCAAACATCGACCATCATCAGGGCTGAAATTAAATCAGAGATACTAGAGATATAAATAATTCTATGTCAGAAAGACAAAAATATATAAATAGAAAAATAAAATTAATTAAGTAAATTTATGGTAAATTAATTAATACGCACATAATTAATAATAGAGATACAAGTAATAATAAAGTAAATGAGAGAAAAATAAAGAATTATAAATAAATAAAAAAATGTTATGTTTAAATAATAATTTATTATTATTGATATTCCTATCACTTAATTTACCTTTGATTTAATTCATTATTTATTTTTTTCTTTTAGTTATTTACTTCTGTCTTTGTTCTGTGCACATCATGTGCATCTCTTATTTAATTTCGGCCCTGATAATGGCTCAATAAAAAATAATAATGACTGATTTCTGATTATTAATTTCTAGAGTTACATCACTGTAGATAATCTACCATCAATTAGTGATTCCATAATTAATATTAAGTTAATGTTTGGCATCCACGTAGAAAATTATAGCTATTTAAAGGCGACTTTTTTGCTAACATACAAAATGGAACAGGAAGACAGGCAGTTCGAAGTTTCGGAGATCGTTTTGGTGACGTCATCGGGTATTATTGCTTATTTGTTTCTTGCAGCTATAACTGTATTCTTGTATGACTTGATTTCTTGAAGCTCTTCAAAGCGTTTCAGCTTGATATTAAGAAGTAGACATTTTTCACCCCGTCTCCCTGTCTCTCCCTGTCTCCCTGTCTCAAAGATAACATCTTTGTCTAATTTTTAACCGAACCCCACCTGATTATTACCACCGTTGAACGAAATCTATTTTATACTTACTAATGAACATTGGACTCGGTGGATTCCGGAACGGACGTCGATGCGCGGAGGTTTGGAGCGGCTGTTGCGATGGAATAGGTCGAGGAGATGATTGTCGGCGGTCCACGCCCTCCCTCGACAAAAGCCATCCACTGTTTGTATTGCTCATTTCCGCTTTTTACAGTTGGCCTGTTTCCACTCATGCTCCTGGTTTTCATCAGGGAAAAATAGTTTACCATCCAAATAATAACGGGCTACGTCTTGGCTCTGGAATTACCTCTCGTTAGTGTTCGGCCAGTTGAGAAATGGAAGATTTGATGGAAAATCCTTCTTTCTTATTTGTATGGAGTAAGATGTCAAGATTCCTTGCTCTTTTTTACCAACTGTTTCATCTCCTATTCAGAAAGGGAAGCAATTTATTAAATAGCATTTTCATCACTATTTTTGACATTCATAATTAATAAAAGAAATAGAATTATATAATAATATATTGAGCCCGAGATATTTAGGTAGCACACCAACATTATCGAGTCTGAGAGGTCCAGGTGCGAATCCGGCCTTGAAGTAGTGACTTCTAATTCGTGGTAGACTCACCGAATAAAAGTATGCTATACCAAATAAGGACTTGACTTGACTGGAGTCTGGAAGTGAACCTGTATCATCTATTTAATAGGAAACTGGTGTCAAGTCCGCTCAAGTCAAGTCCGTATTCAGTGTAGCCGCACCTTAAATCTCCACTATCTGCCAAGAATAAATAGGTAAAGTTGCATAATCCCTAGTTCGAGGGCATGAGGACGTCAATCCACAAATAGTAATAATAATAATAAATAACAATAAACAACAAATAAAACAAAAATTAGGAAAAGATTAAAATACATTGAGAAAAGTACCTCCTTCACCTTCCATAAATATGTTTGATGTATCGTTCCAATTGTGTCAAGAATTATATTTTCTAACGTATATAGCAATCAAAATACTATGTAGTAATACTCCAATTTCCATCAACCTCTTTAAAAAAATATAATTTTGTTTGATTTAGTAAAAATGTCTGCATGAGATGGTAAACCATTCTTGAAATATATAAATATATATAACTACGTTCCCATTTTTTTTTTTTTTTTTAATGGAATACATACATGAATTATGTGTCGTTTATTAGATGGCAGACCTTAATGAGGACACATCCAGTAATACAAATAAAATGGCAATTGTTTTCTTGACGCCTATAAAAATTTTAAAGTGGTTACGAGCCATCAGTTTTGTGTATTTTTAGAGTTAATTATTAAACAACTGTATCAAATCTGAATCAGAAGGGTAATATGCTCATTGAGATAATTTGGTTTGCTTCATAAGGAACAATAAGAAGTATATATAGAGTTTTCTGCTGGAGTTACAATTCATGCTCTTACATGTCTTTTTATTCCTCAAGCGAATACAGCGAGCAGGCATATAGTTATGTAAAAATGAATGAAATTAGCTATAGTTATGTAAAAATGAAACACTTCTTTTTTTTTTGTCATTAATAAAACTTCGTGACATTATTATGTAGATCACATATAGTTTGAAACCAAAATACGAAAGGAGTTCCATACTTTTTAATATTCTTTGAATTTCGTGGTCATAATACTAGAGAAAAAAACCAGGCTGATTTTTTCCCTTAATATTAAAACATTTATTAGTACCAGAGCCAATACCGGAGCAGTGTGACAATTATGAAAATAGATGTAGTACACTCTCCTAACAATAGTTTTAAAGGATATAAAATACAATATTTCTGGTTTAATTAATTGTGTTTATTAACAGACGAAATCAACAGTGATATATCGAGACAATAGGAGTGCAGAGGTATTTATAGTATGGAATGACTTATGTGCAATATTGTTATATAAATAATTCTGATTGTTCTATTTGTTGTATGATACTTGTAGTCAAAGAAAAAAAAATCTTGAGAATTGGGGGTACCCTGAAACGTTGGTGGAACGAAATAGTATAAAACAATAAAGGAATACATATAAAGAAGAAATTATTCCACCAAGGCAACACTAGAAACATTTATAGTTTTTCCACCTATATTAAGTTTAATTGAGACCATTTTCTAAGTTGACAATACCGTACCCTTCTATTCGATGTCTGAACGAGACTTACTTCCCAAGCTCATTCCACCCTCTGTCACACCAAACCTATCTAACCCGAATAGAAACAGAATATTACCCTTTCATTTCCATTAATTTACTGATTTAATTATTTTTTTTGTTTGGCATTATAGTCCTGTTTATCACAATGATACCAAATTCCACGTATTCCTTTCAAGATTGAATTCCACCATTTTCTGTATTTTTACAAAAATTATCAATATCTTTCGCTGGATTGCTATGTGCATAAAAAAAACTTGATTCAAGATAGATATCAAATACATAGGCCCTAGGAAATATTTGATGAGTCGCTTATGTTATCTAGGACTTTCATAGGGAAAAAGCTCAGAGTTTACATCCTGGTATTACGGAAACCAAGAACTGAGGACATTGTACTGCGTGGATATAATATAAGATGGCCATATTTTTGTGATCAAACTTCGGAACGGTTTTGAATATTCCCACGCCCTCTCATTCCCACCATACCAAATACTCCACTTCTAAGAATTTTGAGGGATGTATAGAGGATGGTTCTTTTTATTATAAATAAGAAATACGATTCTTATTAAAAAAAAAAAAAATCATATGGTTTATTAGTTCAGAACATTCTACATAAAAAATACAAATGTCAGACCCGTATGACGCTCACATGGCGTAAAATATCGAGATAATCGTGAAAAATTCGGAACGGCTGGTCACCTTAATATTTCATTATACAATACATTTATAACACAATTAATGGTTGTTATATTTATTTTACAATTATGAGTAGGTTATATTATGGAAAAAAAATGAATAAAGAATATTATTAACCGGAAGTAATGTACAATACGTCATCGTTTGTATGGGCTAAAGTTTCGCAGATGATTCTCCATTAGATCTCCGAAAACAGGCAGTCGATTATAACTGCAAACTATGATTTAGGAAAGAGGAGAGGCAGGTAGGGACCACTAGGAGGTGGATATGAGAATTGATGAAGGCGTTGGATATGAAAATGGGAGGACTTAGAAGAAGGGAGTGATTGATGGCTATATAAAGACATAAAGCGGCCAAGTTCGCGAGGCTAAGTCGCCAAGTCGTCTCAATATGGCTGATCCATCACAAAAAGCTTCTTGGGGAAATTGCTCAGGGATCTGCCCATAATTTACTTTGGGCCTCCCCCCCTCAGGAGTCTCCTCATCCAGTTCTGTTTCGGGGATTTGCCGATCCGTCTTCCGATAGCTCTGGGTCACCTCCCCCTCCTCCGAGGATCGTCTTCCGCTCTCCGCTTCTTGTTTAAGGATACGGAAGAATAAGGAAATGGATTGGTATTTTGGAGCTAATGTGATTGCAGACACTGATTGAATAATTGTCTACTATCATTTGGAAAATTTTAGATAATCAGAACATCATTTTAAATATAAACAATTATTAAAGTATATGCCTGGTGAATTCACTCAAACAAACATATTTATCAACTGGAGCTTATTTATTCTATTAATACTTAAAAGTAAATTAAATGGTGGTTATGGTATAAGTCCAGAATTCTTTGGAATCAATTGAAAATTTGATTTAGGTTGTTAATAAACTGGCGTTCATTTAATTGTTTGGCAATAAGTGTTCAAAGCCGTTTTTATATCAGTGGAATTGAGCGTGTATTAAGTTAAAATAAAAAAAAAAACAAAGGAAATTTTACTATTGTATATGCAGTACCCTAAGTTGTTCTTCCGGGGCTCGAAAATTTTACCATGTCATTAAAGCAGTTCCCTAATCTAAGTCTTTTCCAGTCTCCTCGTAATATTCTCGTGCATCTCCAGCGAGTAATTGGCAAGTATGTTTGATTATTCGTTTCAGTTTTCATAAAATCCTAAATAATGAGTCCATATTTGTTGATTCTATGCTAGTTTGTTTTAGTCATTGCGTATTGTTTTGTTCCTCACCTATCATCTAAAGGTGCTTTTCATAGGAAAATATGTAGTTTTTTTTGTTTCTTTTTTGCTGTATCTGCGAGGCGTATTAATCTTATGGGTAATATATAAGTACGTGTAGATTATAAGTTCCTGTAAATTACAGTTTTATGTCTTACCAGATTTTATGAAAACAAATCAAAACCATGATCTGCAAACTATCACAATAAAAAATCTAACATAACTAACCGTAGAAAAAGAAAAAAACATCAACAGGAATGTTTACATCAAAAATTCATATTTATATATATATATCGACGGTATCAAGGTAGAAAGGCGTAAGCGCCAAAACGACAAAATTGAACTTTTCAGTGAAAAAATTACGTAAGTGATAGTTCATTCATCTCACGCTACGTTTGAAGTGAAAAAAATCGAGAAATTAAAGAAATGATTTTGCATTTCACTAGGAGAGATGGAAGAAGGCTTACGAACTTTTTTTCTTTTTTTTAGAGCTTACACCGTTCTGGTATGACACCGTACAGGTACCATAGGTACATCTATATTAAATTCAATTTACTTATCCAAAACCGTATTTAGCATAACTCGCATTTTATCATTCCTTTACTTCCTCTGGAATATATTTTGACTTAATATATCAACTTATTAAGATTTTGATTAGTCAAGTTTGGAAGGTAGAGGTATAACCCTCACACACCACCTCAATTACAGATGGCATAAATGATACCTACTAGCCCATTACTGGCACCTTTCATCACGAAAGCATATCAAATTATAGGATACCCAATAATCCTTGGCTAATTTTATATTTAGGTCTTTGATCATCGACAGAAAAACCACAGAAATAGAGAAAACCACATAAAAGGACCATGATGAATTAAGGACATAATTTCAATTTATAGAAGAAAAGGTGTAGGGTTTCCCACCACCAGAAAACAAAGAATATAAATTCTCCAAACCCCCACAGGAATTCCTTTAAATGTACATGGATACATAGCAGTACTACAGAACGAATCTTATTCTCTACCCCAATAAAAATCCAAAGGTGCTAAAAAAAAAAAAAAGGTGGTAACCAGTTTCGTTCATACATAATTGTTTATGTTTTTTCTTTTAACAATTTTGCCTTCCTTGGTTTATTATTTCTATATAGAAATATTAAAACTTCTAATAAATCTGTTGTTCGTTTATATTTTTTTCAACATCTTAATCAACGAAAATGCTCTTACTCGTAAAGATGCATCCATCGCCTGTCTGATATATAGATTCCGAGTACTAAGACGTAGATGGGACGATTTTAGCATGCCTAATCTTGTAGGTTTTGGTTTTGTTAGGGTGCAATGGATATAGGAATATAGGAAGTTGTTGATTTAAAACTACCGTATTCGATAAGCGTTATTAATGGATATGACATTATATGCGGGCATGGTGTATGTATGTTGTATAATATTATGTAGTCTTGATTGCTTTCATTCATATTTCTGTCTGCTGTGTGCATGCTGAGCGTATGATTTGTGGCCAAGAAATATTCAATATTAAAAAATATTCCATCATTTGACTGTTTAGACGATGAACATCATAAAGGAAAGTCAATGGTACATTACGTCGTTTTGGTTTTGTATTTTTGCTTCTTGCTTTTATTAATTTTTTTTTTTACAAAATAACGAAACTTAATATACAAGAATTAGAAATCAAATCTAAAGCTGTTACATACGTTTCGATACTTTAAAATCGATATACAGAAAAAAAAAGCCATTATTTGCTATTATTGCGGCCCCCTCTAAACGGGGAGGGGATATGATTCATTGTAATCAGCAATATGGTTGGACAGTTAACGCACGGCCGTTTCTATTGTGATTTAATTCAACGAGACAGGAGAACCTTTTCCAATATTTCGGCAAGCCCTGCAGATGTACATTAGAATACACTAACACAGGAGCCTAAGTACGCTGGGCGGGCACACACACAGAGGCAGTCGTAGTCCAAACGTTGGCTGCCAGATGGCATTAGTCATACTGTCGATAATTAGGTGTAATTAAGGGTGTGTGGGGTTCGCCTTCGCTTTAACATAAAATCGATAGATTACTACCCCTAGTCGCGAGGGTGCCAGATAGAAAAATAACTCAACATTCTACAAATCTGGTTCCGACGGTACAATTCATATTATATAATAATTGTTTAATATGATGGTTTATTTTTTAAGCAGTGCGAAAAATTTGTAATGACATTGTACAGATTGTAAAAGTTGTTAAAACTACACCTAACCTGGAAATTCAAACAATAATGCCAATAAAATAAATAATAATAAATGAGACACCGAGTTGAAAATGGGAATGCATAGATTTAAATTCGACATTTATCCATTCAGTACATTTCTGTCTAATCAATTTTATTGGTCGTGGGGTACAATATGATATAAAAGTAAATATTCATTTGAAAATCAGGTGTAGATTTAAGATGGAAGAGATATAATATTATATATATATAATGTTATATTATATGCCTGCATGTTACATTAAAAAATTAAATAGCAATCATTTTGTTAAAATCAATATCTTTAAACGTATTTCTATTTTAGAAATAAGTTTGTCAAAGAGGACCTTGTTGTAGTTTTCAAATGTATGTTGTTCAATATTTGAAAGTCAATTTCTTTTTTAATAAGAATTTTAAGTTGAATACAGATTAAAAAATCTTGAAGTGAATAATCCGCATGAATAACAAAATATTATTAGCGCTATCCAAAACAGTTTTGAAAACAATTTTATTTGCTATCTATACTAAAGATAAATATTTTTTTAAATTACAATAAAAGAAAAATCGTTCATTTTTATTTTTTTATGTTTATTGACGACAAGTACATATGTATATAACATAAATTTATGCTAATCAGATTAATATCAAATCATGGTTCTTTATTTGTGTGAAATGAGGATGTTGGATAATGAAGAATGGATATTAAGGAGTCCGTTGGCCAATAAATATTAAATACACTTTTTACCCTTAAAACAGATAAACGAATTTAGTGGTAGCTGATTGGAGATGTCTTAAATTTTCCAAAAATAATTTTCAATCCATGAAATAATCAATAAGCTATTGTATTCTAAAAGCATCGATAAGAAAGAGTGTCAATAGTACCCTTTGTTCTAAATCTTTCCGGGTTGTGAAATTAGGTATGAACTTATTCTAGGAATGGCACAGCTGCGTCATATATTTTATTTATTTGCAATATTGTGACAACATACTTACATCGCATGTAACGTGTACACTACCGTGTACTGTAACTCACGTTACAGTTAGTTACACGAAACATTAATTTTTTTTTTAATTAAAAAAAATACTCATTAGGCATTAAAACCACAGTTTACAGAAATTATCAGTTTTACTGATCTTTTGGATTAAACTTCTTATTTATTTTTAAATGAAATTATCCTAGATCATAGATAATCCGTAGTAAGGCATAAGGTGCTTCGTAATGCGAACACCGCACTAACGCCATCTATGGGCCACTATAGCAAAGGGGCAAACAAGCCAGGTTACTAACGGAAAAAAAAAATATTCAAAGAACGATATGAAAATTCAATAGATTCAGATTTTATATTAAAAATTTTAGAGGGTTATGATTTTTTTTTTAAATTTATTATTTTTACGTACATTCTAATTATATTGCCACAGCAGCGATTATTTTTTTTTTTTCCCAACTTAAATATTTATAAAGTATAAATATTGATTTTCTATGTTTAACACAACATTATGCTATCAGTGTTAATTATAAAGTCAATTATGTTTTAAATTAAAGCGAAGAGGGATATATTGATTTTAGTTTTAGGAAATTAATACAAATGTAATTTTGTAATGCCTGTGATATAAAAGTTTAAATTATTTGCCATAGTTAATCTGTTCAAAGTAGATCAGCCTTGATATTAGAGTTTATAATATTTATTTTTACGTAATGTGTGATGAAGTGACCAGATATAGTGGGGATGAGTTATACAACTAGGCAACTACAATTTTACAAAACATGGGTAATTGCAAAAAAAAAAAAAAAGGTCATTAGGTTATACCAAGAACATAATAAAACTGGACTGTTTTAGAAGATCCTTTTCAAAAAAAATTAAAGTTGATCATCAGAAAAAAATTCTATTCCACTACAAGGAAATTATAAATATTCAGTTTTAATGAAACTCTGAATATTAGTTACGTTGATATAGAATTCACCAGACACGTTGAGGTGTAGAAATGATAAGGGACGTCAAAAACAAATATATTTTTTTAATGGATAATTTTATAAATATTTAGGAGATTGATAAATATTTCATACTTCCGGAATGGTATAATGCTGTATTTTGACAAATTTACATAAAAAATAGTAGATGCCTGATGACTCCATTTCAGCTTACCAACTCGGAGGGATGAAACAGGGGCGTCCATTATTTTTTTAGGGAAATATAAATAAAAGTTTTAAGAATTCTTTAGTAAAAATGAAAACTATTAAATTATTTTAAACGACGAGAAAATGTCTCATGTGCCATCAAGTAATCTATGCGATTTTTATGTTTTTTAGTTCCTAAATTAATTAGAAATAAGACTCAATGAGAATGAACCAAAAGATACTTTGGTTAAATTGTCCTATTATGAAGATGCTTAGTGGTGCATCTTCATAATAGGACAATTTATTACTATTAGTTATAAAATTAAAAAAAGAAAGAAAAATATTTGGTAAATGTTATATTGGGGAATCTCAAAGCACCTTTACAAAAAGTATCTCGCAATAAGACAGACACTTCATCTGATACTCACAAACTTTAAAAAAAATCCACAATTATGTATTCAATTTAACTAAAAAATATATAAGCCAAAATATAAAAATCCTAAGTGATCTTCGGTGCACATAGAACATTTTCTTGTAATGACAATATGTCGTTGTATTTATTATGATAAATATTTAGAACGTGTTTGGACATAGTTGGCTTCAAATGCCCTGATCTTGGAAGACTGGCCGTCTATAGCAGTCATAGGGTTGCTAAACCTTTTGGATGAAACTCGGTAGTCATATTCCTCCACAAACGCAAAAGAATCTCGATGCAGATTCCTTTTAATATCCGTAAATGAAATTAAAGACTTTTGCCAATTTCTTCTTTAAAAGCCGGTTAACGATATCCGACGATTTATAGTTTTCTTTAAGATAAATAAAAGAGGGAAACGCGGAGAAGTAAAAGGGTTTATAAAAAAAAAAAATAAAGTAAAAAGTTTTTAACTTTAACAAGCTTAGGAAGGTCTTTTCCTCGGTTCGAAAAGAAAAAAAAAGAAAGAGAAAGAGCAAAGAGAAAAGTAAATAAGTATAAAAAGGTCCATTAAAAATTGACTCAAGGGGCTAATAAGAACGGCCCAGTAATGAACAATTATTCTTGAGAAGGGAAGTAAGAAGAAGAGGAAAGAAGCGGCTAAACAAGGAAGCGGGAGAAAAATTGAAGGGAGGGTAGGGAGTGTGGGGGGAGGGTGGTTTTAATATCTTCAGGGGCGTTCCTTTCCGTTCCTTTTCTGAATAATTACCGCTCTTTCTCCTGTACCTCCTCCTTCTGGAGGGGAAGGGGGGCAGGGAGGTGGTGGGGGTATGCAAAGCAGAGGGGTGGGGGAGCCCCCTCTCCTCCGAGATATCCCCTCTCCCGGCTCAGTCGGGGCAGGACAGTCGAAGAGTAGCGATCGAACAAGGGAGGTACCGCCGCACGACAGTGGGGGACACAACAACATTATCACTTGTTTTGTTTTCTCATTTAGTTTTATTATTATATTATATTTTTATATTGTCTCAGCTGCCCTCTCAGCCACTCTATAAGACGCTGCCTCTTGGACAGTTTTTTTTTTTTGACATTTTGTTTACATTTTCGATTAATGTTGGTTTTTATTAGACATTGTATCCTGTATATAAAACAATATTGAGTATACGGATTGGTTGTATAAATATTTTTTACAACTCTTCGTTTGCTGTAGACTCACTAGTGAATGTGTGTGATTTGTGCAATCAACGAAAAGAAGGCAAGGATTCATCACTCAAATGAGATGCCAGAAGGTAGGCCTAATATCAGTAATATTCATTAACCCTTCATGCCTTCCTTTCTCTACTAACTCATATTGATACATTTCACTTGTCAATTCCATTTTTAAAAAAAGAAAGTATTCTTCAATAATGCGGAATTATCACTTCAAATCCGACATTCAACATTTCTTTATAAAATTAAAATTTTAAATGTAATAAAAAAAGTTAATGAAATGCGCATTGACCTCCAGAACCGGATGTCTGATTGCCCTCGGCAATTCGAAAGCAGTAATTACTCATCTTTCGGGCGAAATCCATGGAACTATAAAATGTAGTCAAGTAATTATATGCTCAACAACTCGCGATTTTATTCTTAGTTACTGCCGATTTTTGTCTGATCATCTATTTAATATTTTTTTCCCTTCAATTGCTAGGCGTTAATTGATAATATATATCAACATATACACCTGAATTTCTACATCTCCGGAAATATTTTATGTTATGGTTTAAATCAAAATACTTGACTGATTACTGAGGTGTTTTATTTCGAAAAGTATCAATTTTTTCTTTTGCGAAACTAGTCCAAAATCTCAATTCACCGGGTCCCCGGGAGACTTCGACGCCTAAATTTTGCACTCTTTTCGGTTAGCAGAAATCTCGGACTTCCAGTGACCTTTACCTCTTGTACCTTTTCGTTTTTATTGGACCCTGCCGGGGTTGTAAAAATGTTAACTCGAAGTACCTGGATGCAATGTACCGGGATCGTTCTCTAGGTCAAAAGGGAACAGTAAAAGTAAAAATGAAAAAAAAAGAGGTGTAAATAAGTGAAAAAATCGTTAAACGAGAAAAAAATCTATGTATGAAGAGACGAAAGAAAATGGCTTAGAAAAGTCGGGGAACGTTAAACTCATATCTCATATCCCGATCCAGCGCACTGGAATGCCTTACTAAATCTTGTGACAGACTTATCAGCATTTGAGTTACGGCAACTTTTTAATACTAAGTTTTCGTTTATTTTGAATTCTGTTTTTTTTTTCTTATCTTATCGATTTTAAAAGTCAAGCATAGGATAATATAATTACAAGGTAAATAAAATCTGAATTTTATTTCATTAGCTAGAAATGTAATATGTGGAGTTTCACAAATAATATCCACGATTTACAACTAGTGTTTGTAATTATTCGCGACTTTGTGCGGATTTTCCATCTTTATTTTTGGTCCATTTTATTTTATTTATTTTTTCTGTCTCTAAACTTATCTATTTCGGTGATTTAAATACAGAATATCTTACTTAAAACTTATAGGTTTTTTCTCTTCATACCGGTTGTCTTTTAGATGTTTCTTTAAACAACTGCTTTGTGTCATTGATTTGTTGCTCGAAATTAATTTCCCATCTCCAGTTATCATTGTGGACAATTCGTTTTTCCCACTTTTTTTTAAAGCTGTATTTAAGTTCCCATTGGTGCGATATGTATTTAAAATTAAGGGGTTATCGTAAAGTTTGTTACCATTATCTTCCCTTTTCGGTGAGTGTTAGATTTATGCCATTTTATGGGACAGTAACTCGGGCATCTTCTGTGGGGATGTCGGTCCCTTGTTCAGAAGATAAGCCAAGCACTTTTGGAAAGGAATTTTTTTTGTGTGTTCAGGCCGGGAACCGGTTTTGTCCAACCTTTCGCTTTTAATTTGTGTGCTTCTCCAACCGGCCATAAGGGACAAAAATAAACTGGTAGGAAGGTTTGACTTGATTTCTTTCTCTTCTTTTTTTTTTTTAAATGATTGACCTTTGACACTTTTTTACATTTTAAAGCTTAACATAGTTTTATTTATATATTTTTCTAATGTTCAAAGTCAGTGTGGGGTGGTTTCTTGGCGGGCTCATCGGCTGAGCCCTCCTAGCTCAAGACAAAGGCATAACTTTTTGTCTTTCTGCTTTCGGGCCGTTCTTTTGTTTCGACAGGTTGTTCGGGATTGCCCGTGTGAAGTCATTTTTTTTTCTTTTGTAGACAATTGCTACTCTAAATAGGTCCAGTTGTGATTTTATTCTCAAAAATTAATTTTTTGAATGCTTAAATTCATTTATAGTGATATCTATATTAATTTAGCTGAATTTTCGTAATCCGTTCTACGTATGAATTCGAAAAAAAAAATTAATATTACCATTTTAATGGTATTTTTAACCATGTTTTTTTTTTTTTAATGTATCAAAATGTCCGTGATATTTTTTTACATATTTTATCTACGTCCAAAAATATTCACAACCCCTAGGACCAGAAAAAATCGTGGTTTTTATAGCAGGCGACTTGTAGCGGAAATGTTTCGTGTTGTTTACACAAAAACTTCCGGACCCCAACACGTCTGTTCAGCGCACAGCACGGTTAGATAGAATCAACCAGCCAGCATCTAATTATTTATTATATATATATTACAGAACAAAGTTCATCAAGGCAGTTATAAACATACTATCATTAAATTGTTTACTTCCATAATTCCCTAAGAAGGCTTATCTCATTTACCGGTCAGTTCGTTTGTGAGCTTTTGACGGAGACAGTGGGCTTTATTCAATTTCCTCACTATTTTTTTTTAAGGACTTTTCGATATATATTGTAAGTTTTGTTAATTCATAAAAATTAATACCAATGTGTTTTTTCATTTTTATTAAAAATTGTTAATCTCTCACTAAGTGCCGCTATCCGTAATTTTTATAAAAATCACATTATAATCCTTTATCACATTAATTTTTTGTAATAAAATTGACGTAGCTCTCTGATATTAAGTACCTATATTCGACTGACATTATTACGAATCATAAATTTGTGTTTGTCCCTGCAAAAAATGGCATTACATTACTGATAAAATTTTATGTAACATATCTATTTAAAGATAGGTATGTGATATAACTATTTACATTTTTTTCACATTAATTTCATTTCCTAGAAAAGTGTACCACTTTTACTCATATTTCTAATTTTGAGCAAAATTATAAGAAAAATTATATTTACTTTTGCACTAACAAATTATTTCAGAATAACAATTGAAGTTAATATATCCAGTTTTCATTTTTTCAAGTACAATTATATTTTAATTTAAGAAAAGAAGTGTTTGATTAACATAAAAATTCCCTAGAAAAAGAAATATTACTGTAATATGTATTAAAATTCACTAAAACATTTGCAGATATTCGTTGTAAGAAATGTCATTTCTCGGATTTTATATGTATGTTGGGCAATTTAGTTTTTTTTTTTTTTGTGAATATATTTTCATTTATTAAGTTGTAAAAAACTTGATTTTTTTTTCTCCCAGTTGTACTATATATTTAATAAATTATCAATTGGTGTAGATGTTAACTTATACACTTAAATACAAATATAAAATTTAAAAATAATAAATCATTTAATTGCTTAATTCTTTGATTAACTGTGTGACAAGATCAGACCTGCTTAAAACATGCTTTTTGAAATTCAACACTTTTTATAATTTTTTGTTTTGCATTTCTAAACATCAAAGGTAATTAAATAAGTTATTAAAATTAAAATTAAAACAATCATGAAGAAAAGTTAACGTTCTTGTGGGATTTTTATAAAATTTGTAAAAGTTCCAATAAACTTTATATTTTTTATGAAGACAAGAGAATGTACAATAAAGTTTTTCTTTTTTAATTATTTATTCTAAAGAATCTAGATTTCACTTATCCAAATATATCAACTTAATATCATTCAAAGCAGTTGACATCTACATAAGATATTTGCAGTACGCTCTTCTTTAAAAAAAAAAAAAAAAAAAAAAAAAAATATATATATATATATATATATATATATATATATATATATATTATAACCATTGTTTTTTAGCTTCTGTATGTTAGATTAAAGGAAATAATGCGATAAATATTATTCGATTTATGTCCATCTTTGTATGCGTGGCATATTTCCTTAAATTGAGTTCAATTTTATATTTTTTATGTAAATATGCATATGTTTTTAATGTAAATATACATTTTCATTTTAGTAATTTAAAATGTAATGTAATAATGTAATATAAAGTAAATGTAATAAATGTAATATAAAGTATTAGAGCCGGTTTTTCTTATAATAATCATTTTTTTGTTTCTTACTGTTTATAAATATTTTCCTCCAATACCATTTGGTATTTTGATTCACTCTCACTTGTCTAGCTTGTTGAATTTGGAGTATTGATTAATTTTGTTCTCTGGGATGTTCCGTTTAAATATGAAATACCATGGTTGTAAAAACTAAGATCTACCGCCAAGATATGAAAGAAGTTAACCTTCCAAGATGTTCTGATGAAGGTAATTACGAAATTAGTAAAGATGACAGTAGTAGGACTACCCGACGTTTAGGACAATTTTCCCGCGTCGTGGGATTTTTTTTTTAATGTTTTTTTTCCCCTCCGCCCGCCTTTTCTTCTCTCGCCAACCATTAAATCATCTTAATTCCTCTCGTCCGGACTGAGACATTAACAGAATTAGGAAAAGCCCTACAGGGATGCCGACTTTGTAGAAATTCTGGGAAGTGTTTTTGATCTATATCCTGGGCGAATATCTGTCGGAAATCTTGTGTTCCATTCAAGAATTGAAGTCGTTCTGAGAAATTTATTGGAAATACCATTGGCGGATTCCTCTTTGGTAATATAATAAACTTTTGGTGAATGCATAGTTTTGTATGCTTCCATTATGAATGGCTACCCGAATGTTTTCATTTCCATCTCACAAACTATTAATTGAAATTATTTGTTAAAAGTGATATCGGCTTATTTCGTATGTAGTTATAAGTATTATGTGCTTATTCCACTTATAAACTATTTGTTTTATTTTTTATATATGTGTTTCCCAATCACAATCAACACTTGAAAGATATTGACTAAAAAAAATTACTACTGTTCTTGGTAGTTTTGAATTTCAATATTTTTGTTTATTTTTGAAAGATAATATTGAATAGAATTCACTATTTAACTAGTATGAACTATATATAATTTTGTTATCAGTTTTATTGTATCAAAATCAAAGTATATTATCAATTATCGTTTGGATCCAAGATAATATTGAAGAGTAATAATCAAGCTTTACAATTTTGATCACTTTAATTCTTAATAAAATCTACCTGATTAGTAGTCTTTTAAGTATTTTAAGACGTTTCCTTTAGTGTGTTGTTAAAAACGCTATAAACAAAGCCAAATGGTCCGATAAAGTCTTATCGGAATTAATAGCTTCTGTTAAAACGTAAATAAATCTTAAAACTATTTTTGTACCATTTGTTCTATGTGTGTTTATAGAAAATTAAATCTTTGTTTATTTAAATCACAATACTTTATGATATGTTCAGTTGACATATCCGCATGATGTTATAGAAGGATCAATCCATGATATATTTGGAATCTTATTCCTCTTTTAGAATTTTCTTCTACATAAACAGAAGTTTTGTCTCTGAGCAATTTTCTTATGGCTGTCAAGTGCAATCGTAAACTTCTAAAATGTTAATTACACTGCTTTTTTACAATGAACTTTTAAATGAAGGTCTTTGTTCTGTTTGCATGGTTATTAATGCGGAATTTTTAATTATAATTTCAAGAGGTACGTGCACAGAGCTTTTAAGTATTTTTTAAAATCGTGGATTAATTGCTTTAAAGGAAAAGTTCAGTTTTAATATTAAGGAATTGATAAAATGGCGACATTCACATTTTGAATCTTTTTTTAATTTTTATTTTATTCAAATTTTTGCCGTTTTAATTAATTTGATTTGCATAGTTTTGTTAAGATTATTTATTCATTTTTTGTCTATAATATGCAAACTATAGTAATCCTGTAAACCGTCATTACTTTTATTCTGTTGAGATTATTTTAAAAGTTACAGAAATGTAAAATGTATCGGTTGCTATTTCAAATTTTGTTGTTCTACAATTTTTTTAGAAATACAAATTGCTAATATTAAACTAAAATACATGAATCGCTGATGTATTGAAAAATACTGCTTCATACCGGTCTAAGGCAACTAAGTTGTAGCATAGGCAAATAATTTATGTTAGCAAAGTTTTTGTATTTTGTAGTTTCTCGGGATTTCTCTTCCTCACCCCTAGGCCTTCAAACGATTTTCTGTTTTGTATTTTGAGGGTGAACAAAAATGGGAACAAATAAGCCTGTCTTTTTGGATTTTAAAAGAATTAAAAAGTTGCCTCATCGATTTATCTAATTATTTTAATGTTACTATTTAGTTTGCTGGATATGATATTATTTAAATATGCGGCAGATGATTGATTAAAGAATACCTTTGGTTTTGTATTGGGAAATTTTTGATTGAGTTAAATTTGATATTAATTTGTATAGCAGGCCTAGGTACACCGGGAATATGGAGAAACCCATGTTATAAATTAGCTTCCTTTTAAAATATAACTTGTTAAACTGCTTCCGAATAGTCTGATTTGTCTTTTATTTATATTTTTGAATTGAATTTAAATTTATTAATGGTGTTGAATTTATCTCTTTGAAAAAGTATGTGTTACTTCAGGAATAACGAATATCGTTTATTAAAAGTTTACCATCTGATTACCATCTAGATTTTCTGAACACCTTTCGTTCAATATATGGATTATATATTACAATTCGGCAAATTCTGATACATGAGCCTAACGTAAACTTGTGTTTACGTGTTCAATCAAAAATATGTTGCAAAATGCTTCCGTATTAGAATATAACGTGATTCCTTAGTTGTACGTCATATCGTCATTTATGGTATTCCAAAAGATAGTTGATATGGCTTATATGAATTAGACACGAAGGCACTGAACCAGGTGCCCTGCGGGACGCCACGCGCTCGAACGGCAAGCATTGTGATGGCTCTCCCATTATCTCGCTAATTGTAGCCGCCATTTTGTCCATTATCCCTACTACCGCGGCAGAACAGCTTTTGTCCTTCTTGAGAATAAATCCGAAACAACCTCTTCCCGGTAGCCGCTCGGTTTTTACGACGGGCTTCATAAGCGTTCAGCCGAGACTCAAAGAAAAAAACAAAAACAAGTACGAGTGAAGGAGGTAAAAAATACTGAGGAATTAAAAAGGACGATCCTCTGCTTGCCATTATATTTGCTAAGTCCACTACAAGTTAATACAACTTTACGGCCTGGAGGAGCTTTATCAAAGAGTCTTTGAAGCACCTGGAAGCACTCCCATTGAGGCCTACCATTCATTAAAGCATTCACTAAAAGGTATTGGTGTTTGTTCTCTCTGATTCGGCTAAATCAACATTGTTTTAAAATAGAAGTCCATACATAAGGAATTGAATCTTGTTTTTTTTTATTGTTAATTACCGTAATGTTCGATTCATTCATCACTCACATACTGCTCGTCTCAATTAACCATAATAAAAAAAAATTATATGCTTGAAGAAGTAAATTAGAATAATTATTACTCAGTTTTTATGTCTGTGAAATTGTTGCTATTTTATTTCAACCAATAATTATTCCATATGTAATGAATAATAAATTCCTTAAATAATAATACGTTATTTTTTTTATTGTGAAATATAATTAGTTGATAGTAATTAGAACGGAAATCTTGCATTAAGATATGCAAATGATATTTTTTTGCGGCAGACAACTAGTGGAGGTAATTCGAGTTGCCGCCGCGTGGAGCAGCACCGTACTGCCCGAGGGTTGAGCGATTCCTACTGATATATTTTTTCTATCCTTTCGTTTTCCATTATTATTATTTTGAATAATTCAATCGAAATACTTAAAATATTTAAACTCATTTATTTATATTCTATTCACAGATTTTACCAATTTGAATATTATTGTTCAGCAATAAAAAAACACATTAAAAAATAAATTATTTTCCTATTTTGTACTTAATCTTTAACGATTAAATACAGTTGTTATTTTGTCGAGGTATATCAAATCAAAAACATACAGTACATAGCTAATTATATTAGTTTCAGAAATTTTATTGAGCACACTTAATTTCAAAGCCATTAATCACAGAAAGCAATGTTTTGAACGATGTATTTCCTTTTTAATAGAAATTATTATTATTATTATAAACTTATGTATTTAGGTTATTTTTTCTAGATTCCTTGACTAAGGAAGGACTCAAGTAGAAAATTATTACAATTATATCCAAGTTTTATTATATTTGGTGCATCATCTGGACTATAATTGTTACTGTATTTTTTATAGTTTAAAGAAATAATTTCTCGATTATAGTCGGTTACATACATATTTAAAAAATACTGAAAATCATGACATTTCTTCTGAAGATCATTATCAGAATTAGTTGTTTTTGTTAAATAATTACATAAAATGTTGTAACTGACAAATTCTCTTCAGGTTTATATAATATTGATGAATGAGTCCTGAAAATTCTAGAATTCGGCGAAACTTGGAAAGTTCAGTAATTAAAATTTCGATTGTTTTTAAATTTTATTTCTGTTATCTTCCGTAAATTTTATTATACTTATCAAAAATATAGTTTTCGTTTACAAATGATGCATATGTTGTGAAATTCAAGTTAAATTACATTAAAAAACTCTGTTAGCTATTTTAAAATTAGTTTGTACCCGCCCGTAATAAAATATTATTATTACATATTCATTGTGTCGCGTGTCGAACAAAATTGATTACACAGTCTCCTTAAAGAGTTAGTCATTCAAATTCGAACTGACAACTGAAAAGACTACCTGTTCTAACAGGCCTCATTATGCCGATGCGAGAAGTCGAACGAGACTTGTCAACGTGGACCACACAGCGGGGAGTACACCCGAAAACGAGGAATTACCCGGGACATTTAGGAGTCGGAGGGGACCGGGGTGCCGATAATGACACGACATTATGCAAATGTCCCCCGGACGATAACACGCGCCGACCAAGAGCTCGAAGGAGGCTCGCGGCCGGCACTATGTTGGCCTACAAGAGAGCATTCAGATGTTAACAAGAAGGTCGGGGGTTAAGACCCTTCCTTGTGCAAAGGGTTGAATGTATTTAGTGATTTGAATATTACTATGGTCCATTCATGGTTCAACAGTATCGACATATTGCAAATGAGTCTGTGGCTTAAGTATTTACGTATTCTTAAATCAAATAACTTCAGAATTGTATAATATACTTAAAAATATGTTCAACACAATATTCCGTATTCATTATCCGTAAGGTTCTCTAAAGCAATCTATTTTCAATTATGAATAATGCATTTAGTGCATGAAGTATTTTGTTTTCTCAAAAAGAAAACGAGTGCACATTTATTAACTCTCGTATCCTAAACGCACTAATTAAGGGCTGATGACAGTGCTCAGCTTTAAAAGGTGCAGTCTTATCTTGGCAGGTTGATGTACTGTTCGTACCAAAGGAGTAGAGAGCTCTGTTCAACAGATTGCAAAATATCAGTGAAGCATGTCTCGATGCGATCATATATTAGGGTTTTTTTTTGCGATCAGTATTTTTTTATCCGGTACTTCAACCTTGCCCTTACTGACATTTATCAAAATCTCTTTGTAAACTGCATAATATTACGAAGGTATACAATTTTTGTTTTCATTCATTTGATACTTGGTGACACAGCGAGGAAAACATTTCTCGTTCTTTTTTATTAGCTCATTTGGAGGCCCCTAGAAACAAGTAGAGGTCGCTTCGTCAGCTAGATTCCATTTGTTTTTTTGTCTGTTTTATTGAAGAGAACCAACTCCTAAAAACCAGGAGGTATATAGGACCTCACCATCTGCCACCTAAGGTTCCATTGTTTGTTTAATATTTCCGAGCATCCTTTGAAATGTTTGTTTGGCTATTAATGTTTGTTTATGTTTATTGATCCTTGATGCCTTTAAATAGCCCAGAACAAGAGTAGTGGGTTTCCGAAGTCACTGCCAGGGAACATGTCCCTCATCCATATGTTTTTGTCTATTTTGTTGAGGTGCTTAAATTACTAAAATTCTTCAAGGGGGGAATCATGCTATTCATTCATAATTTTATTTTATTTAGATATGTTTTTGTTTTTTAAAATTTTATGTACAGTTTTGAATTTATTTACTTATATGGCGTATTACATTTTAGCGTACCTATGGCCTAGCTAATTCTAAATTGTTTTTATTTTTCTTCGACGTTGTGCTCTTCAATGCGTTACGCCTCTGTACGCGGATTAAAGACCCGTGGGTAATAATTTACACGTCCCTCCGTTTCGTTTCTAATAACGTATTGCCAACGTGTACGTTGTGGACACTTACATAAGTATTTACGTAAGGCAGTCGTGGAGGTAATTTATTAACACAGTCTAAAGGTTTTATTGTTGTATAGAAAGTCTTATTGATTCCCTTGGACGTTCGTTCCAAAATTACTTTCGGGGTTGGCTAAGTCTTTACACGTCAAGCCGAGGATAAACGGATATTCTTATCAAAAGAAAATTCCTAACACTGTATTATTTATTGTAGCTTGTCTTAATTAATTTCAAAATTCAGGTTTAGGGAAGATTCAGAAATTTTACTTAATTTAACTTTCAAAAAGTAGAAAAAGTATTTGGAATTTCACCTGAGATATTAATTGAAAATAAAATAAAAATATTATTGCTTGAGAATGATCTTTGTCCATAATTTTTTTAAAATGATTATTTTTTATTAGAAATGACGACTTTAGGTTTATGCAAATTACTGTGATAAAATATTTCATTATTTATTTATAATTCGTACATAATGCTAAACTTTAAATTAAGATTGCCTATGCATTTTTTAAACCGTGGGCTATATTCTAAGGTTTCAAATCCCTTAGGCATAGTAATATTTTTGGTTTTTCGAAGGAAGAGAATAATTCTTATGGAATTGTTTTTTTAAAAATAAAAGAAACAAAATTTAGTAGTTAATATAAAAAAAATTGTTCATTGAAAAAACTAGAATAAAATAAAACTAGAAAAAAACAGAATAGAAACTAGAAAAAACTAGAATAAAATGCTTAATCTTGATATAATATTTGTTAATATTTTACTCGATAATATTTTCTTTACTTATGTAATTTAATTTAATTGATTTTAACGATGTACTTCACAATAGTTTTTCCCTAGCAAATGAATGTGAAGCCTGTATGAGACTTCCTGTATTTTTTTGTATAGCAGCGACAATTTATTTAATTGGCGGGAATATTACAAAACGTCGAATTAATTTATTTTTAAGGGACAATATGAAGGATTTTTTTTTTGACTCGTTAAGGGGGGGGAGGAGCTATGGCAGATTCCAAAGGCCGTGGCGGTTATGTAAAGCGTTTTCATTGTCTAAGAAAAAAAAAAATAGGGCATTCATTAAATAATTTTTTCTCTCTCTCTTTCTTCATCGCTATTATTTTACAGACAATTGACAATGGAGGTCACGATTGTACACTTTATTATTAGGAAAGGGATGAAAAATTAGCCTAAAGCTGGAGTGGATGTAGCCTTATTAAATATATTTTTGCCGCATTATTTTAATTTTATTTTAAAACTTTTTATTATTTTCGATTCATTCAAAATCATCGGCTTTTCAAAAGGTTCGTCCATTGAACTTACAGCGCGATGACCCGGGCTTGTCAAAAGCTTATTGTTTTACGTCTACTCTGTTCCCGGAATGGCGAAATTCCCCGGTCATTGACTGTGTTTCTGAAAACAGTCCCCTTAAGCTATTTTGATAAAAAAATTGAAACCTACATTTATACATGATTATTTTTCTGAAATATTTATTCTATTATATTATGTGACTGACATCTTAAAAGCGCTAAGAGAAGACTCCAAAACAATATTAAACCTAATGATTTTTAAAAAATTATGATAAACCATTAAAATAATTATAAAGAAATAAAAGCAGAGAAAGAGTTTAGTTATAACTATTGTGATTAACAGTACTAAATCCTTTTTATAACTTGGTAATTGAAGTGTAAATGGCCATTTTGGTATAAAAAAGATGGTTTAAATTAGTAAATACATATTTTTTTAATTTCTTTAAACTATTTCACAAATTTATTGTTAATTTCGTATGCACATTTAATAGTGCCTTTCATGGATTCAATAGTTGATCACTGGGTGAACAATTATATGTATCTATAAGTTTAATTTATTTGTTTATTTGGCCATAATCAGAATAATTCACTGATTGAGTGTCTTGTTTCGATAAAATTTTATAACTTCTGAACTTATATTTACCCATCGGCATATCCCGGAACGCCCTCCACTTCTAGAAAGGTTAATCGCCCTCGTCCCGACAAGAAGTCGGTAATGAGAGCCTTGCTCGGATTCTGATTCGGCGCCCGTTATGATGAGCGCCATTTGCCGGGATTGGATAGGGAATAGGGAATATCAGCTTGTTTGTCTCTCGGAAATATTCTCTATGACCCTAATCTTCCTAGATTATTTTCCGACTGCTATAAGAAGAATTTCAGTTGTTTCCGAAAAGAGTATTCCTGGAACACGTAGACTCTTGGATGGCCATTTGTCGTCGAAGAATCGTACAAGCTACGCTAAATCAACGCCTCGTCCAATTAGATTAGTCCTAATTGACTTTTAGTACTAGAAGATAGTCTAGGATTAATGTGAGAGAGTTAAAAAAAGACAGTTGTGGAGTGAGACATGTTTTGGATTTCCGATGCTCTCCAGAATAATTTATTTTGAAAGTTCACACTCTAATTCATTGACTCAAACAAGTAAAAATACATCATAAAATTATTTAGTATTAGAATAAATGTATCTTTATGTAACATCTTGAGTACCAATTTGAGATAGTTTGAATAACTGATACGAAATTACACTTTTTTCATCTGTAGATTGCTATATTTAATTCAACCATAGTAAATTATTTATTCAATATTATTGCAGTATTTTTTATGGGGTTCATTATCTAATTGAAAATAAACATATATTCCAGATTTAAAAAATAAAATATATATAAATAAATAAAAATGCCCTCCTATATAGTGATTTAATAATTGACTAAATTTTCATTGAGCATTTTGAAAATGTAATTTCAAATAGAACACATAATTAAATAAATGCATATGTTTTCTTTCAACTCAGTACATTCAGAAATCTAGCAATATTGGTTTCCACAGTCACTCAATTTATTTTTTAATCTTTCGTTAACTTTATCTTCTTCGTTATAAATTACAGTTTACACATTGGCAGTTCCATCTTGTCACTTGATGAATTTTCAAAACAAATCCATTTGCTACAGTGAATTTTAAACGTGTCAATAAAATATTTTAGACAAGAGGTCGTCGGCGAGTTCAAAGATTTCTGGAGGCTAAATTTTTTGACAAAGACCGTAAGGGCTTAGAGCAAAGTATTTGTACAGGTAAAAGTTTCTACCTAGCTTCTGGCTTTGACCTCTATCCATTCTAGCCTGGTGTTCAAAGAATTCTTAGTATGAAGTTTTACGTTAAGTTGAACAGATGTATGTTATGCTGTTCAGTTTCGTGTACAGTTCTTACTAATTTCTTAAGTTTGTTGCTGTTTATTTATTTTACCTTAATCGAATAGGTAAGAATTTTCAATAATTAATTTTTTAAATACCTCTATAATAAGTTAATATTTATAAATTGAATTAATATCAAACATGTACGATATTTTATTAAAAATAATGTTACTAGTGTTTATATTGCTCGATTTCATAATGTATTATTAAAATAATTTTTAATATTTTTTCTCTAAATATTCATTTCGTTATTTGGATAAACTTTTAATTTAATATATTTTAAAAACCTATGTTGTAAAATCAGACATCGTAAAATTTTTAGAAAGTTTAATTTTTACTTCAATTTCAGCTCGATAACAATATGTAACAGGTCGCTGTAAAAATAAAATATTTAAAACCGAAGCATATTATATATATATATATATATATATATATATATATATATATATATATATATATTTATTATTATCTTATAATAATTGTAATATTTTCTCATACCTTAATAAAGTATTACTTCAGCATTAATTGATTCACTCAAAAAATTATCTTCCTATGAGTTAAAATATAAAAGTTTGCTTTAGCCATTGCTTTATTATGTCTTATTTTATCATATGGAATAATTTCTAAATTTAATTAAAGATATAAAGAATAGAAAATTATTATGAAATTTTATTAACATTAAGATTTATACCATTAAACCCATAACAATTATATTGTACGTTCCCCGAGTTATGGCTTTCTTGTTAGTCGCTAGTTTTAAGGTATATTCTATGTTCTGACTAAATTAATGATACATTAAATACAATTTTGATTCCAAAAATTTAATTCTTGTATCTATTTTTTTTTCTCGACGTTTTTGTTGTCATTTTGATTTCCTGCATACGTTGGTGCTTATCTAGTTTTATTATTAATGAATTTTTTTTTGAAATTCTGAAATGTGCCCTTGTTCTCTGAATACTTCAACTTTCAACATTTGAGTTTGTGTATTTATATAACTTAATAATAAGAATTGAAGATTTGTTTGACCGATAATTACTGCACTTAATCTACCTACTCAATTACCAAGTGCAATAAGTATTAATCTGTTTGTATAAATTAGGAGACAACGAATTTCTCCGTTTAATTGTTTTCATGTATCATAAATAATATAACCTTTACGAAAATAGCTTTGAAAATTTTTTTTATAAATAATGTTGGAATCATTGATAAAGCGATTGTCCTTAAGGGAGTTGCATAGGTAGGAAGAACGGGCTAAACAAGAGTAAAATCGGGAGAAAAAAAGAAAAAGAAAAAAAAGGAGAAATTATGCGACGCTCCGGTACCTGGCTTATCCTCGCTTGTCTTTGCAGCCGATTCGACGTAGGCGCTCTGCGACAATGACCGCGGGCGATGTTTAGCATTATATCTTACAATTATTAGCAGTACTCCAGACGATCTTCCTCTTCGGGAAGAGCTGCCGTTGAGGAAGCACGTGGTGGTGCCTGGAGCACGCATTCCTCAGGAGCCGCCGTACCGTCTGCCCGTTCCAGACTGAGGGTCGCCTCCATTGTATCCTGGTCTTGTCGCCACTATCTCAATGCTGGCTCACATTATTTCAACAACGCCATTCATTTTCGTCTGCCACTAAATGGTCTTAATATGTTGTTTCCAATTTAATATAATTCATCTCTTGTTTGAATTCAATTGGAAATCATATTAACTTGTGTCGACATGCACGATTACATGGCGCTTCCCACCAGAAATGTAATTTAAAATGAGACAGAAAACTTTTTGTTTTATAATCGTGCATTTGAGGCCTTCATCGTTGGTCAGAATGTGATGTTACGTATATTTGCTTGCAGTTTCCCAGGATAGAAAAATATTGGGCATAATTTAGAACAAGGAATATTTCTCACAATTATAAATATTCAAAACAATATCATTAATATTGCAATATCTTTCAAAAGTTACATAAATAAATAACTCGAACTTTGAAAGGGTATAGTTGATTAATTTGATTATTTTTCAATACTCAGTAGTTTCGTAATTTCAACTACTTGAATAGCATCTCATTTTTTTTTTTTTTTAATGATGTATTCACTCAAAAAGTAAGTTACAAATTTTATAACTGCTTTGTGAAATAACAATGTGATAAAATATTTTTACATCATTTATAACATTTTATAACAAATATTTATAACATTTTTACCGAGAGATCATGATATTCACAACTTGCTTTGAATTACTTACTTCAGAACAACTTACTTCGAAATTACTTTGAACTTTTTAACTTTGAATTATGCTGGTTCTATCAGTTTTAAATAATGCTGTGACAGTGTTAGAAAACATGTAAACGACAAAAGGTCAGTGAATTTAGTTTAGCCTTTGCAAAGCCGGTTTAACCAACATTTTTCACAAAAAATAAAATACAAAATTTAAATTTAATCATTTATCCATTTTGCTCTTTTAAGTTGTATTTTCTTTGGATTGGATCTACGACGAGAAGGGTGTTTTTTGTTTTAGTAATTTTACTTTTGCCAATATTTTCAAACCAAAAATACTTCATGCTCCACAAAAAATAAGTAAATCATTAAATGATACAAATAAAAACTAAATAAATGATTTATTGTATTTTTTTTCCAATTTACTATGATGCCATCTAATGATTTCGTTGGTAATCAAGTAAATTAATTAACCTAGAAAAATAAATAAAAATAACATAAGAACATTTAGATAGATAATCATGTAACTTTTAAAAAAAGTTTAAAAATTATCTGTAAATTATTATTTAACGTGTATCCGTAATATGGCCTAAAAGCGAAAAAAAAAGAAGAAAAAATACACGACTAATCAATGTCGGTGCATAGTGAATTTTGTTTAGTTATTCATTCATAAAACCCTTTTGTCTAATATTCGTCGCTGGCTCTGCTAATGTGAAAAACGGAAAGAAAGCTCGGGACAATGGTGAAAACAAAAAACTCAGATTGTGGGATAGCAGCACGGTTTCGAATAAGCAGTGAAACAATAGATCGCCACCGAAGATTGCTATCACTGTTTCCTCGCGCGAAAATAATTTGCATTTTTCTTCTCAGTTTATTTATAATATATATTGTTACCTCAAATCATTTAAAACTATTTAAAAAAAATTATATATATATGTATATATATATATATATATATATATATATATATATATATATATATATTGCAGCTTCGAGATATAGGATTGTATCCAGTATTTAAAATGCTTTTGCTTTACCCAGAAGTACAGATAACTAACTATGCCCTTGACCGATTGTAAGGGGAGTTACATTCCTCTAAAAAGAACACAAAGTCCACTTTGATTGAGAGAGAAACATCTGTTCAGACTGCTCACATATAAAATTAGGGAAATCTTACAGTGTCTTGTACCTCCGAGGTACAGATGTTTTGTTGTAGCTTGTAAAACATGATGCGTTCAATCAATTTTTTTTCCCCATTAAGTAGCTTTCATAAGCACTCCTCTTATGAAAAGTACATTACATAAAAAATTACAGTAGTATTCTCGGGTTGCCATTGTTAATCTAATGCCAGTTCATTATCTAATGCGGCCCATGCTGCACGACAACCGCCATACCAACGTACCGCATGCCCAACCACCGGAAACCCATTTACATACATAATATATTTATTTTTTTCCTCTGTAGCGATAAATGCTGGCACCTTTGCGGACAATTTCCGATGTATTGTCGGAGACTAATATATTCTGATAAATTCGGAGGAAACCCTTTGTGTACTAGTTGTGTTAGGGTTGCGAACGCCACCCCTACCTGTCGGCCAACCCCCGAACTAAAGCCGGTGGTTCGCCGCCTCCCCCTAGGGGTCACCACGTGCCAAGGTCCTCGCATCAGCTGTCCTGCTTATGTTTACCTTTATTTTAATGTATAATGTTAACCTCATCTATAAAAAACAATATAATCTAAATTATTCAATTTGAATCCTGCATACAAATATATAGCTATTCTAATTAATTGTTTTTATTAATCGTTTGATTATGATTACTTCACAAATACAATATTACGATTAATTTTTTCTTCAAAAAAGCATTTATTTAATTTAAATTCATCATATTTTACTCTATTGCATATTAGACTGATAAATAAGTAATATTCAATGTAATAATAGGCAAATGAAATATTTTTCTTTTTTATAATATAACCGTACAATTAACAATACAATAAACTATTAAAATTTTCCAAACATAAAATTGCTAAGTAAATATGCATTGTAAATTAAATAAAATCATGAATTCAATTTTTTTAAATGCTTTTTTATTTCTGTTATTATAGTAATAAAGTGGACCCTAAAGCATTGCCATAATTATCATTATTTGCATTAAATAATTTACGAGAAAAAAAAATTTCATTTATAAAATTTAAAATTAACTTTTTAATTAAATAAAAAAAAAAATAGCCCCGTGAAAGAGTTTATCTTATTGCCATTCTTGAGGTGGTCTACTTAAAATACCTTCGAGAAATAAAAGAAATTTGTTGATATATACAGATATCTGTATATATATGTTTGTGTTATTGAACTGTATTGAGAATTATACTGTAAAAAAAACTTCAGGAGGTCTAAGTGTGTGTATATATATATATATATATATATATGTGTGTGTGTGTGTGTGTGTGTGTGTGTGTGTGTGTGTGTGTGTGTGTGTGTGTGTGTGTGTGTGTGTGTGTGTGTGTGTGTGTGTGTGTGTGTGTGTGTGTGTGTGTGTGTGTGTGTGTGTGTGTGTGTGTGTGTGTGTGTGTGTGTACGTATGTATGTATGTATTGCATTTATAAAAAGGATCGTATAATGAAACAGTATATTCTCAATTCCATACCTACGAGTTGGTATATATTATTACATCGTTCCTAAAGTCTGTCTTAGAAATTTCCTTGCATGTTAAGGTGTAAAGTGAGCTTCATAATGATCTATTTATCTTATTTTTTTTTTTTTGGTAGTTATTGGTTGGATATTGTAACTCCCTATAGGCTTTATACCCCACAGTTCAACGCTCTGATTCTATTCAAATTAACTTGCCCTTATTTTGCTAAAGTTGAAATTGACGATCCCCGATAATTTTTAATTAGCACAAACCCTCTCAATCCTGATAGATACCATCCTCCACCAAATGGTGGAGAAGATGCGGTGGATGTGGGAAGATTCCATCTGACACTATTAGACTGGTGACAATCAAACTGCCCGCATAGCTCTGATTCTCCGATTGTGCTTTCCTTTGTGGAAGGCTTTTATCGCAAGGGCGTGTTATATCATCCCCTTATATCCCACACTGCGGGAAACAATTAAAAAGAATATAGCGAAATTCTTTGTCCTCTCTCAACTGCCACCGGCGATTGTTTGGGGAAAAGAAATAGAAAGCAAACTCCACAATAGGACCGGTGTGTTTCCTGTTCGAGAAAATCTTGGATAACGGCTGCTTTAATTTCTCTTTTGAATCATTTTCATGCTACCATTTTTTTCTAATTTAAGATTTTCTTTCTTTCTGTTGCAGGTATGTTCTATCTTGGATATTGGATTTCACTGAATAGAGTATGTTTTAATAATATTTAATTATATCACTTCAATTTTATGATATTGTCACGGACAATGCTAATGAGTAATGGTAAATATACAACTTCCTTAGTATCATTTTATTTTTAAAAAAATCACATTACATGACAACGCTAACGTTTCGGGGTCTTTTTTCCTTCATCAGAACGATAAAATTCTTTTACTACATACTTTATAAAATCTATATACGTTCTTTACTCCTATATGTCCGATTAATTCATATTTAATTTCGTTATCAATAATTTGAATAGGATATTATAAAGTTTAAAACAATATTTATGTAAGAGTGACCATTAATCCTTTTTCTTGTCTCAAGAGAACACAGAAATTTGTTAAAGAATTTAATTGTTCTGATGATAGGGAAAAGATCCTTAAATGTTAACGTTGCTTTGCAATTTTATTTACTTATTTAAAAAAAATCATACTAAGGAAGTTTAGTTTTTACCATTATTCATCAATTTATTTAATTTTATGTAATGTAAGTAAAGTAGCAGATAAGCTCAAACAACCTTGGTAGCACGGAATCAAAATATCTTTACTATTAAATGAAAGTATAAAGTAAATTAATAATTGACAACCTAAGGAAGATTGGTTTTTGTTTTTATAAATATTTATAAAATTCATCACAAGTACATTGATTTCCAAAGAACTTCTGATTATATTTATAAAATAAAACAGTTTTAAAAATCATTGAAGCAGCCAAATATTTACTTGAATCAAAACTTCTTTTTTTATTGGTTTTTGGCATTATTTTTCTTGCTATGAGGATATTCTATTTATATATGTAATTATTAGGATTCTGTAAGAAACTTGTAAAGTGTCAGTCAAGACTTACTAATTGAAAGGTGCTAAAAAATCTCTTGAAAAGATAAACATGTTCTTCCTAAATCCCGCAGTTGATGGTAGCGCACGATGGTTCAAGGTCTGTCCGCTACGTCGGGTATTCACGAAACTCACGTTTTTAGAAATTGTGATTTATAAGCTTTTAATTATCAGGAATTAAGCTGTTCGATAGGGTATGGTGTTTCCCACCGCTCTAGGGAGATAGAACTGATCTTCGATAAGTTTAAGTCATACTCTCCTATCGAGTGTCGAACCAACGGGGACTTAAGAACTGGATCTTTGATTAAAGTAATAAAAAAAAAAAAAAGTTGATATGGGTGAAGATCTAGAGGGTAGAAAACAGAAGAAGGTGGTGGGTTTGAGGAACGGGCGAAGATGGCTATCAGAAGCGTCAGGGACTTGCATCATCCAGCCTTGGGTATCTCACAATCTCTGCCGGGTAATTAATTGGTGAGCTGCGTTTCATGTCCGTAGAGATCTCGTTAATAAATTTATTCCCCGCGCCCTTTCGCCCCACTACTGAGTAACTACGGAATAATTAGCACTAAATCTAGGAAACTATTAAATATAATTATAAGCGGGTCCTTGGAGGGTAATGCCTGCCGTTTCTAATCCTCCAACATGGCTCCTAGTGACGGCGTAATTCCTTGCTAGGTTATCTACGGTGTATTCCCACCTGCGGGCAACCATCTTTTACCGAGGGGCGAAGCTCGCCTCGGGGGCTCATGATATTCTTGGTAGCAATTCCCTCAGCAAGTGATGGCTACGAAACCTGTTTTTTTACTTATATGGTTCATAAACAGCCAAACATTTCTTCGTGTGTAATAGCTACGAGAGCTTGGAGCCAAAGCGATCGAATAATGACGTTTGAATCATAACTTTATGGATTACAGTATTGAATAGTGGTAGGTACACAACATCCCAAATTACTATCGTAGTTATTATTAAAATTATTCAATGATTCGTTTCATGCAAATACATGCATATCTATACATCTTATGGAAGAACATTTTAGTGCGCATGCGTCTAACAGTAATCTTTTGTTCCAATCAGACTTATTGCAAGCGATTGTAAAAATGTAAAGCAAATCAAAACGTTAAAATAATATTTTAGATGTTATAATTGATAATGCTGCTGCCTAAAGTTATGTAGAGAGAAAAGAATTTCGCCTCCTCGAGTGTAAACTTCAATGTTTCGCCCACAAGGTCTGTAAACTTCCTGAAGTAGTTTGCCTATAAACGTTATTCTATGCTTAACCCCCTTCATACAATGTATGAAATTATGAATTCGTAAAATCCATAAAATTAGTATAAAAAACTTAATCTCATATATTTACATAAATACTAATATAGGTAATTATAGAGTTACCCATGCATAATTATATAAGAAGTACCTATCGCTAGAGGCTGGGTGTAATTTATTACGAACTAGTGCGTTTGGTGTATACAATTTCATTAATAAAATCCATGATGGTGTTTAAATAGCCCCAGTGCTGGTTAACTATAACAGGTGCAACGTTTCGATGTATCATTTCACCTTTTCTTTCTCTACCTGTTGCAGTTGTTTATTAATAACTAATTGCCGTGTGCGAGTTGTAAAAAATAATATAAAAAATCGTAGGAGACAATTAAAACTTTTTATGAATACCATTCATGATGAAGGGTTGCTTGGAGGGCGACGCCTATATTTTTTATGGCACGTGGACCAAAACCTATTTGCATACCCTATCTGCCTGCTTGTGGCTTATATTAGAATAAGACTCTTCGATAAATATTATAGCTCAATGGAGGTCGGGTATTGGCAAGCATTTTCACGGTTCAACGGTTGATCAAGAGAACAATTGGGTTTAGCAACTATTGTTAATTCATTTAACCTATTTATTTATTTTTAAAAAAACGTTAATGTAACGCATGAGTTTCCTCAACTACTTGTAAATTTCAATAATGATATAATATAAAATAATACTATTTTCATTTTTTTTTTAATTGTTTAAATTTTCAAAAATACCAATGGATTTTGATCCTTTTTATTATAAAATAGTTATCATTCTAAAAGCTCTACAGAAAAGCTTATTAATTAAAATTAAAATTTAAATATCTTTTGTAATATATTTTCGCAAATAGAAAAAAAATATGTTACGAATAATTTTTAAAAAGTTATTACAAGTATCAGTTTTACCACACTGAGAATTTTTGAAGAAGGTTACGTTTTACGAAAAAGTCAACAACAACCATCAAAAATAAAACAGTTTTTCTATTTACTAAAATAATTAAATCTGCAGGAGACATATTGGATTGAACTGAAATATTGGACTGTCTTAATCAATGTATTATAAGATTTTTTCTGGAATATCTCTGTATGTCTCACAATTCAGAATTAGCTACTGAACTGTCAAAAAAATGTTTAGTCTTTTGCGAACGCATAATTTTTGGTTGTAATGGTTGTTTTTTGGAAGAGATTTTTTTGTTACCAACATTAGCTTTGTGAAGACTTTAAAGCTGAGTAATTGTCCTGGAATTAGAAACTCAGAAGATGCAAACTTTAGTTTATTGTTAATTGCTGTAAGGGAAGCCCACCGGCTCTGCACTTTCTCATTCCGATGCTGACTGGCAGAGTTCCTGTAAGTACATCCTATTGTTCGCTTCGTTTTCAATTTCCCGGACGAAATGACAAAGCCTACGTAGTATAAAGTTATAAATAAAAGGGTTGATGGGGGGGGGGGCGGTCGGGGGCGGTGTTTAACACGTATAGAGAGTGCGCGGGGGGGCGGATCGTTAGGTCCTGCCCCTACCACCTTCCTCAGGGAATCCTGAATTCATAAAATGGCCGTCGACCAATCAAAAAATATCCTTTTCACCCCATTCTTATCCTTTTCTCTCTTTATCGCCTTTCTTCGCCTGGCCGGCGGGTCCCGAGGCTGGAGGTCCGCTCGCCTCTTGGGCATCCCCTCCTGGTATCCTGGTAAATAGGGTCTCCGGAAAATGGATTTTCTTCATTTTCACACCCCCAACTCCGCCTCGGAATTGTTATGTTGATCTAATATAGATATCTCCCTTGCTATTGATATCCTATCCCATGTCACTTTATTTTATTTATATCGAAATAAAAAATACAATGATCTTAAAATGTAATCGTCCATAGATATCTTCACATGAAGTCATCGCAATTTTTTGAACTATTTAATCGAAATTCTATCAATCGAATAGTTTGCATTTTAGATCTATGATACATCGTACAGACCGAGAGAAATAAACAAACTACATGTTAATTTTTATAACAATTATAATACATTGATATATTTTACAATCAGCTTTAGCTGTATATTACGCGGAATTAGTCACTCAAAGTACGAGATCACATTAGAACAATTTAAATAATGATTTGGCAACACTTTTTTTTTTTCAAATTAAACATTTGAAAATTATTTAATTCGTCCAGTATGTCTTCACTTTATTTATCTATTTCTACACACTTTAGAGAAATATCTTGAGTTTAAGACATTAAGCTTTCAAAATTATTAGTCAATGCATATCTATATTTGTATTCTGCCTTATTTTTTTCCTTTATTGTGAGATCTTGACGAAGTGCGTGAAGGTATGTGATATAAGGAAGCGTTTTTCCGCCACTCGTTGCTGCGGACAGGGAATTTCTTACGCGTTCTAGCCGCAACTGCGATCCTTCTAGGAAAAAAAAATTAATTTCGTAAAGGTTAATAGTCGACATTTTCGCATCCGCAGAATGATATTTAAGATAGGCGTCTCTTCTCTTGTTTATGGAGAAAGTTTGCGGTTTTCCCGTCGGAAAATGAAAATTGTAATACAAGAAAACAAGGAACCTATCCGAAAAGAAATTTTTACTAAAATGTCACTTGTGATGGTACGTTAATGGGAGGGGACCGTCTGCAGTGCCTTACCTTCAGCTTTCTCTCGGCAAAATGCTTTGGCCCCAATTCGATCATTGAGGAGTTGCACTGTATTGTTTTTGGGTAATTCTTTTTTATATTTCAATAAATTTTTTTATTTGATTTTTTTAATAACTTCAGTATATAATAAAAACTCGTGGCAGATATATATCAATACAACAAATCATAAGTTTAAGAAAGTTTTCTTGTAGCTTTTTATGCATCCAACCTGTCCGATAGTCCAACAAAGTATAAATATGCTCGTGTAAGGAAACATGGTTTTTCTAGAAATTTCTCGATTTTATGACACTTCTATCAAAAGAGATAAAGATTTATTCCTTTGAACGGCGTAAAATTTGTCTAAGTTGTCATAAAGTAAGCGACTTTCTAATAAAGGATAAAAAATGTATAAAAAATAAAGTAAAATTCCAGCTATAAAATAAAGTTGAGATCGCGCTTTAGTGGAGGACTACTGTAGCCCCATATTTTCCAGCCACGGCGGGGTACAGTCTACGGTTTTATGGCGTCGAAGATCTCTCCCGAAGGACTATAACGCTTTTTATAACGCCCTTAAAATATAAGGAACATCCCTTTTGTAGCCCTTATTCTAGGAGACGTACTCCCGGTGGTTCCAAGTAAGACTGGCTTACTTTGATCTTGTAAGTATTCTTGTCTGTCAGGTGTAGAAATGTAATGATTTAAATATGATAATAGTACATTTTTCGTGCATCGCTTATTTAATTTGCACTTTTTTTTTTCATTCTTAATCTATTTTTATTTTTTTTCCCTATCATCCTCTAACTTTATTACGATTTGGACCGCTATTGCAGATTTCTTGGTCCCAGCAACTCGCCCTTCTGGCTTCTACCGCTGACCGTGCATTCCGGAGTACTCCTCGGCAAATTAACCTCCGCTTGGGGTATCGCTTCATCCTCTATCCATATCAGATCGGGATCGGCGCTGAACAACAAATGCTCCGACAGGACAATGCCAGGACTAATTGGTGGTGTTTGGAGTCTCCAACTGCCAAGTGACGTACCTCCGCCGTCGAGCCGTTTGTCCGCGGAGATGTATGGCACCCTGGATGCGGTACCTCTTCCCAGTCATTATAGGAAGATCACGTTTTAGCGTCCGCGTTGGATCTATGGCAGTGGATTCTTGTTGGATAATTATGGCAAGCCTGTTGTAAATGTATTCGCAAGACTTTTATGCAATAAATTTATAGTGCATATATATACTATAAGTCAATACACCATTCGGCTTATGTATGCTATATTAGATAGGACTAATTGTGAAGAGTGTTCTGGATTATAGATGGATTAATTAATTATTTTGAAAGGTAATTTTTAAAAAAATACAACCGGTCTAATCTTAAATTGTTAATCTCAAGTTTTATAGTATGATTGTGGAATAATAAAGCTGATAATTCATTCATTTGTTTCTGCCAATAATTTACAATTGCCATTAATTAATTAGAGGGGTTATTTAATATTCAACAGAGAGCTATATACACGTCTTCATTAGTCCATAGCGCGCTGTTAGTACATTTAAGAAGTGCATACTGCTTAGCTACTGCAAGCAAAATTAATGATATACCTTAGGTTTGACAACCTCATCTAGTTGAATATTGGTGTCATTTGAAAGCCTATTAATTTTATGTTTGGTGACGCATTCAATTGTTTTAATCTAGTGTTGGAAACGTGTCTTGTGAAATTCCGATATCTGGACGTAAGGCTCATTCGCCTCCGAATATTTTCAAACGTGTAACGCGCTTAAGTTACAAACGCCTAAAGACATTTGACGCAAGACGACTGTCACACTGTGAAAGAGGGGAGGGGAATGCAGCAAATTCCACTGACTACGACGCAACAATTTCACAACATCGGGGGCATATCTGCGTCCGAGAATGAGACGCATGTGGAAATAGTATAGTTTTCCTCCATCGGTGTAAATAGTTTTAGTTTCGCTTCGAAAACTAAAAAGACATTGTCCTTTGGCCGGGCCGTTCCGCGAGAAACGATGTTTCAAAACTGCCATTGCGCAAGCGCGGTCAACATTTTATTTAACATTATCCACGGGTTTTTACCTGGAACAGGGCAGTTATCATTCCGCCATCAATCGTATATTGGTGTTTGCTTCTGAAATTTTACGAATAAATTTCATATTTTTTTTTTCTTGCCATTTATTCATGTCTGGTCATTGTATTTTGTTTTATTTTCTAAGGTATTACATTTAATAGTCTTCCTTCAGTGAGTCGTATGTTTGTCCCTCGGCATCCCGGCAACGCAAAACTTTTTCAGGCGGGCAATAAGGAATGTATGACTGAATTAGATGAATATTTCAAGGCGTTTTGCGTGGGTCCGTATTTAGCCCATGTTTGTTTTCTTATTTAGATTTCTTCCTCCAGTCCGGTGTTGATTAGGCCCTCGGTAAATTATTCAATATATGGGGTGCCGTATTTGTTAGAATATTTATATTTAGTAATGATTTCTCGGAGAGGATAATGACGATGCATTACACATGGTACGTCGATGAATTTCTGTCCGGATTGGTTCGTTGAACAGTGTTCTAAATATTAAATCTGTGTAGAGTTTACGTATGTAATTATTTCAAGACAGTAGGAAATTTATTCTGCCTTCTATTTTGACTTATCGATGTGGCTGTGGTGGTCTGTATCGCATGCTTGTGGTAGATGGACTATGGGCCAGAATCAACCCAACAAGGCGTTGACATTGCGGAGAAACAATGAGATGTGCAGAGGCTGGCCGCTAGCCAGAGTTGCGGAAAGGAAAAGGTTCGAAAAACCATTTCCGGCGGAAGGCGACACGGAGGAAAATGTGTCACATGGAATAATAATTAGTTGCCGTCCGCACTCCACGTTCTGTTCCCAACAGATATACAAATACCACATCATTTCGGATTAATTTGAAAAATTTATAATCGTATTCTGTTAATCATAATATTTGTCCTAAAATTAATTTTTATTATTCTAAATTATATTTCAGTATCTATTACGGTCCAGAAAAAAAAAAAAAAAAGGTCCGCTTAATCGACCTAAAGACAACCGCCCACGTCAATCAAAATTTTATTTCTTTGAACAATCAAAATATTTCACACAATTTTCAGATTTGTTTTAATAATAAAATAATAATTATTATAAATATATACCTATAGTATGGTATATTTTTGCATTGAATGTTTATATGATTAATTTCTAAATCCTCATTAAAATGTACTGTTCCATCAAATGCTGCTAATTGGCTTATTCATATGTTATTTAATTTTTAAAACCATTATTTCAGTATTTAATCAATCCTCTTAAGGCTGGGTGAACCTCATACTTTTGTAAATAATCGATAGATTTCTTCATTAACCGTTAAATTTATTAAATCTTAATTAGGAAAATTTTTTCAAGAAGAAAATTAGTTCATTATAAATTGTAAATGTATTAATTATTATTATTATTATTATTTTTTTAAATGTCTCAGTAACATACTCTTAATATTATTTTTGTCTATTGTGTTATTACGCAGAACATTTTGTCTATACTATTAATTAAATATATATTTGTTTGATTTAATGATAACAATGCTCTTCGAAAACAATGAGGTATGCTTTATGTTTTTGTTATAATCCCTAAATTCGGTAACTGTCTAGTTTGCTTTTCCCTTCCCATTATTTTTTTGGTTATTAGCATCGTGCACCCTTCTTTGTCTAGGCCTAGATGTAATTTTTGATCGATGTATGTACATGTTTCTTACCACTTCTACCTCATGAGGATCTTAGGATTCCGATTTCCACCTCCGCCGCGAAGACTGTCCACCGCCTGAGGAATGTTTCTCACGCCCTCTCGAACCCATCGCCTTAATTTATGTGTTTTTAAGACCGGTAATTGAATACCTCCGTGACTGCCAAAACTAACAGTCGCCTCATCATTAGCTCCTTAACAATTAACTTCATGATTGATGATTTGGCTGATGAATTCGTTAGCTGACAAACGAAAGCTCTGTACCCGTACTGATAGGTTTGAATCATGCCATACAGAGCTCATAGACATCAAATATTAATCTATGAGCATAAATAATACATAAATAATTGATATTTCTCATTGTATGATTTATAGCCTTAACATGAGGGTAATTTACATTTTAATTGCCTCAGAGTCAGTTAAACGTTTCCCATTAATTGATTGGACTCACTCGTTTTAAAAATGATTTGTTTCTTCATTCCTAGGTTAACCATGGTTTCAAGAGTGGGTGTGATAAACTTAAATTGTTGAGATTTGTTTGAGAGAGGTTGTCAGAGAAGAAAGTACAGTACTTTGAAATTTTGATTATTTAATTGTTATTTTAATTTATAGAAATTTGTCTTGGAGGTTGGTTAGATTTTATTTTAGTTAATTTTTTTTTTTTCATTTTTCGAATGATTCATAGGCCTCATTTTTGATAAAGCAGAATTCTCTTTAATTACACCCTAGTTCTCGAAAGTCAATGCAGAGTGTAAATAAATAAGTAATATGATATGATATAGCAGAAATGTGGAAATTTTGAAAACTATTCTTAATTAAAAATATAAAAAAAGTATATTAAATTTTTTTTTAATAATAAAACGCTAAAAATATATTTTTTTTAATAATAGCAATTTTATTGTTTTTGACAAATTAACTAGCTGAATAAGCAAATTTTGATTTTTTTTTTTTTTTGCTTATATTTAAAAATAATTATACTAAAATAAATAAAAAAATTAAACTTATTAAATTTTACATTATATACATTAACAAGCTTAAATTGAAGTTGTCTCGACTGACGGACGTGAGTGTACTTCCTTATGGTACCATTTGCATATTTAATAAGTCTGCATGTTGTCACTGGTTATGTGTACATTTTTTTTTCACAATCCCAATTTTAAAGTATATTTGACTACAATGTCATGATCCACCTCATTTTAAATTTATCATTGGTATATTAAGGTTTTTATATTTAATTCTTTTATTTCAATTAGATTTATTCTTTATTTATAATTATACTTGAAAAGCAAAGTAGAAAAATAATAAAAATATCGAGATGACTTGTAGCAATCTATAATTTAATTTTTTTTATTAATATCTTATTGGTATACCAGAAATTTTCAGAAATGTTTTTATATTCGTATACTGTTGTTAGTTTAGATAGAATGTTATTTTAATATTTATTTACTTTTTCAATAGTTACTAGTTGTATTTATGAGTACATACTTTGATATTTAAAAACAAAAACTTATTAAACTTCAATATAAGAATACATATTGATAACAATGGTCGGATTTCTTTAGAAAAATAATTCTAATTTTTGTTAAATTAATTGCTTGATTAATTATTTATACAGTCACTTAAACTAAAATATTCCCATTTTTTGGTTTCTTTTTGTCATATTATTAGTTCTTAATATTTATTATCATTATGCAATAATCCGTTACTTATTTACACTGCCATTCTCAGGAGCACTCCTTAGAATCCGCTTAAACACAATAAAATCAGCAACAACTAAAATGGACTCACCCGATTAAGCAATAATGCAAATCTGCACCATTAACCTAAATAATACTGCCTCTATTTATGCCTTAACACTCTTTGCTCTTTATAATGTCATGCAATTAATATTGAATTTTATTTTAAATTGCTTCCTTTATTTCTACTTACAATTAGTGTCATAATAATCATTTCTTCTTCTTATTATTATTATATTCTGTTTTTAATCGCACTGTAGAGAATAAAGAGAAAGGGTAGTCCGTTAATTTTGCTTCTGGTTATGGCTCGGACTGGAATGAGACAAATAATTGCTTGGCCATTTGTAATGGTCTCTTAGCTGACCGTCGCATTGTGTTTTCCTGACTTTCATTTCGAGTTCAAAGATTACAAAAAATAATAATATCAATATAAATTATAAATATACACATTCACACACTTGTAATAGTGCTTTATGAAATAGTGCTCATCCAAAAGCTGTATTTAATGTATGGAATGTATAATTAATATATTAAATAATTTCCAAATATTAATTGAATCATAATTAATTATTTTAACTTAATCATGATTGCGAATTTGCATATTTCAAACAAACATACTCAACGAATGCTCGCCGAACGACGGAATCGAATTCGACTTTTCAATCGACATTGGGTGCCTCGTTCTGAAATTGACAGGTACGACCTTGACAGTTCAACGTACTCATAAATCCAAACCGATGAGAAGCAGGTGTACTTAGGAAATCCGCCTTCTTGAAAGATCAATTCAAAAAAGTTTTATTCTATATGTAAATCGTTTCGCTAACGATTCGATCGAAACTTCCAAATTAATAACTTCAATAATCATTTTGTATTTACTTAATTTTAATTACTATTTAATATTTATGCATACTTTACAAAGCACTTCATACTTGTGTAAAATATGTAACCATATAAATTCAGTTAAACTTGAAATTATATATTAAAGTCTATTTAACTATAATACTCCTCTCAGCCATATGAACGTCTATGAATCATAAGCTATGTCCACCCTGTTCAACTTTCGATTCGACTTTAGTTTAGCGCATTGGCCTTAACCAGTGTTGAGCAAATTTTATTTTTAAAAAGTAATAAGTGATGAAAAATACATTTATTCGTAATCCTATTATTCAGTGAACACATTTAGTAATAATTTTTCAATCAATAATAAAAAAAATTTTTTATGAAAACGCAGGTCTCACGTTACTTTACTCGTTTTTCATATCGAATCGAAAGTCGAACAAAAAGTTGAACGGTGTAGACATAGATAGCTATACGCTTCACACCTGTCTACTTCTCTTATATTTAATTTATTTAAATATTTTATTGTTACTCAAGTAACGTGCTTGTGAGTTTATTTATATGCCGAATATAAATATCATTAATATGAGTTTAAAAAAAATGTTAACATAACACTATTTGTAGCTTCAAGACAAAACGAATTGGAGAAATGCGGAGAATTTTTTATGAAATGACAATTAAGGTTAAATTAAGTTGAGGATAAATGCAAAAATTGCACAATTGGCGTGTAAAAGAGAAACAGTAGTGTCCGCTTTCTCTTGCGTTACTTCCACAATCGTTCTAATGGATTCTGTCCGCGTGACCAAGCCTGGTTCTGCTTTATCAAAGCAAAATCTGTCTTAATTATATTTTTTTTATTTTTTATAATGATCACTTCTGCCACTATAAAGCAGAACCAGATACATTGCCTGGATATGGAGGATCTGGCGATAGAAGTGAAGATAGTGCATGCTTCGAGAGGATATCTTAGAAAGGACCATCAAAGAGGCCGAAATCACGGAAGGGTCCCGACGGCGCCTACCTTAATTTCTTAATAATTGCTGCAATTTTTTTTGCCGCCCCCGCCGCCTGCTCGGGTTAGCCACCTGTCGCGTCCCAAAGTGGAGCACCTCTCCCATCTCATAATTACCCACCCCACGGCTACAAATTTACAATGGCTCTGCGGAGGTAAGGAGGTTGAAAAAAAAATCTGCCGTAAAAACAACACTTAACTGTAAGGTCTAATTAGACCGATTTCGGAGAGTTGCTTGTGCTTTGCTAAAAAATGTCTTAAATTATAGACGGAGCAGTTTCCGACAATATGATCATAGTTATAAGTCGGTTTATATAACCCCGATACCGGAAGTTAATACGAGGTACAGATTTTGACCGCCTTGGTATATCTTTGATTGCTCAAAAACAAGCATTTGCCTTTTAAATTCTCTGATTTCGTGATTAAAGTAGTCGTTTTGTCTGTTCTTTTCTTTTTAGAGAGTTCTCATATTCTATGTGTACCTGGAGAAGAATCAGTAAGGCTCGTTACGGGCCGAGAAAGTAACCCAAGACTTCTGGGAAAGGTAAGGTCCAATCGGCTTGTAATAGTAGCCCTCGGAGTACTAACGAGACGTAAACAGTTGACCTCATCTTTGCTAATTGGGGGGACGGTGTGAGCACGAAGATGGGGTAACCACGATAAGGTAAATACAGGAAAAAGAGGCGGTGGTTCTTCAGATATCGCCGCTGAGGGTCTTCCGAGAGCCGAAAGTTGCCTAGGAAATGCCTCGGGAATTATAAAGAGCGTGCGGTGATTGGTTGATGCTAATTGCTTCTGGGATCAATCAGCGACAATTATCGTCTCACGAAATCTGACGTCATTTGGTAAGGTTCCTCTATAATTGCGGAGGATTTTATGATTGGTCCAAGTGATTCTTAGCGGCGGTCCGGGTTGTTTTGATCTCGAGAGTGTCGGTCACTTTACAATTAGAAGTGACGCGTGGGTGACTTCCGATTGTTTCTCGGATTCGCCGAACCTTGTGGGAGGTTTAGGGTGTATGGATGTTCCCTTTTTCTCAAACGTATAAGATAGTTTAATGACGACCATGAAAAGCTTGAGATTCCCTTCAATTTATCGAAAAGCGTCTCACGATCCGGTAATGGGCTGTGCAGCTCGTTGGAGGTGTGTCTAAGTACTGGACAATTTCTCCATCATATAGTACGTGCCGCGTTATCCCATGACGGGGGATGCAAATAGATTCTAAAGCTTTTTTTCAAGCCTCTTTAACGAGGACTAAGTATAAAGGAGCTTTTAAAGTCTTGTATAACGGCCGGTACCGATGGATGTTGAGCTAAGTATGTCAGGAATTCCGGACGAAAATTGGTCCTGCATGCGCGGGGCACGATCTTCTGACTTCGCGCCATTCGACGCTCTTTAGCAATTCCGAGTTTCTGAAATAAAATGTTTATTGGGCTCTCATATGTGCTTGTTTTTTCCCTTTATGATGTACTATGAAGAGGGTAAATATGTTGTTACTAGTCATTATTATTTTGGTGTATGTAATGTTATCAGCGTATAATAAATGTTTTATCATAAAGGAGAATAAAAAGAAGAACTCGTACGTGAAGTGAAGATTATAGATGTACCATCGTAGAAATGTAGTTTGATAAGAAACTCTTAAATCTTTCATACACATTTTTTAGACGAAACTTTTCTAAAATTCGAACTTCTGAATGTTTTCGCTGAAAACCGGTATAGCTCTGTAACCTTTGATATTTTGCTGAATGAACCCCCTTTTCCCGTTTTGCATTGACACTCCTAATATGGTCCGTGCTCGACAGAGGATTTACGACTTGTCCGCGGTTGTCGAAGACTTTATCAGTGCGGAGGTCATCGGATGGCATTAGACTTCGAGCCTCGAGGCATTTACTCTCTGGTTTTATTTCCTCCGGCGCGAGGAGTTGGTTCTAAATACCCTAATATATTTAAAATGGTGTCTCCGTTGGAAGATGTTATCTCAGAAGAGGGCATTACCCGAAATCTCTTCTGCCTGCTTTGTAATGTTTGATTTATTTCTGGTTTAGTGTCTTTTTTTTTATGGTGCTACATTTCTAGTTAATGGATTTTTATAGTTTTGTAGACTTTGATAAGAATTCATATTTATTTATTTTTGTATTTTTATTTGAGCCGGTTGTAATAATAATAATAATTGTAATTGTTTGTCTCTTTACGATTTAGTTATGATATTATATTGATTATTTTTAAATCTTTGATGTTAGCTGGTGATGACCATCAGACGCTTTCTCCCAGGCCGTGGAAATATTATAGAAATTAACCATTCGTTATGCTTTTCCTGGATTAATTTTTCCTTTTTTTGCCCACCATTCGACTTGTTTTCTCATAATAGGTTTTCAAGTGATTGTAATTGAAAAATGCTTTTCGAATTCGAATCTGAGGAAAGCCGTTCGTACAATGACTGTATATCCTGGACTAATAAAGGCTGCGGGAAGATTGCCAAGGCGGCAAATATATGGCATCTCTTGAATGGACTCGTTTTATTTTTGTAATCCATTTACTGAGCTGGTGTGACTTCGGTGTGTTAATTATTTTATAATTTATTATTCTGTTTTTAAAAAATATATTTTATTCTTATCATACATAATTAATGCAAAAGTTCCAATTTGGCATGGCATATATTTTCGAAATTTCCTAATGTTTTTTTTGCAGTTAATAATCATTTTCATTTATTATTGTTATGTTCGATATCCAGTCTAAAAATATAGTTAGATTTCGGTTTTTTATTTCTATTTTGTTTCTTCCCTCCCTCTCTCTCTCTCTCATATTTTTTTTTTAAAGAAAGTAAAATGCATGATTATTTGCGAGTCACAGTTATAAATGAAGACTTGAAATTCAAACCCGTTTAAGCTATTATTTTATTTTTCTTCCGAACTTTTCGGTGTGTTAATACCGGGACCAATAACGGTGAAATTCTGGTGTAGTTCCCTACTTAAAGCACTTTAATTTTCATATTTTTACTATATTTAATCGAATGGTACAATTGCAACCTTTGATAAAGCTTAAAAAAAGTCTGCATATATATGCATCTTGATTGTTTCATTTACACTGTATTGCAGGGTTTTAAGAGCAGTGAAACATGTACATATCCGACTACTGTTTTTTTTTGTTCTATTATGTTTTTTATTGGTTAACCTAATAGTTTTGTAATATATAAATTTATTTAAATACAGCATAATTACATGTAGGAGTATGTCTTTAAAAAGAAAATTCGATAAAGATTACTCTCAATGTACTCTGATTTTGATCATAGTTTAAATGCTAACAAACGAACAGATTTTTAAAATGATTTTTTTATTTAAGGATGTTCAGGATTTTTTGCTATTATTATGACAATAAGTGGTATTAAGCTGCTAATGATGACACCAGGTTTAAAAAAAAAAAAACATTTAAAATAATAAAATAAATTTATAAAAACTAATATTAGATTCATATAATAATTTTACATCAATATTTAGTTGAAATATTCGTCCATCAAATCAATTTTAAACGACGGATCTTCATTAAAAAATATTTAAACATTTAATTTTGTATGATTGAAGGAACGAAAATCAATAGTTATTGGGTTTTTATGGTTAGGTTGTAATTAAAAGATACCATAAAAAAATTGTATTATTAAAACTGCAGATATTCTAGAGATGTGCTGTGTTGTCTCTACTGAATGTGCACTTTTTGACTGTTGATGTGCGATATCCTGTATTTTTTCTGCTATATATCTTGACTTATCTTTTCTGTCCTCATGATACCTGGATTGTCTAAACGTTGACTGGTTAGTTATTTACAATTTTTTAAAGACGTCATCTTTCAATAATTGTTTAGATTTTTCAATTCTGTTAATTGTTCGACATTATTAATTAACAGCTCTGTTCGATAATGTCGTACTTCGCAAAGGAATCGGAGACTAAAACACCTTTGATGCACCTTATCAGAAGCCAGTACCCGATGAACTCCTCCCCCCCCACTCTCTTCTCGGGGCCTGCGCATGTCTCATACATCAACCCCTTTCACGGCAACAATTATACTACAAACCGGTTTACACTAATTGTAATATATGACTCCCGTCACTAAATCAAACTCCCACATGGTTTAATGGCTTCGGTTTGGAATATTTTATATCTTATTTTTTTGCTTCTTTTTCTTTTCTTCTTTTTTTTTATTAATATTAATCTCTCTAGTCTATTATTGCCGATCCTCTCCCCCCGGAGATCGCCTCATAGCTTACCGTGACGATAATGACTCCCTCAGGGACTTGGGTTACTGTTCATGGACCCGAGGAGTGCTACCCATCTATCACATCTCAGATTATTTCTGGAGTAGTTCCAGATAATCTCGCTTGGAATGGATGGGTATCATTTGATTGTGCATTATGGTATGAGGTCATTGCTGTTGAAATTGCTGCGGGTTTGTTTTTTTAGATTTCCTTGTATATCAAGATGAGATTATAATTTCTTGGGTAACATTTGAAATAGTACAGAAGGTTCCGTCTGAATTCTTAATTCGCTTTTAATCGTCATTGGCGGGAGAGGATAAGAAAAAAAAGAAAAGAAAAGAAAAAAAAACGCTCAGTATTACCGTGGATGTGTTTACCTGATGAGTTTCTGGAAACAAATACAGAGCGAGGTAGATTCTGCTCCAAATCCTCGACCCGGATAGAATACCAATGTTAAGTCCTTGGAGGGTATTCTGTTGGACACCTTCCCGACCTGTTTGTATTACAGATCGTCTATGGCGCCATCACTATCTTTGTTAATGGAATATTAATTCGAAGGTGTCAAGTGCTTCCTCTCCATTTTCGGTACCTGTTTAGACCACTTTCTTTTTAAATATTTCCTATTCTTGTTTTTATTTTGTAAAATATTCTGTAAATAATCATCAGCTTATCAGGTGTGAATAGTTTTCCTATCCGGAGCGTGACTCATACGCTGTTTATTTAATAATTAGTGAATCAGAACCACAGATGGAGCTATTAAGCAGGTGGTTCTTTATCGATCCGGAAAAAAGCCTTGTCCCGAAGCTCGATCCTTCCACACTGTGACAACTCCTTTCGCTACAACCTTCTGGGAAAACATTTCAAGTGATCCTCGCGATGAAAAGAAAGAAATAGGATACCGTTCCATATAGAATCCGTTTAACCGAGAAGTTAGAAAGCACGCCGCCTCAACTGGGATCGCAGCTGTGCCATCTGTGAAAGTTCAACCATCTTCACGACCCCGAGGGCTACATGATCCCTGTCGTGAAGTTATAATAGTTCCTTACTTTCTATCCTTCCGCTTTGCAGCTGAGGATTCCAGTTTTTATTTTAAGTGCGAAACTGTGATTATTTTTAACGTTTCACTACTAATAAGTAACGTATTTCTTCGGTACTTGGAAGAAAATCCAGGATGAACGAGGAAAAAAAAAGGGAGGATGGAAGCTGAAAAAGGTGTGAGATGGATATATAGTTAGACGATAAGCTGGCTGAAAGGGCAGATGCGCGCGCAAGGACTACCTGTGCGCAGATGTTAGGCCGTACAGTCCTTTGTCAGGACCTGAACAAATATAAGATACAGGCTTCAGATAGTCCTCGGTTTTGTTTTCTTTTTTTTTTTACTCTTTTGGTGGAGGGAGGGGGAGAGAGCACAGCGGAAGGCTGGGACAGAAGATCCCGTCCGGAGTCCAATAAATCGCTGGCTCAGGCCTTCCTCATGAGCGTCTCATCGTCACGTATTTTGTGGAGTCAGCATTTAGGCTTTTGGGTCTTTTTAGTCCTGGTCTTCCTTCAATGATCTATTTAGAGTTTCGATAGGGTTTCATTGTTGTTTCTTCTTCTAATAAGAAAAATAAAATAAAATAATTAAATAGAATATATTTAATACAAGTATTCAAGAAATTACATAAATCCAAAATCAAGACAGAAAGACACAACTTTATGAAACATTATTAGTTAATATTCGTAATTTTACCTTCCATTATTCGATCAATCAAATCTCATGTGGAATATTTTCTATTCTCGAGAAGGTCGCACTTGTTGCATTGAATTTCAACAATTCTTGGTTGTTGAAGGAATGAGGCATTGAAAGGTGATTCACGGAAATCTGGAAGGCTTCCCAGACACATACTTATGTCATCCCGTAATAATTATCATTACAATATACATATAGTTATATATTTATTTTACTGTGATGATAATAAGGTTTAAAATTTATTATTACTTTCTAATAATTATGTTATAGTCAAGATGTTTTTGTTTATCACGGTTTCGATTAAAACATAAAACTAGGCAGTAATACGATTAAATATTTTTTGTTTTAACGTTAATCATTTACCTCTCATTTCCTCAGTTCGTGATTAATAGCTTTAAAATTGCCGAGAATTAAGGAGACCTTTTCCACGGCTGGGCCTTGAGAGCGAAGATAATAATTGCGAAATAATGATTGTCGTCCTTTTTTTTTTCTTTTTGTTATCCCCGAAATGAACGGAGTAAACGGCCTTAATTTTGTATACATTTTGATAATTAGTGTTCCGTATTCATTCTTTTTTTTCCAAAATGCTATCGACAAACAGTGCTATCAAAAGGAGAAGACTTAAACTTCGATAAGACTTTTTTATTTAATTAATAATGTATTTGTTTTAATATTGAATTTCATATTGTAAATTGTGCAAGAGTAAATATACGTGAATTTGTGGCTCGTGTACATAAATTATGAAGTAATATTTTTAAATTTTATTTTTTTAATTGTCTATTTTTAATTATTCATTCCAATTCAATAAATTCACCTTTAATGATTTCTAATTTGTTTTTTAAATTAATTTATTTGTTCTTTAATTAAGGTATAATTACAATTTAATAAGGTCATTCGTCAAAGTCACTAATAACTCAAATAGTTTCTTTGATCCTTCGAGAGGAACTGAAACATTTTCTCAGTTCCGTGTTAATAGAGGCCCGTCTTTATAGACAGCCAATCAGGAGGGACTCAGTTCGTTTTTCATAAATTATCAAGCCTTTGTAATTTATTGCATTCCTCCATTCCAAGGTTTCACCCTTTTTAATAGCCACACCGCATTATAAAAAGAGAGAGACTCAATTAAAAGAGAGAATAGAAGAAACGGGCGATAGGATCTGTCTAATCGCCCTGGCATTCGCGCCTCTGGTGCGCACTTTGCGCTGCGCAGGGTCGCTTATGCGTACTTTATTACATCCGGCTTAACGAGACACCCCCCTCCCACTCCGATCCTAAATGTCAGAAACATTGTTATAAGGCGATGTATTTATTAGTTTTAAAACTTCCAACGTATGTAAAGTGCCAATTATTTTTTGACGGGACGGGTGGGAATACTTAACTAAATCTTTTAAGTTATTATTCAATCTTTTTATTATTTCCCAGTTATTGTGTTTCTAAAATAATTTTAGATGATAAAATAAAATAATTAGTTTTAAATAATAATTTTTAATAAGAAAAAATTCCGAAAATCCTCTTTAAAGATCTGAATAAAATTTATAGAAGCAGTATAAATTATTTATAAAAATATATTTTACGAATTGTAATAACGTGTTAAAATTCGCTGCTATTACTGTTTATTATGTTGGACTGAGATTTAAAAATCAAATTTAAGTATTTATAATTTCTAAATTATATGTTTGTACATATTTCATTGAATAATTGTTTTAATTTTAATCTCAGTATCGTTATAATTATATATATGTATATATTTTTTATGATTAGTTTTTAAACACCGATGAATTATGACAGATGATATCGGATATGATACTAAACGTGCGAGACGATGATCGACCTTGGCGTTTCCCGCGGTAGGAGTCAGTTTTTCCTTTTTGGCGGGAGTCGGTGCCCTGGAACTGGCCAAACAATGGAGCTCCAGCATTGACAAGCCATCCCTCACTGGCCCCCCGTCGGGAAGAGGAGCTAAAAAAATATATGAAAAAATAAAGACGTACAAAAAGAAAAACTTTCCCATTCAAGCTTAGGTTTTTCCAAGGGAAACCGGTGAGTTAGCTTCTCATAACCGGGGTCTTGTTAGTGCCCAGTCTCAGCTCGCATCTGGGTCTTCGATGCTCTTCCCTTTTGTCCATTAAACCGGCCTAACTGATTATATTAAAGTTAATCCAAGACTTGGGACGCTAATGAATTCTTTAATCCAGGTTTTAATTTGTATTTTAAACTATTGCAATCAATTCAATGCATACATTTTTTGGGAAGGGGGAAGGGGTTTGTTTTTTCTGATGTAGGTATACTTACATATATTTTTACTGAAATGATTTAATTTTATTTGTTTGCCAAATTGTTTTGCTGCTCATTAAACAACAAAAAATTGATTAAAAGCTATTTATAATTTTTGTTTTAATTTTATTTTTATCTCACACATGTATAAATATAACTTTCTTAGGATTATTGCTTATTCTCCTATTGCTTATTCTCCAGAAGTGGTAGATTGTATTATAATAAAATATAAAATTAATTCATACAACTATGTTGATAAAGAAAAAAAAAAAATTGTACCAATATCTTTAATGATACCGGTATCATTTTGTAATAAATATAAAATAAATATTAATGATTACAATGTTTATTTATATAATCTGTTTTAATAAATGGTTAAATCCGATATATATTTAAAACGAATACTAATCAAAGACTTATTAGAATTTTTTTTTATTAAGAAATATAAAGTAATAAATACAATCATAAAATAAAATAAAAATAAAAATGAGAAAAAAATATTTAAATTTGTTAAAATAGTTTCTTTTAATTTATATTATTTACTTTTGTGTTTTTTTCTGAACATACCTTGAATCTCTCTTCTATCCTGATTTAATTATAGCCCTGATGATTGCTCACATGTTTAGACCGAAACTTCGCTTTTACTCTAATAAATATTATGTTGTACCGCATCCTGACTATTTATCCCATCATAAACATCCTATTCGACCAACCAACATCAATAATTTATTTTAATTTAATATTATGAGATTAATTTATTATTTTCAATGGAGGTAGTTATTGTTGACCGTATATTTATATTTAAAGGGAGAAGTTGGTCAAAGATATTCTATAAAGGATATTCAGTTGGCGCTTGACCACACGCCTCGCTGCCCTGAAGATGGCCTAAAACTTAGGCCGAAACGTAGGCACAATTATATAAGTTCGCATTATAGTAGTCTATTTCTTTGACCGCACCCCCCCGACCAACTTCTCCCTTTAAAAATTATTATTTTCAATATCATTTATCGCATGTGTTTAATAAATTAAATATTTCTTTGAAGCTATTATCAGCTTAATGTACCTTTTTGTTATTAGAATACTCAATTAAATAAATTTCGGTGCCCAAATTCAGCAAGCAGATTTATTCATATACAACTGATTATTTTTACTAACACATTTAAATGCACATTTTTACGTTCATAGTAGATTAATATACCGAACAAATAACAAAGGAATAATTTTATTAATTAAATAACCCCTATAACTATTAAATATTAACATTCTATACTTTTTCACCATAACTAAAAATTTTCTAGTCAGGACTAAATGACATCGGTTACTTTAGTAATAAACTTTTTATTAGATATGAATTCTAGAAATAAAAACACTAATAGCTTATTAACATGATTTTCATACTGTTCTCAGGTTTCTTTTATAGGTCTTTTCTTAAATGGCATTCTTTTCTAATTGAGAGTAATGGTCCCAATCGAAGAAAAATAATAAAATAAGCGATTATTTTGTTCAGTAAAATTAAATTTAAGATTCGCATAACCCAAAATTGACCATAAAATTCAATTATTAGGTAATCAGTTTCATTAGCTAAGCAATTGATATCACGCGATCGTCTTAGGCAATGTGATATTTAATAGTTATTAAAATATAATTTTACTACTGTATTAAATAATAATATATTTTATAACATTTTTATAGCATACGCTTAAAAACAATAATCCGCCTTTAAATTTAATATGGTACTACGTTCCAATCTTATAAAAAATAATATATTCTGTTTTCAGTATGTCTTTTTTAGTTCTTCTCATTTTTAATTTTTAAACAATGGCAAATTGTAATTACATTGCATAACTGACTGGTAGTAGGTAATAATTGACAGGCATTCCAATACTGAAATAGGTTCTCGTCCAAAATCCATTGAAAGGTAATTAATTTTTCAATAAAAAAAATTACTAAGGCTGTCTCCGACCATAATCATTTCTTGTAATTATTATACTGTTACTGTTATTTGTAATCATCAAAATCAAGAGGATCTGTAATTTTACGTAACTGTTTCTAGGAGAGATTTTTTGGAACTAATGATTATCCACTATTTCGGCCGAGACCTATTGGACATTCTTGCAACCTTATTTTATGTTATATAATTCAGAATAAAGTTTTATAGTTTGTACATCGCATTAATTTTTTTTTGTAGTGAAATTGGAAAGTTTTACAAAATCAAATTAATGCACAATGGTACATATAATTTATAAATTAATGATATTTTAAATAACATTCATAATGTATAATAGCAGCAGATGTTAGATATGGGATATCTTTGACTAGATGAGTGTTGGTATATAATATAACTTTACTCAATATTAATAAATAAATTACTAGTTTTATAAATGATATAATTTTTAGTAATTTGGCCAAATTATTACCAAATATAAAATATATTTAGCCTCTTTCTAAATTGTAGATTTCTGTCATTGTTGATGTGATTACGTATAAGATTTTCTTTAAAAAAAATTAAATTACTTGAAAAAGTTTTTTATTGATCATATAAAAAGCTTATTAAAGAAGCTGATGTTACACAATAAATAATTTTAATCTGTTCATACATTCTGTGGGAAATAAATGCAATTAAAAATAATAACCTTGCTTTGTTAAAAAAAATCTCTTATATTGCACTAGTATCATATATGTTTATCCAACCATAATGTAATAAAACCAATAATGTAATAATTATACTAAAAACTGGTAAATAAAAATTTTTTTTTCTTATTTAGTTTTAAAATTAAACTAATTTCTAAAAATAAATAACTTGTTTCTACCCTTAAACCGTATCAATTTTGGACGAAATCAGAGCAGATAATAGTCATTACGGTACATTCCAACGCCATTTTGATCCGATGCCCTGTATTTAACTGAGCCTGTGTTAGCTTTGCTCATCCAACCTCTTCCGTTCCGCCACACATTAACTTTCATTGCTTCTTTCAGAATAGGGTTCTATTTTTTTTTTTTTGCTTCTATTCTCTTAATCTGATCGAGGAAGCTCTCACGTGCTGCTGCAGTGTAACCGAAAGCTTTGGAACAAATGTACTTTCTTACTTGCCCTCATGAAGAATTATTAATCTTTTCAACTTTTCCTATTACCTTTCAAAAAAGCACGGGAAGTGAGAAACCCTTACTACCATAAAATAATATATATACATAAAACAAGTAAGAAAAAAATCAAGAAATAAAATAAAATGTTTGCGCCTTCTGGAATACTTTAACAGTATCAATTACTTCCAAACAACATTTACTCCGCTTCATTTTAGACAAAGAAATAAACGTTATTGTAATTTGGGGTTATTTTAAAATAGCAGATCTGATGTACTACTATTAGAAAGGTTTTGAAAGCAAGTTTCTCCCTAAACTGTTGCCTCCTCGGTATCAGTTAAAGATGAAACCGCAAGCCTCGAATTGACAGGTTAGCATTAACATTGTTCCTAATGATAGTTAAAGTCGGAATGCAACTGTAGAAAGTATCGTAAAAACGTGCGGGCCAATCGTAAAACGAAACGCGCCCACGCTGCCATCCTCCTTCTTTCTCTTAAATGACCTTTTTATGATTCCTAATGACTCGGGGATGGATTAGCAAAAGTCCTCGTGCCCTCCTGCTCCAAGCATTTCATACTTACAGGTGAGTCTACCTGTTCCCCCACGGTTAACTTATAAAAATGCAAATATCAGCCACGTGGACTTACTGCATATGTATGCTAATAGATGTATCAGCATCCCCCCTTTTCTTAAGTACTATATAGGAAATCATTCAGTTAATTCTATGCAATGCTGGGAAGACTGACATTCAACATTTCAATCCTTCAAAATTACTAAAATATATTACTTATTTATAATATAATATTATATTATTTATTAAATTAATATAATACATAATGCATATTAATTTTCATTCTTATTGTTTTATGATATATTATAAGACCATCGTAAACAATTTTCATTAAAACTTGTCTTTTTTGTGTTGCAGGTTGGAGGTACAGGAGTGGATGGAAGCATGTGATGGTTGAGGTGCTCACGAAATGCCCTCTCCCGTCGGGTCGCTAGACGAAGGGGACGCTATAAGGATGAGTCCCGAAGAGGAAAGCACGCCGACGGCCGGGGTTATTGCCGGCGTTTCAGAAAACGAACCTAGAATGTCCTCCCCACCTTCAGGTAGCAAGTTCTGTGAAGACAAGGACAAATATGACGACTCTTGGGGAACGAGCGACGTTGAGAAATTCGACGGAAAGATTGTCTACAACCCGGATGGGTCAGCTTATATCATCGAAGACAGCGAACTGAGCGAGGAAGACCCAGAACTTCCCCAGCTCATTGGAGACGGCTGCATTGTCGACGGTCGAGGGGTCGACACCCAATATCAGGTTTTCCCTCAGATCGCAAATGCCTTTTACGTCTCGAGAAATACCTCAATTCTCGCTTCTCTCTATGGTGACTACAAACTGAAAGAAAAGGCTCCAGAAGTCCCTATTATGCATTCTTATAGGGTGTTCACCATGAGAGACAAAAGTGGAGAAGACCGTAGCCAAATGACCCAACAGAACAACACTGGGAAAGACTGTTCTTCCGTTCCAGTAAAACCCATTCTCATGTGCTTTATATGCAAGCTCTCTTTTGGATACTCAAAGTCTTTCGTCGCCCATGCAATGGGTGATCACAACTTGATTTTACAAGAAGACGAAAAGGACATTTTAGGCCATAAAAACGCTTCGGCGATCATACAGTGTGTTGGGAAGGAGAAAGAACCCTTGGTGTCCTTCCTCGAACCTGTGAGCCCAGTTGTGAGGCCAGTGAGGGAGTTGAAGAGGGTGAGTGAAACGGATGATAAAGCTGAGGATCTTGCGCCGTCTAGAGTTTCGCCGCAAGACCTCCATAAAATTGTTCCTGAGACTATACCGGTCTCCCTACCTCAAAACGGTAGTTCTAGTATTAGTGTTAACAATAGGCTTATCAACTGCGGAATAGACTTGACGAGGAAGAGCCCTGCTAACGAAATGTCGCCTGGTGCCAGCCCGTCGCCTGTTTCAAACCTCAGCCCTTTACTCAATATGTATCCTCAACACCCACCCAACTTCCTCACCGGTACGACAATAGGAGTCTGCCCGGACCACATGGGTGGGAGACCGTCCGGAGTAGAGTGCGCTAAATGTGAGCTTATTCTTACTTCATCCCGACTAGGCGTTGGTGGACCTTTAGCCGGGATGCACTCTAGGAACTCTTGTAAAACTCTAAAGTGTCCCAAGTGCAACTGGCATTACAAATACCAAGAAACACTTGAAATACATATGAAAGAGAAACACCCTGAAACAGAAACATCTTGTATATATTGCATAGCTGGTCAGCCCCACCCGCGGCTGGCTAGAGGAGAGACGTACACGTGCGGCTATAAGCCGTATCGTTGTGAAGTTTGTAATTACTCGACAACGACCAAAGGCAATCTTAGTATTCATATGCAATCTGACAAACATCTGAATAACATGCAGGAGCTTCAGAACGGAGGAGTGCAGTCTGAGATGCAACAGCCTACTCCGCCGCCTCAAAACAAACCAGGTGGCATGCCGAGCCCTGCACACCACTCTCCTATCAGTGCCCAAAGCCAAAAACCTAAACCTACGTTCAGGTGCGATGTTTGCAATTATGAAACCAATGTTGCTCGAAATTTGAGGATACACATGACTTCTGAAAAGCATACACATAATATGATGGTGCTGCAACAAAATGTAAAGCATATGCAAACTTTAGCTCTCCAGCAATCGCACCATCAACAACTGAACTTTGAATCACTTCTTCATTTCCATCCTGGATTGACTTTACCTGGAGAAAAGCCTCCTCCTCATACAGAAGCGGCTCTTGCGGACATGGCTTACAATCAAGCTCTTTTAATTCAAATGATGACGGGAGGTCAGCTTCCACCTCATATACCACCTGAATTAGCACCACATATGGACATGGGGCTCAACCCAGAAACAATGGAACCTCCTCCAGAGCCTGCTGACCCGAATCCTGAGCATATGTTCCAATGTTGTGTATGCAATGTCTTTGGTACTGATTCATTGGAGGCATTATCTCATCACCTCGCCCAGGACAGAACGAAGATCAGGGAGCAGGAAATACTGGCTCTTGTCGCCGGGCACTATGTTTGCAAGTTGTGCACATACAAAACTAATCTGAAGGCCAACTTTCAGCTCCACTGTAAGACAGACAAACATCTTCAGAGGCTTCAACATGTCAACCATGTGAAAGAAGGAGGTCCTAGAAATGAGTGGAAGTTGAAGTATGTTTCTTCACCTGGTGGTGTCCAGGTTCGATGCCATGCCTGTGACTACTATACCAACAGCGCTCACAAACTGCAGTTGCACGCTGCTGGCCAGAGGCATGAAGCAGCTCAGTTGTTGTTCAGGCACTTGAGAGAATCTGATGGCGAACCCGGGATGAAAATGTATCACTGCGCTCTTTGTGGCTTCTCTGCGAGAGCGAAGCTGCCGCTGCTCCAGCACGTCAGGTCCATGAAGCATCTTCAGATGGAGCAACTCCACCAGCTCCAAAGGAGGTCCGAGGGCAAAGAGCTTCAGACTGATATCGGTGAAGTGTTCCAGGTCATACCACAACAGCATGAACAAGATCAAGGTAAATATTACATCTTTAAAAATCTATTATTAAGTTAGTTTAATAGGGCGCCTTCTGTTTCCCTCTAACTTACAATTCGTCTCAATATTTTATTATTATTTTTGGTTTTTTATTATTAGTTATTCACAGTTTTGTTCAATCATTCAATTTATAGTAACTTTAAAAAACTTGTTTGTGCTTATTTATTTAAAACTATATATATTTTATTTAAATATATTATAATAGTTTTTTTTTGTTGTTTTTTTCTGTTCATTATTGTAAGAATGGAAATGTTTCTAAAAGAGCTTTCAAATAAACATTCGCTTGTCGAAAATATGTTCTGTATTTTTGCAAAATGAGTTACAAATTCAATTTTTATCATCACTGATAAAATTATAATACCCTTTTATGAAATGAAGGTAGAAAAGGACTAATAATGCACATGCTGTGAGATTCAAATTCCTATCATAAGTTTTGTTATTAAATTATTTATTTTTTAAATTGATTTGTGAATAAACGCAAAAAAAAAATTTACTGCCTACTATTATTAATTATGTGGTCAATAGTATTACTAACCATAGCCAGCAAGCATATTCACTTGAATTAGAACCTAAATAGTATTCTGCTAAACAAATTCGATGTATATTTATTTTTAATGAAGTTTAAAGCATATCATTTTAGTTGTCCTAAATTATGAGTATCAGAAAAGGACTTAAATTAACTTAATACTTTTATTTTAAGTATTTCTAATAGACCTGTTTCGAGTTCTTAATTTTTTATTTATAGTTTTTCTCTAGAATTTTCTTTTTTGTGATCAAGTGTTACTGAATATTAATTTAGTTATGGTTACCTGATACTTTCACAATTTCTTTATTCTTCCTAATTTGGTATTATACCAAGATGATTTAAATAGAGATTCGTGAAGAAAAATATTCCAATATTACATTCCTTTATGGAACATACATATGAAACTTAATTACGTTTTGGAGCAAGTGCCCCATCTTCACGTCTCTTCAGCAAGCATCATCACATAATAATAAGTTGATAACATATAATTTAGCTAATATTTTGTTGTACAATTACAATTAATTTACATTAATGAGCATAATATTTACTAAATAGTTCATGTCATAAAAAAGTTTTATGTTCAACTCTTTTTGTTTATATCATCCATTATAAAATTTCTAAGTTTAAAAATAATTTTGTAAGGAATGTCCTATAATTTTCCAAGGATTAACATTGCGTATTCAGCAATATCCAATATCTATTATTATCATTGAATCTTCTATTTTATTCTATTATTTTTTAAATAACATTGTTTTAACAATGTGTTGTGTATTCCTTGTGTTATTCAATGTTTTATTGTATCAATTATGTGTTTATTCTGTTCACAATTTGCTTATAATGTCTGTACAATGGTTACTCAGATTTCTAGAGTCAGTTTTAAAATTAACTACTGTTTTAATGTTTTTGTTACATAGATAGGCTCAGTGATTCTTCTATTTTTTCTGTGTTTTACAATATCTGTTATTTTTTGGCTACTGAAATGAAATCGATGCCACATTGTAATACTATGTTAGGCAAGTGCGGTTGTATTTATTTTATTTTTTCAGTTACGCATTAATCCGAGTTTTTAATTTTTTTCGACGTCTCGCCTATGTATTGCCTCGAAATGTAGTCAGTTACTTATGTAAATTTAATAAACGAATGTAATTTTGGAAGATTTTTCTTAGCAAATCCCTCACTAATTCTTTTTTTTTTTTTAAATAATTTGTGGAATGGACAGTTTTAAAGTGCGGTAAACATGTACAGTATATTTATCTATAGATTTATCCAGGAGTCGTTTAATTTTTTTTTAATGTTAATAGCCTTGTTGGTGTGATATGCCTGTTTGGATAATTTAACAATAATTTTAAAATTTCCGGTAAACTATGGCATTTAGAGGTATCGATTTGAGATCTTAGGATGTGTATAGTTATTTTAACAGTTGTTTCGGGAGCCGGGATGCGTTGTGTTGAGATTTGGCGAGCCGTAGATCCCTTAAGGCTGTTAGAGATGAGGGGCAGGCGGTAGGGGGGCATTGTCTCCCATATAAGGGAAGAGCGGGTTCTTCCCCTCGATCCCATTGGCTGGGGGGTCTCGCGGTAGGCGTGGCCTCACCAATCGAGGCCTTGGATACATTATTCATTTCTTAGTTGCCCCTTCTTCAGCTGAGTTTATTCAACGGTGGGCCCTCAGCCTCAATGTAATTATGAAGGCTCATTAACATTCTGGATACATTAGTGATGTTGTCTAGCGTTGTCGGCTCTCTTTCTTTTTCTCATACCTTCTCCGAATTATTTTTTTTTTCATGGTAATTTGAATTTTTTTCCCTTTCTCTATGATACATGTTATGTTATTTGAAGTAATTTTATTTTTATTAGGATAATTGAAAATATTTGTGTGATTTCTCTGTTACAGATACTAGCAAGGAGAGTAGACCAGAACCTAAAGAAACACTGATGAGTCACGAAGAATCGGAAGACCGACCCGGTGAACACGCTTGCCCGTTTTGCAATTATACCAGCAATTCCGAGATGAGAATACAAGCCCATGTCCTTGCCCAGCATCCGCAGCAAGAGCAGCAACATAGTAAAGAGCACACCTCAAGAGATTTCCTCTGCCCTCTGTGCCAGGACGGATTTAAAGACAAACCTTCTCTAGAGAAGCACGTGATGCAGATCCACAGCGTCAACTCTGAGGGTCTCCAGAGGCTGCTGATGCTAGTAGATCAGTCTCATTGGCTCAATCAGAGCAGGTCGACTCCGGGGCAGAGCAACAGTCCATCGTCATCATCTGAGAGGGAAAAGGAGGCCAAAGAGGAAGAAAAAGAGGAGAACATCGAAGATCAAAGTGAAGATGAAAATAAGTGTCAAGCATGTAGCAGGACATTTAAGAATATTGACGAACTGTGTAGCCACCAAAACGAGACGGGGCATCTAGAGCTGAAACAGACTCCGAGTGGTCCTGGTTATCTGTGCTGGAAGAAAGGATGCAATCAGTACTTCCAGACAGCTCATGCATTACAAATGCATTTTAGGGAAATTCACGCTCGCAGTGGTAACCAGAATATGGCCGTATCTGAAAAGCACGTCTATAAATATAGATGTAATCAGTGTAGTCTGGCTTTTAAAACTATGGAAAAATTACAGCTACATTCACAGTATCATTTGATCAGAGATGCCACTAAATGTGTACTATGTGGTAGAAGTTTCAGGTCGATACTAGCTCTGCACAAACACGTCGAAACAGCTCACTCAGATTTGTCTGAAGATGAAATGGCTGCTTACAAACAGAGTCTAATGAATAATCCATTGTTATTAGCTGGCATCAGCGGCCAGATTCTTGACCCGTCTACAAACGAACTTCTCAAGAGAGAAAGCATGAAAGTTGATGGAGAAGAAATGGAAACCGATGAAAATAAAGAACATGAAGAACAATTGCCACCAGAAGGGGAGAACAGTGATGATTCAATTATATACAAAGAGCAACAATTTTTGGAAGATTACCTCAATAGCCAGGCGATTGCTGAAGATAGCTACAACGATCCTTCAAGAAAATACAAATGCCACAGGTGCAAAGTAGCTTTTACTAGGCAGAGCTACCTCACTAGCCACAACAAAACACTGTTACATCGTAAAGGAGAAAAGCTTTCTTATCCAATGGAAAAATACCTAGATCCAAATAGACCGTATAAATGTGACGTCTGTAAGGAATCTTTTACACAGAAGAATATCCTTCTTGTTCATTACAATTCTGTAAGTCATTTGCATAAATTGAAAAGAGCAATGCAGGAGCAACAACAACTGCAACAAAACAATAACAACAATAACCCAGTGTCACCGCATGCGACCGCCGCCGCCGCCGCTGCTATCGCCGCTTCATTAGGCGTTCCCCCTGGAATGGGTCAAAAGCAATCTCAAGAGGAAGATGATAAGAAACCGTACAAGTGCAATATATGTAAAGTAGCCTATAGCCAAGGATCCACCCTTGATATCCATATGCGGTCAGTCTTACATCAAACCAGAGCATCAAAGCTTCAAGACCTAGCTATCACTGGACAAATTGATTTAAGTAAACCTTTGATTGAACAGCCTGAACCGCAGAAGGCACAAGACCAACACAAGAAGCTTATCCAGGATATTTTGGGAAGCTCACCTAAGCAGCAGGTTATGTCTTCTCCACCCTCGTCGGGGAGCGGCTCCATATCCTCCCAGATCCCCGGTTCTTCCCCGGGATCTTCTAATATAGTTCCTCCAGCCGCTTCTACTCCTAATTCAAACACAGTTCCTACTAGTTTATCTAATTCTACATCGAATTCTGTGATACCTTCTCCTAATTCACAAGGTATGTTAACATGTGGACGCTGTAATGCTTTGTTTGTGAATCAAGAACAACTCACTACTCATCAACAACTCTATTGCCTATTTAACAACCCTATGTCAATGTTTCCACCATTGCCAACTCCACCTTCATCATCGGCAAACCTTTCATCACCTACACCTAGTAAATCACCACCGGCTATCCCTTTAACGCCAATGACTCCATCTAATGAAGATTCCTTCCCTAGGATTTCGTTGCCTACTAAAAAATCATCACAAATGTACAAACATTTATTAGAGAGCTTTGGTTTTGACCTTGTCATGCAGTTTAATGAGAATCATCAAAGAAGACAGAGGAAAGAGCGAGAGGAGACTGAAAAGCTTTTTTCAGAGATATCATCTACAACACAACCAGCTGATGAAGCTCATGAAATGCCTTCTGAGCCAGAAAAGGTAGAAGTGAAAATAGAAGAAGAATTTGTAGATTTACCAGAAGTTGCCAAATCTACCTGTCAACATTGCAATAAAGAGTTTTCAAGCGTGTGGGTGCTTAAAGCTCATTGCGAAGAAGTTCATAAAGACTTGGTACCCTTGGATTTTCTTGAAAAATATGCACAGCAAATAAAATGTGAATATGAAAAGAAAATTCCTACAACTGGTGGAACGCCTGCAGTCACTTCTACTACAGGTGTTCAGGAAAATAACAATACAAATACACCTGAAAAAGAGGAGGACAATAAAGAAGCCATTCAAGCAAAAATTGGATTACAGCAGCAACAAACACCAGAAGCTGCTACTGCGCCTAGCACTCCAACTGCTTCCTCGACACCTGCTTCATCGACTGATTCTTTACCAGCAAACTTGAGCAATTCATTAGCAGCTGCAGTTGCTGGTATGAGTGGAAATGCAGCAAACATGGCACTTGCTCAACACATGAATGAAATGCAGGCTGCACTTAATGTTATGGCTGCATCACAGATCCAACAACAATTGCAACAGTTTAATCCAATGATGATGGGCATGGCTGGGCTTGGTATGGGACTTCCACTTGGACTCAACATGCCTGCTTTGGCCGCAATGAATCTGCAACCACCTCTAGTTCCTATGATGATGCCACCACCAACATTTGACTCAATGGTTGGTCTTGGCCAAGGACAAAATCCACTATTTAACCCTCAGGGCATGGATGCGACAGCAGCACAGCTGATAGCCAAACAACAACAGGCTCTAATGCAACAACAGCAGCAACAGGTGGTAAGTGAATTTTGCGTCATAAATTTTGCTATGCTAATTTTATTTATATTTGATGTTAATTAAAATATATTTTAAAAGTTTTTTAATTTCAATTGGTTATTACTTAGATAGATGACAAAATTTAATATGGGGAAAAATATATACCAATCCTTTAAATAAATTTATTATAACGTTTTAAATTTTGTTCTCATTGCTACATTTTCTTAAATTGAAGACATTATTTAGTAATTGCTGAAATAAAATTTTCTAAGTCTTATCATTTCTTGTATTAAAATAGCTCACAATTTAGCAAGTTTATAAGTTTTTTTTTAATAAGATGTTTCAATTTTTTTATGTGCTGTTTTTTTATTTATTTAGAAGTTGAATCTACATTAAATTGTAATTAATTTCCAGGTTAATGCATCTCAACAAAAACGAGCAAGGACACGAATTACTGATGATCAGTTAAAGATTTTGAGAGCTCATTTCGACATAAATAATTCTCCATCAGAAGAGCAAATCAATGAAATGGCTGGCCAGAGTGGATTGCCTCCAAAAGTCATCAAACATTGGTTCCGAAATACACTCTTCAAAGAAAGGCAAAGAAACAAAGATTCACCATACAATTTCAACAACCCACCATCGACTACTCTGAATCTTGAAGAGTATGAAAAGACTGGTGAAGCTAAAGTAACTACTTTAAATGTTTCTAGTAATAGCAGTGAAGATCAGAACAGCTCTAAGGAAGCTCCAAAGACTCCTACTCCAACAAAACCATCTCCTTCTCCAATACCCCCATCACCTCAGATGCCACAACCACCACACACTCCCCAGCAACAGCACCAGCAGCAATATCAGCAAAGCCAGTACACACAGGATATTAAGACAGAGCCTCGAGATCATGATTTCCAAGAGCAAGAACAAGAGAAACAGCAACATCATCAACAATCACAGTACAATCACAATCCTCTCCAGAGCCCCATGAGTCCGAATGACCGCATCAATTTGGTAACTTCTAGAAACAACTCCCCAGAAAATTTAACTCTAACATCTATCATCTCATCTCAGCTGGGACCTAACATGCCTCCAAACATGGCTCCCAATACTCCAATGAGCATAGCCTCTTCTCATCCGAATATGTTGCCTCCTAAGCTAACTCCTCCTAACTTCACCACACCTAATCATCAACTACAAATGACTCCAACTAGTACAGATTGCTACTCACATGCTCTCATGGGTGGTAACGCTGGCAATTCAAGTAGTTCATCAGGAAAAAGAGCTAATCGAACAAGATTCACCGATTACCAAATCAAGGTGCTTCAAGAATTTTTTGAGAATAATGCTTATCCCAAGGATGATGATTTGGAATATCTTTCTAAACTCTTAAGTCTCAGCCCTAGAGTGATTGTAGTGTGGTTCCAAAATGCCCGACAGAAAGCTAGAAAGGTGTATGAAAATCAACCTCCTGTTGAACTGTCTCCTGGAGTAGATGAAACAGGGGCTGGAAGATTTCAACGCACGCCTGGTCTCAATTATCAGTGCAAAAAATGCCTTTTAGTTTTTCAAAGGTATTATGAACTCATAAGACATCAAAAGACTCATTGTTTCAAAGAGGAAGATGCCAAAAGATCTGCCCAAGCTCAGGCTGCAGCAGCTCAAATAGCTGCTGTCTTATCATCAGAAGATTCCAATTCAAGTACAATAATTGAACAAAATGCCCAAGGTCAAATGTGCTTACCTGGATTACCTACAAGTAATCCTTCTACTCCCGCAGCTTCAGTAACTCCGACTCCATCTCAGAACATGTTCACTCCTTCACCTGCTCCTAGTTCCAACGCCAATCAAGATGGAAAAGACAGTTTCCAGTGTGATAATTGTAACCTAGTCTTTCCAAGGTTTGACTTGTGGAGGGAACATCAGCTGGTACATTTCATGAATCCTAATCTTTTCCCATCATATCCACCAGACAGCCCTTTTGGTATCTTACAACAGCATGCTCAACTTCAACAACAGCAACAGCAGCAAAATCAGCAACAAAAAATGAACGAAATGCCAATGAACCCGAACAATCCTCATCCTTTGATCTCAATGCTTGCAGCTAACAAGAGGAAATTCGATGAATTTGACGAGTCTAATGAAAAGGAAGGTGAACAACCCAAAGATAAGAGATTAAGAACAACAATTCTTCCTGAACAATTAGACTATTTATATCAAAAATACCAAATTGAAAGTAATCCATCAAGGAAAATGTTGGAAAATATTGCCAGAGAAGTAGGACTTAAAAAAAGAGTTGTGCAAGTGTGGTTTCAAAATACTCGGGCCCGGGAAAGGAAAGGGCAGTTCAGAGCTCACTCTCAGGTGATAAACAAACGGTGCCCCTTTTGTCCAGCTTTATTCAAGGTAAAATCTGCCTTAGAAAGCCACTTAACTACCAAACATGCCGATCAGTGCTCTCGAGGAGAAATCAATATCGACGCATTGCCTGATGAAGAGACAACGATTGACAATCAGTACCATCAAATGTCAAATGATAGTCAAAAGTCCTCTTCAAACTTCAATAATATGATTCCCTTTTCACCCTTTAACAACGAAATGGAAAATTCTTTGAAAAAGTATTACGAAGAATCGATGAAAAGGTGTTACGAAGCCATCAATGGTGGTGGAGGTAAAGAAGTCGGAGATATGAGTGTCAAGAAAGAAGGAAAGGCACAAGGTGAAGGGGGAGACTGCCCTCTCGACCTCAGTAAACCAGTCGACCTGAGCAGGCCGATGAAGCTGTCCTTAGAGCACATGATGATGGAACAAGGTCCACTCACAGATCTCAGCGAAAGAAGTTTGTGTGATGACGACAGCTTTTCTGAGTGCACAGATAATATGGAAGACGAGAGTAACCCTACCTCTCCCGCTTCCAATCAGAGCCAGCAACCTAAATCAAAAAGGTTCAGGACGCCTATGTCGACATTACAGGTCAAGTTGATGAAGACTTTATTTGCGGATTATAAAACGCCAACAATGGCGGAATGTGAGATGCTAGGTAGGGAGATAGGTCTTCAAAAACGCGTTATACAAGTTTGGTTCCAGAATGCCAGGGCCAAGGAGAAAAAGTACAAAGCGGCTATCCAGTCTATGGGTGGCCAAACAGATCTCGAACGCCCTCCTGAAGAGTGTAAATTTTGTCAGTTCAAATATTCCCACAAGTACTCTGTCCAAGATCACATATTCACCAAAAAACACATAGAAATGGTGAAAAGTTACTTGGAGAGTTCGCTAGTGAAAGGGGAAGATGACTTTACGGTGCCTCCAGCCCCAGGGGTTTCGGGCGAGAACAACAACAATAATACGCAAGCCCAAATGGCGCAATTACAGATGCTGCAGATGGCTGGTCTGTCGCAGGCCCAAGCAATGGCGATGGCGGTCAAGATCGAGGGGAAGGAACAGCAGCAGCAGCAGCAGCAACAACAACAACAGCAGCAGCAGCAGCCTAGCCCCGAAGACATGGCCCTCCTTCAGCAGATCTACGGCATCAGCGGGAGTTATCCTCAGGGCTTCGTCCATCCTGCCCTCCTCTCCGCCACCGGTGAGTACCATCTTCTTTCATTTCACAAAGCGGCTTCAGATAAACTTACAACATTATAAATTTGAAAGATTATTTTTGAATGATAGTTATTTATTTGAATGAAATAGATGTAAATTAGTGGTTATCACTCACTTGCCATAAGAGTTATTTATCAGTTTAACTGAAGCTGTCTGGCTGTTTTCTGTTTTGTTTAAAAAAATTGATTGTGATTTTAGATTTTTTAGTATTTGTTAGTTTATATAAGTTCATAAAAATACGTTGTCATTTTTAATGGTGAGCCAACACTTTTTTAATGACACTAAATAATAAAATGTCCATGGTCAATTTTGCATATTGCATTAAGAATTTCAACTAGGCCCAGAATATACGTGATTTCTACAATTGCGCTGGGTGTTTGATCGTTCCAGTTCCTCCTCTTGAATAGAGTTTAAGACAAGGGTTGGACTGAGAGGGGAGGAGATGAAAATATGTGACAGTTTCTGTTCATCGGTCCGTACGGAACAACTGGAGTGTGAGAGCCCTAGAGTCAGGATGCACGTGGGATCTCTCCCCCTTCACTGCAGGATTAAGAATTCTATTATTTTTTTCTGTTGCCCATCCGCTCCTGTATCCTGAGGCCCCCTCCAGTTCCCGCCCTAAAGGTATCCTTAATAATAAATATTTCTAATCATAACCGAAGACCGTTATTCGTCTCCAATGGATGGCTCCTCCACCTCGTGTTTCTTCTTCCACGCTCACTGTACTTACAGTTATTCTTGCACTTTTTGATATTTTGAAGTAGTCAGAGGTTTTTTTATCTGATACTTTTTTTTTTGTAGTAGTTTTTTTTTAGCCCCACCCATCCAGTGAAGAAACCTGCCTCCGACGTGAGAGATGTGTGTCAGTTTCTTTCATTGGAATGATTTTGCTTTGCGTTCCGGTGAATCGGAACTAATCTCGTCGAGGAATCCCTCGCATCATGTGATGTGACTAAACAGAACACATGTCCACCCCAGTTCCATTTTTTAATGTCCTAGATTCCATTATTTCTCAGTGAATTTAAGATTAAGATGAAATTTTCTTAATGTTCAAATAAACATTTCCTTTAAAATAAGAGGTTTATTTAAGTAAGAAAGCTATTTTCGTTATTTTCCCCAATTTCACTTTCTGATTTGCCCATTCCCTTAATATTGTGCACTTGTTTTATTGTATTAATGGCACTGATAGTGGAATTTATACACTAAAAACACAATAAGCAATTTCAAGTAATTTCTATAGAATTATTTACTACTTGTTTAAAAATCTTATGTAATCTATCCATTATTCCTGAAACAATTTTCCATGTTTTTCTCTCCGTTCTTTGTTATTAATGGATAAAATAACTCCTGTTCTCTCATAAAGAAAGAAGATAATAAGACAACAGAAAAAAGTAGCATCATTTACGAAAAAAAAATTATAATGCGCCAGATAGTGGGAATAAGATATATTTCTTATGATTCCTGGTAGGTAATTGCAAGGCCGTAATAAGGACATAATAATATTTACTAAATTGTCCAACGTTTTCTATTATCTATTGTTGCGGTTTCGCCTTCAGAGGTCCCTCTGAGGTCATTCTTTGTTACGACGAGGAAGACAGAATGTTGTTGCTGCTAGGATAGGATTCAATTATTGTATGGGAACTAATTAGGCTATAATAGGTTTAATAATTATTATAAATTTTACTTTTTTTTAAAAAAGTTCAGTTCTAGCTCTTGATAGGGAACAAAAACTCAGAACAACAGAAAAAAAAATCCACTGTTTCTGCATAAAAGGATCCTGCAGTGCTTTTCAGATTCTGCAAAATACTTTTGGGTCGTGAGATTTTCGCACTCGGTTGGCAAGGACAATGGCACACCCGAACCCCGGTCCATTGTCTGCTCCAAAGGTACCCTCTACTTCGGAGCACCTGGTGTTTGCTTTCTGCATCTTCCATCATCACATCTCTTCCTCTTTACAAAAATTCAATGGTATTCGGTGTATCGCTGTTTGAAGTAACTATTCAGTGGATACGTACAAAATCTAAGTTTTTGTTTGTTTATTAGTTGCGGATACAACTAGATTAATGGGCGATAGTAGCGGACAGTTATATTTTTTGTAGTCCTAAGTTCTAGTATCCAGCTTAATAATTAAACCTAACAAACAAAAAATTTAATAAAAGCTTCTATGGATTCGTTGCTGTACATAAAATGATTTTGCTGTTAGTATTTATGCGCTTTACTTTTACAACTAGTGTTAATTATTACATATTATTTCGATGTTAATAATGTTTGCCTCACTTCCCTTCATGCATTATCCTTGCTCAATTCTATTAATGACGCCTCGACAGCCATGAAGATTTGCAGATCAAAAGCGGGTCGAGTACTCCACCTGCTTTGACAATCATCATTTCCCTTTTATGGCCACGTTCCTCATGAATACTCCTTTGGTACGTGCCGGAAAAAAAAAAGGGAACCATTAAAAGGAGGGAGTTGTCCGTAAAGTCAGGTGGTATTCAAATTTGACCACGTGTGTATATGGGGTGAACATGCAAATGGACCACGCGTGCGCTGCTGAGCCTATGCTAATGCGAGGGTTTGAGACTTTCCGAACCACAGCTCAACGCTACATAAATTTCAATAATAATCGGTCCGTAACATAATGGCGATTGAGAAGAGAGGGTAAACAGAATTGTGGAGCTAAGTCGTGGAGTGATCTCGCGGTTGTTTTTTCATACCTGGGGTGTTTGCATACATTTGTGACGTGTGTTGTGTATCCATTCCTTCATTCTGCTATCCATCATTATTTTTTCAATGACTGGGCTCGCAAGCTGTACGATGGATTAGAGATAGATATTACAAGATTAGTAAAGAGTTCGGTGAACTTTATTCAACCTTTTGTTTCTAAGTTCATTGCCTTTGTATGGTATAATGCAGATTACCGAAGGATTGTTAAAAATTAAGTGTATATAAAGATACCTTGAATGCTTGTCATTTACTCTTTGAGGTCCTAAAGAATGCCCTCTAAAGACAAGGCTATTAATAACCTTTTAAAATTTTACATTGAATTCTTGGGCATTGTCTGCCAACTTGGAGCCAAGAGAAAGTGCCGTCCATAATCTATTAGTGATGTACTTCATGTAATATTTCACCAAAACTACCCTTCCGTTATGCTGCTGATATATGTACATTTTTACATCAACCGCACCCTATCGAAGATATCATATGACAAGGGAAACTGTAGATAATGGATGTTGCTTGACTTCCCCTCTCACGCCGTGGATTCGACCCCGAATCCAATTTAGGTTTGAAAGAGTTTGAAACGATAAGATGTACGTACCAGTGACTGTGCTTGGGGGTTAAAAAAAATCTCGCAGATGCCACTGAATTTTAAACGATATCTGACTCAGAGGATGATATCGTTATCGGATCTCGAGTGAATCCTTTTTGCAACGGATCCTTCGCCTTTCATCCTTAATGGCTGAGCTGCTGAACGATCCTCGCTGTCTCCTCTAGTATTTTTTTGTTACTATCGATATAATCGATAGTAATTTTATTCCGAGATGGTCATTCAAAGAATAAACCACTAATTTTTTTATTTTTACTATTTTTTTCCCTTTTCTGTTTTCAATAAATTTCTGTATTGAAGATTAGTAGTCCTAGTCAAATTGTAAGAACGCATTATATATTATGCACTTTTTAAGATGTTATTTGGATGGTGGTTGGCCGTATTTAAGTTCTGTCAATTGTAATTTCGATAATGTAAATGTTAATATTTACTTCATATTCAAAAACTCATATTGAGATGGCTTATCGGGGATTTAGGTATATTGCTTACCTAATCGAATTGTTTTGATAATCATAACTAATATTAAATATTGATTTATCTTACTTTAAAAAAAAAAAAAATATGTTTTTATTATATTACATCAGGAACTCATGGTCACATCGTTAATTAAGTTCTATTGTACGAATGCTCGCTGTATTGTACCACATATGTATTTGCCGAGTGAGAAAGGGTGCACCCTGACACAAAAAAAGTATATGTGTATTGTACAATTAAGCGTGGACCCCTTTCGGCCATAAAGACACCCCGCGGGGCACACCCCTGGAACCGGGGGGCTAGCCGATGGTTTTTTTATGTTAAAGGCGGGACTCTAACCCACCCCAGGATATAAATTAAAGCCATGGACGACATTAGTTTTTACGTCCTTTTTCGGGGGTGGGGATTAGGTTTATTTTTCGAAGGGTGGGCCCTCCCCTTGAGACAATATCTGAGGGATGATTCAGCGGCTAAGAGTTTAGGGGTAAAACACTGGCAAGGGGGTACAAAAAAAATATAATACATATCTCGTTTAATCTCTCATATCCCACTCTGGATCATATAGAATTATTTATTACGCGCAATAATTTCTTATTGGGTTCATTTTATTTTATGGCCTAGGGATCCGGATTACTTATAACTGTGGTGTATGTATCGAGTCTTATTATTGTTCCAGAACTAAAAATATTTTTAACTATCTGTCGCCTCTTATCCTTTTTCCTATAAATCATGCTCTTTGTAATAATAAATTGATATTTTTTATGAATGAATCTACTAAATTACTTACTTAAATAAATTCGACTATAGCTACTTACACTTTTGACTCATTTCTGTCTTTACTTAATTATATTATTCTTTCTATAACTTGGGAAAATTTTGACAACAGTGGCATTACTTAGAATCGTGTACTAATTTCTAATACTAAGCTTAAATCTTCGGACTTGAACGTGGAATGGCACCATTAATGTTTGTGGTATTATTTTTTTAAATACAAAAACAAAACATGCTTTCTAAACCTATCAAGGATTTCTCATAAAAATCATCTCAGAAAGTTGAGATTTATTATATAAAGTTACTGCACTGAATCAAATGAAAATTTATTGTTTCATAAAACACGTTTTTTTTTTGGTATGAAATAATATTGAAGTTTTATTTCTGACTTTTTAGTAATTGCTATGCATTTATTCTTTAGATAGATGTTATATTTAAAAAAAAAAAAAAGCGCATTAAAATAATTAAATCCGTATTTTATTTTAATTTATAATTTTCTCACCTCCCCTGTCATGTTGCACTTGGTGTGTTCTCTCTATGAATTTGTGCATGTCGATGTCATCATGTGATATTTATTTTGTGTGTGATTTTATTGAAAGTGGCTTATTTATTTTTGAGGCTCATTATTAGTGTAGCTTTTATTTTTTTATTTACCTATTCTTTGAAATTTATTTACCTGTTGCAATGCCAGGTTTGTCCTAAACTATGTCGCAGATCTTACTAATTTGATGCCATTTTTATATCTTACTGATGTGGTATATATTAATTAAAAGGGTTTGGATTTTTTTTCTCAATAATTTAATTCATTATTTTCAAGAAAATTTAATCTTTTCAAGAAAATCTAAATAAAACAGTTGACAGTTCGAACGTTTCCCTCTTGTATAAAAAATATTCTCCACCCCTGGGTCGACTCCACCCCTGCCAGTATTTTTTCATCAGGGCCCCATACGGTATGGGGTATCCCAAGGCAATATAAGAAGGAAATAAAGATATTAATATTTCAGCCTTCCCCTTAGACTATTTCGACTTGGAGCAAATGTTGTTGGAACCTATTGCCATCTAATCACAATTTTACACAATTACACCATCAACATACACAGTAATATTCTTATTTTGAAAATCATTTTTCTCTTTTTAATTTTTTTTTTAGTTTTATTTTTAATTTTTTTTTTATTTTGGATTTTATTTTAATTTTTTTTTCGGTTTTTGTTTTTAGGTAATTAAAAAAGCGAAGAAGGAGGCCTCCCGTAAAAAATATATATATAAAAAAGTAAAAAAGAAATTCTGTTTATACGTGTACAATATAATTTATATATTTAGCTAAAAGTTAATTATTATTTGTATATTTATTTAGTATTTAGTAAGAAACTCGCATATGCGCACATGTTCCTATTTTAATGTTATATTATTATTATACATATATATAAATAAATAGAATTATATATATATTCGCAAAGTCCCTCATAAGATGAATAAAGCTCATTTATATATATTATAAATATTGTTTATATACAGTTGTAGAAAAGAAACAAATGAAGATATTTTTATATAAATATATATATATATTATATAAGGCAATGTTTTAGTTTTTGTTAATTGCTTTGTTGTATAAATTGTATTAAAGTCTCCGGAACACGTAGCTTTAAGTCCTCGCTACGAGCTTTATTATATTGTTAATTAAATTTTTATTAGCGGAAAAAAAAAAGAATTTATGTTGCGAATAAACGAGCTTGTGACATATTATTTGTGTTTTATTTATTTCTTTTTGTTTTCCACATACTTTTTTTTTAATTTTATTATTTTTTTTTATTCTTTTTTATTTTACAATGGCTAGTATTACACTAAAAGTAAATGAGTCCAGAAAAAGTAAAAATATAAAGAAAAAAATTAAAAAAGAAAAAAATTAATTTATCACATCATAAAAAAAAAAAAAAAATGAAAAACAAAATTTGAAGGAAAGCTTACTAGTCAAAATTGGAGATGGAGGCCTCATATGGGTGATAAAACAGGTAATGAAATTTAATTTGGCATGTGGTTTTGACAACATTTGTGTGTTTTTTCATTATGCATGCTTGTGTAGATCTTTGTTATTCATGTTGCATTAAAAATTCATAAAAAATAAAAAAGGAAAGTAAACTTTTGATTTACCCCTCCTTTTAAGTAGTTGATAAACAATTTGCAGTCCCCAGTTAAAGTGTAAATATTTTCATCCTCTTAAATAAATCCTTATTTCCGTGATTCTTCAATTTTTTTTTTTTTATTATGCAATCTCAATTTTTTTTTTCCAGTCCGTAAAACTTGAACCGTGTTGAAAGAAAATGCATGCTATTAATTGGATTAATGAAACACTTTTCCTTTTTATTTACTTAATTTTACATATGCTGATCTCAAAAATTTGTTAATAAGTAACAATTTAGTGTTAAATTAAAATGCTAGCTATTCTTATCTTAGCTAGGCACCGGCTTGCTTTTATTCAAAACTGCTTCTAAACCTTTTTATATTAAAAAATAAAAGCTAAATAAAAGATGTTTTGGTTATGATTCGTTAGGGGTGTTAACTAGTGTTAATTGTTTCAGTTAATATTATTTTGAATGCAATTTATAAGTATAACATAAAACGAGAAAATGATTTATTTGGTCTTCAGTGTATGTGCTCTAACAAAACTTTTTAAATAAATATTTTTTTTTTTAACAAATGTTTTTTTTAAAAATCATAAGTGTTTGTTAATGTTGGAAATTAGGATTCACAAACATTATAAATTATTTTTTCTTTTCTTTTTTCTTTCTCCTTTTCTATGCATTTAAATCGGAATCTATCAAATCCGAAAATCAATAATTAAATTTTTTTAAATTAAAAGAAATATGCACCATTTCTCTCTGAAATATATTGTAATATCTTATTTATAGATGTATCTTATTTTATAATACCTTATAAAATGGCAGTAAAATAAGTTAAATTAACCCAATATAAATACAAATATCAGAGTTACAATAAATACATGTATTATATAACTATATATAATCTTAAGTACAAAGGAAAAAAAAATTGTTACATGTTTACTTTTATCTAAAATTAAAATGTCATTAACGATTATAATACTAACATTATTATCCTAGCCTAAATCGCTTTTATTATAAAAAATATTACAGTAAGTGAATTTCCTTTTTTTGTTTAGCACTATAAAACAAAATTTAAATTAAATAAAATAAATTAAACTTCAATTGTTGTGAAATTAACTTTTAATTAATATATGTGATTTAATCAGGTAAGTTATGTTTTTATATACTTATTGTTTCATTGATCAGAATCCTTTAAAAAGCTAATAATATAATTTGTATTAGTTGAATTATGTTTTTTAACTTAACGAAACTGGATATATTTTACATAAAATGGATCATAAAAATTTTGAAGTAATATCACTCAGTAATATTCCTGAATTCTTTTCTTACTAGTTATATATCAATGAATCCCGTATGTAATGAAAACGAAATATATATATATTTCATCAATCAAGTTTTATTATGAGCATGCGAATTAATTAAAGTAGATTTTTAGCAAATATATTACCATAAAATACCTTTGAAATTAAAATACCTTCAAAATAAATCTTTTTTTTTTTTTTTAAGTAAGTTGTTAATCAAAGTCTATTTCTTTAGTGATGGTATATAATGCTATGAAGTTTATTTTAGGGACATGATCAATTTCTATTTTAAATTTAAAAATAAATTTTAGAAAACGCAGGGTTAGTAAACGGATTTTTGTTTTAGTACATTTATTAATTCTTAATGCATGTTTAGTTTCTATTTCATAATAAATAATTAAACAAATTATGTTAGAATTTAAATATGTAATTTTGGAATATTGAAACATTAAAATATTTTGAAAAAATCATTATACATACCAAAAGCGGGCAGTAGATTCTGTCACTGACTGCATGAACTAAAAATCAAAATATTTTGCACATATCCCTTAACATTTAATAATAAATCAGTTAATTAGCTCGCCTATTTTAAATAGTTTGATTTTAATTGAAAGTTTTTAGGATTACAAAATTGGAATAATGATTCTTAATTCCTGATTGTACTTTAACTGTATATATCCCCAAAACTGCGTTTTTACTATGAAATAATTATTAAATACAAAAAAAAAAATTCAAAAATTGTTGAAAAGTAATAACGGATAGTCATTCAAAATGAGAGGTGACAGAATGATATTTTTGAACGTTTTTGAATACATTTAAACATTTAATTTTTGAATACATTTTATTTTTATGCATTATTTAATTTTATATGGAATGCAATTATGCATTGCAGAGATAATTCCGATTAGTTAAAAAATTCTATTGGCTAAAAATAGTATCCCGGAATATATTCAGTAGCAAAGTAAAAATTCAACTTTTAGATATGTATACATAATTAATTATGCATTTCATTTGATGATTTAAAATATGTCCTTATCATCTTCAATATTTAACCTATGTCACATAAAAATTATACTCCAGTTTAAATACGATGTGGAATTTAATCTTTATGAAATTAAGGGAAAGTGGCCAAATATCGTCCTGAGGAAAATTTGAAATTTCAAATATTAAACTGAAGATTAAATTTCCTCAAAAAAGTAAATAAAAAATCCTTACCTAAATATTAGGATTTTAAAAGCTGTTCCTAATTTCGTCCCAAAATTAAATTCACTATTTACTATTTATTTGAATTAAAGGATATTAATATAAAACTAGATGAGGCAAATAATTCCGCAAGACGAAATTTATTTACTTCAAAATACTTAAACATTTTAATTATCGATACATTTTTTTAATGTAAAAAAATCGTTGTAGATTAAAATTAAAGGAACATAAGATGGGGAAAACGACATAAACGAACGAGGACGAATTTCAGAGTTTTTATAATTACTGAACCTTCTTATAAATTTGTACCCGGGACGAGTTGAAATTTTTTTTTGAGGTGGACGAAATTAGGACTCGACCTATGAAAATAATGGCAGCTTTCCCTACCTTAATGAGTATACGTACGTGTCTCGGACAATAGTTATGATAAAATAAAAAATATCTTTCCTTGATGCACCAGACTAGTGTTTAGAAGTTGAACAAAAACTACAACCTCGTTCTATAGTTGGAAAGTACTGAACCAAAATACAAACTATTTTATCATAAACAAATATACTTGGTCAGAGGCATAGCTTGGGTAGGGCGTCGCCAAATGCCCAAAAATAATTTATTTTTTCCTTCTTTTTTAGGCCACGAAAAGAAAATTTATTTTATGGAATTTAAATCGAATATACACTTAAATTAGTAATCATGAAAAAAATGCATATAATAAGCAGATAGAGAGGCACGATACCGATCGATAAAAGTAAAGTACACTAATTCAGTATTCTTTCAATACCTTAGTGGTATCGAATATTTGATTCAGGTGCTGGAATGAATCGCCGGTATCGAGCCTTGTCGGTATTGTATCTCCCTACAATTAGTAATTTGGCAAAGAGCGGCAGAACCGGTACTAGATTTTTTTCGGGACGGCAAGCCTAATTTTGCCGCCTCTTCTTTCATCCCCCTTCCATTAAAAATCAACAGTTTTATATCGGTACTTTACCTAATTTCGACTTAAATAAGGCCAAAACTGTCAAAGAGCAGAAACAAATATTCTTTACTTAATCTGATCACCTTTTACTCAAAATTGACTTTCCACTAAATTCTGCGCCGCCCGGGATGTCTCCTTTGCTCATATAGTTTTACTTCCGACCCTGGAGGCGGAAATGTTAAAGTTTGCTCCGGGCGCCAGTTGACCTAGCTACGCCACTGACAGTAACTGAATGGCGTTGAAATATTTAAAAAAAATTTCATTTGGTCGCAGCAATATCAATTTAGAATACGTGATAGATTTCGGGCACTTTGCTTTATTTTTATTTTATCTCAGGTATCCTGTATTGAAAAATATATTTTCGAATATTTAATTACAATATGAAAATTGAAAATTAGTAATATCATTAGGTTGGCTTGGTTTTTCGTTTTGTTTTTAAAATTTCATGCGATATCTGTTTAAATCCTGAAGAGTTAACATTGTTATGTGCCGGGCTTTTAAACTAATGCTTAGGCTATTAAAGACTGGAACCGTTGGTGACAGCGGTAATGATCTCTGTTTGAGGATTCTCACCACACTTTCCTGTTACTCATTATCTAAAATTCATAGCACCCCTCTTCTGTTGCTCCAACTCGGAGAAGTTATTGTTAATGTACAATATTGATGAAGTGAGGAAGAAGGGACTCCTCACTCATGATATATGACGCCCCTTAAACATGTGTCAAGTAGGGAGACAATAATTTTTCAAAGGCCTAGGTGTCATTGGAGTGACACAATGCTGCCAATTAGCTGCCAAAAGGAAAAGGGGGCTTCAAGATTATTGTTTCTGACCCTTCTTCCATCTTCTTTCTTCTGCCTATCCTTTAAATGGTTTGGAGTGCCTGGGATCATCTCTGTTGTTCCTGTGCGATCAGCCGTTATTCCGGGTTCGATTGTTCAATTAATGCTCCGATGGGATGGAAGTTCATCTCCATTAATCCTTGAATAATATAAATTCAGATATGTGTAATGTTTAGACTAAACCTACGCAGTGTATCGGCTGAAGTGCAACCAAATCTTTTTCCAGTAAAGCACCGATTTAACTCAATGAATTTACTCGCTTCTTAATAGTTAGAGTTCAATCGCTACTACCTACTCAAGTAACAATTTGGGAGCATTCTTTCCACATAAAAGAAATTCAAGTATGACAGCTTGGATGTCTTTATTTGGCTGTATAAAGAACCAATCACTTGCATGGCAATAATAGTTTAACCGAAGGGAAATATGAGACTTCAATGGGTGTATAAGTCCGATCTTCCTTCGATATATGAGTTTTAAGAAATTAAGAGGTCAGAGTTATTACTAATATAAAAATCTTTCAAAATGTAACTATTATAAAATACTGACGGAACCGACAATGATGTATTAAATAAAACATTACGAAATAAAATTATATAAATTATAAAATGTAATTATAATACATATAATATGATCAAGTAATTTGAAGATATCGAAGCTGTTTTAAGTGTTTCTAGTCACTGTTAAATTATTGATTTTCTTTTGACTCTCTTTTAAATTATTATTTCTTCTTTTGAAATTGTCGAAAATATTTGTTCTATAATACCTAAGGAAATAAACACTTTCAAATATTTTATATTAAATTTAGTCTAAAAGGTTCCGTCAATTGTTTAAAAAAATCTTCACTGTTGATTTGTTAACCTCATATTTTCATAATTCTGTTGCTCGTTCAAAAAACTTATTCTATTAGCAGTAGCGATGATTTGTTTTTTAAAAGCATTTGAGGAAAACTTTTGGTTTAATTGTTATTTATTAATCGAAAATAACGTGCTTGAAAATGGCTAAATTGCAGAAAAAGAGCCAACAGAATGTCCTGAATATTTTTTTGTGTTTAGGCTGTATATATTTTTGTGGCGATTAGCAAAACATTATCAACATAAGTATTTAAATTGAAAAACGTTATATTTTCGAATCCACAAATTAATTAAAAGAAAAAAGTGCTTGTTTAAGGAATCTTTAAAGATATAAATATAAGAAAGTTAAAGAATTTTTAAAAAAAAGTAATGGCCGATTTCGACTTACCTATTTTTTCACAATCGGTACTTATTGCAATACAAAAATAAAAAAAATAAGAACTTTTTAAGTTTCGCCAATTCAGGCATTGTCTTAGATTATTTTTTGGAATATTCTAAACCTAAAGCTTTAATTAGGGATTGATAAGTTATTTGCCACTTCTATAATTTTGTTTTTATTGAAAACTAGTTTCGAATGTTATATCTTCATCTTGAGTTCTAAAATCACAAAAATTCAAAAATAAGCAATTCAAGATGTAGTTTGATATTATATATTATACATATTAAATTAAATGTAATATAAATTAGTATTTTAAAACATTTATGAATTATAAATTTAATTAAGACAAGAAATCAAATACATGTTGGTACTCACCAAGGTTTAATTAGATTATATCCAACAGAAAATGTTGCAACGGTTCTTTCTCGCACAAAGCTTTAATGCTCTCATGTTTAAATTTAAATACAAACCTGTCAACATTCCACCAACTACAAACACCTTCAGAACAAAAATATAAATAAAAATAGTGGAGTATTATAAAATATTATCTCATAGATATTTGACCGCAGTTGAAACGAAATATCTTCGCAGAGTAGCTGGTAAAAAAAGAAGAGATCTTGTTAGGAATGCAGGAATAAGGGAAGAATTGGGAATGCATGCGTTAAAAGATTCCTTGCATAAACGGCAAGTAAGGTGGTTTGGACACATTTACGAAATGATTCAAGATCGAGACCCACGGAAGGTGTTTGAATCCAGACCTACAGGAGGGACAAGACCATCGAGGAAGACCCCGGACTACTTAAAGTGAGTATATTAGCAATTTGGGAGAGGAAAGAGGTAAAAACTGACACAAATGGATAGAGGCTACTTCACATTGAAAGGTATAAGAATGAAGGGAAAGAAGAAGAAGAAGATATTCGATAAAAGCATTAACCTAATGACTGTCCGCTGTTGCACTCTTTATGATAAAAGAAGACTGAAAATGCATAAAAAAAAATATCAAGAGAATAGTAATGTGAAGTGTGCGCCAGAATTAGGAATTTCGTGAGGAAAGCCAACATAATTTTGCCTCTCCTTCTTTTTACCCCTCTCCTTCCTCATAAAAGTCTACAGTTTATAACAGTATTTTAGATAATATATTTCAAAATAAATATCATCAGCTCAATTTATTATAATTTATTATAACTCAATTTATTGACTGAATTAAGGTCTAAAACATCTGAATTTTTTCACTCAACCTAAAAAAAAATTCGCTCGAATTTTGCTGCTGTCTTAATTTGCCGTTCGGGGCATTTGCTCTGTTTTTCCCCTCTCTCCCCATTTGTTCCGGTTCTATTAAGTTTTTAGTCTGAATTTGAAATTTTGGTTACCAGTTACATAAAATGTGACTGAGAAAATGTATGATCAAGTGTGTTTATTTTAGGTTATTAAGTAAATGTAAAACTTTCAGTTCTGCTGATGCCTAAACTCGAGCTTTAAAAGTTGGATAAATAAATTGGAATACAAATACAATTTTAGTATCTGTGACTTGAGACTTTACACTTCAAATCCTTCCAAAAAGATTATCAGCGTTTTTTTTCTTCTTCTTTTTCTTTATAATGAGATCGTTATTATTTTAGTCTTTTCGAATATAAAAGTACCATTCGTAAAGTCGCTTCCTCTTCTTTTGTCACGGTTCTTAATTTGCTATTTCCTCCGAGCCTTTGAAAAAAATTCCAGGTCCCCGAATAGGATAGGTTAATAATAAGAGTCCCCTTGGCTATTTAGTGCCCGAGGATAAAGACGATTATTACAAGCTACCGTTGCAGGTAGGGCAGGTCTTTGACGTGGGGGAGGGTCGGAGGACAAAAAAATATTTGAGTGGGCAAGAGGAAAGAAGAAACAGAACGGGATGCTGCCAAATGAACCGTCCCAAACAGCATTAGGAGTCTTCTCCTCTCCTTACTCGCCCAATCAATCCTTCTTTCTCCTCCCTTCCCCCATACTTCATATTTACATCTATCGATTATTCTTAGGGATTCGCATGGGGACGAGCATGGAGATTACACAGAATATAAGGACGAAATAACAAACTTTTTTTTGCTGAAACCTGTTTCACTGAAGGACTCATAGCGATGACAGAAAATGAATAGAAACAGATTTTCTTCATTTAATAAGTATGAAAATTTTTAACTCGTCAAATTCACTGCTGCTGTTAATTCAGTGTGCCGAATAATAGTATTCGATAATTTATTTTTTTCAATCCACAACTTCTTTTCTTATAACTTTTTCGTTGCAAACGTTCCTACTTAAAAATAAAAATGAAATAAAGAAATAAAAAAACACATTTTTATTACTAGATTGCCATTAATCGTAGTTTCTTAAATTTAATAGTACATTATTAAATAAGTATTGATTAATATTTTTAAATATGAATAAATAAAATATTACTTTAAATATATAATCATAAACGTTATATACATTTGAATAATTTATTTATTATTCATAGTAGTGATAATGATTCATGTTATCAACTCCTGCAAGACCATACATTACTGTATAAACATAATATTTTCCTTAATTAAAAAAATATACATATGGCTAAATATTTTACTGTATAAAATAAGCATATTCATTGAATTATTAGAAAACATGACCAAGTAGATCAAAATGAAATTAAGTAATAGTAGTCAAAAAGTAAGATATTGATAATAATTTTTTTTCAAAGATGAAAAAAATTGTTTTAATGTGCAAAAAAAAAAACAGGTAAATGATTATACACAGGAAATTTTTACACAATTGATTTTTTTTTCTTTAGTTTAAGGTTCTTTTTTTCTTTAAGGTTATTTTAAACCAGAACATACAACTCTGTTAAATTTCAAGAAAAGTATAAGTTGAAGAATGCACTAAATGATAAAAATCTGGAATTATTTTCTTAAAATTAAAATTTGCATGTTAAACATTTTAACTAACCTCTTTATATATACTATATATATATATATATATATATATATATATATATATATATATATATATATATATATATATATATATATATATATATATATATATATATGTTACATATATATATATATATATATATATGTTACACTCACTATAATTAATACAAGTATAAGTATTTCAAAAGGTTTTTATGAATTGATAATTGTTAAGAATCGTTGATTTGCTTACTTAAAACCGATAAGTTATACGAAACGGGTTTATTTATAGTCCATGAAATAGTAAAATAGAGCAAAATTTATTCAGTTAATTGTTTCCGACCATATGCAAGATTCTGTCGGTGCCAAGAATTCACGCATAAATAAATTTTGATCGCTGTTCTGTAAAGAATAAAGTACAGTATTTTTTATTTTGTTCGTTATAACTAGAAAGAGAAAGAAAATTTGAATAATTAATAATGTTAGTTGTTCATAACTATGGTAGGAATTCTCTGTTATATATTCGATGCCTAATAGTTAATAAAAAGACAGAAATAATTGTAAAAAATAAATATATACATAATAATCATAGAGGATTTTGTTTTAAATATAATGACCATGACAGTACATAAGTGCTTTGAGTTATTTAATATTTAACATCAGGTGGCTAGTTGCTCAATTATTATTTTCCAAATAATAATTTGTAATACATATATATATATATATATATATATATATATATATATATATATATATATATATATATATATATATATATATATATATATATATATATATATATATATACAAAAAAAAACTGCGAATTATTATACACGGTTTTATTATTATTTTTTGTTCTTGAATTAAACATTAGTTATTAAAACTGTTTCGGAATAATTATACCAAGATTTAAAAAAAATTAATTTGAATCATCCTGGGGTGACTTGTGACTTAGGTGCCAAATATCAAAATAAAAATATTTTTATTCGAATTTTCTGCGTATTCCGCGTAGCTTGGAATGCAAAACATCTAATTTTGAGAGGGGCTAATTTTTTTTTCTTGGTCTATTACAAAAAATCATTATTGAAAATAATAAACCTAAAATGTTTATTTTGTTATTTTTTACTTTATTTTCACCTAATTTACCCCTGACATACTATTATTTGGTATTTCCATCACGGTCAATTATCCATAATCTCTAATTAGTGGAGCATTAGTATGGATAGAAATTACGTTATTTTAGTTTGTGACTTTTCGCTTAAACTAGTTTTATCTTTATAATGTTTTTTTTTATATTAAAAAAAATTATGCGTTGTATATTTGATTTAAAATACACAAATTCGTTTATAGAAATGATTAAATTTAGTCATTTGTTATGATTTTAGAACTTTTTAGTCAAATTTATCATTACATTATATAGAAATTATTTGCACTTTGGGACTTTTTCATTTCTTAAAAATATTTTGAGTTTTTTGTTTGCATATCATATGAGGTATATTTTTTTTTAATTTCTTAATATGCATGTGTAATGTTAAATGAAAATTTGGATCTGTCCTCAGACATAAAACGGTTCTTTTCAGCTTGTCTGTCTATTTTTGGAACTTGCCCAAACTTTTCCATTATTCGCTTTCACTTAAATTGCTCATCCGCAGCTAAACGGTTTTCTACATTTTCGAGAAATTCGTAGTTTCCTATAAGACTATAAAAAAACAACAAAAAAAATCCCTTATTGAAACTCTTACCATATGCATACTATGAGCACTTAAGTTTATTGCCGTTTCTCCCTGTCCTCTTGATAAAATAATTCCTTTGTTTATCACCCGGCGTGGACAATCTATCTCCTCCGTGTCTTTTTAAGGCTTAATGCCTTCGATATCTACGTCAGACGTCTCATAAGGCACCAAGGTTTCCTTAATACCGAAAAAACTTTACAGCATTTATATATGTTTTGACCTTATGTCTAAGAATAAATTACTTCATATTAGTTCTGCTATTGTGTTTTATTTCATTTTGTTGTTGTTATCTAGCTTCTTTTTTTTTTTCATTTTTATTTCTTTTTTGCATTTATGTAACGCTAGATTACGTTTATTCGTGAAAAGAATTTTTTTATAATTCAAATCTAAAAAAAAATTATTTAAAGCCCTTATTAAAGCCAAATGGATATGGATGAATACGAGAATTTTTTTATTAACGGTATGTTGAAATTGAAATCTTTAATATCCTGTAGGTTTTTTTTTTTTTAACTTTTATTTACAGCAAAACTTCAGTGAATAAATTTCTAACTTGTAACCAGAAATATAAATATATGAAATAAAACACCAAATAAGAGAAAAAAATTATTATTCGGTTACATTTTCAATATTCTACACAGAAAACTCGACAGTTCTTCAAGTGAATTAGAAATTTAATGAAACAAATAATTTTTGTTTTTATGAAAAACAAAACAAGAAATCAATATTTATTATCGTAAATATTCTCAATAGTAAAACAGTACTTAACGTATTTATATCAATATTTTAACTATTGACACTAATAATTTAACTTACATGTAACTCAAAAGAATCGCCCAAAGAATTACATTTGTGGGCTTCGGTTAAGTTCTTGCATATAAGTTATTAAACTCTAATCCTGTTTTTGAATTTGATTTTGAATTAATGGATTGTTCCCAATTTTTTAATATTTATAATTCTATTTAATAATTTCTACTTTCTCAATTATATTACATTAACTTTTTTTTAAGGAAAAAGATTTCGAATCATTAATTTTATATATATATATATATATATATATATATATATATATATATAAAACTTATTATTATATATATGTATATATTTTGAACTTTTTTTTACATAAAAAATATAATTTATCCCTCGGTAAAAATAAATAAATATAAAACAAAAGCCCAATACTTTTTTAAAAATGAAATTATATAGAGGCTGTGTCAGTTCTTGACAATGTTTAAAGTAGTAAATACTTTGTTTGTATTTGTCAATCGGAATTTTTGCATAATTACCTAATTTAGTTATTATAGGCTTAGAGAATGGGGTCATGATTGATAGGAATTATGAATTTAATTGTATTCGCATTGTTGTGTGTAGGACATATTTAAGTATGAATGCATCTTATTCTCGTATGATACGGATAACTGAAGAGTTTTCACTATCCACTTCTCAAAAACAAAGTTTTTTTTTCGTTAGGAATTGATCCTTCTATACCATCATGCGGACGTTATCTAAAGATTTTTAACAAATTAATATTCTACACTAATATTCTAAAAATTATTCAGTTTATTTTAAATCTTAAAATTTCCCCTGTCAATAGGTGTTATAAATCAATTGTATCAATAAAAAAATGTCTTATCTCCATGAGGTTCTGCCCCCCCCCCCCAATAATTTTCTAAATGAGCATATATCAACTTTTGATAGAAAACTGCTCAATTATTTACATTCTTATGTATTTGTTTTGGAAAATTTTGGAAAATTTGGATTTTTCATTGAAATATAGAGATACATTTTATAAATGCTATCTGACCATTACTTTAAATGTTTAAAAAGCTCATAGTTTTTACTTTTGGTGGAGTCATGTTTGCTTTATAGGAGAAGGAAAGGACGTTAAACATAAATGAAAAAGTTTTTACTTTTGGTTTACACAGACTTCTATAAATTCGAGAGGTAAATAATTTATTTCTTCGATTTTATGAGGAATATATTTGAGGATTATCTCCTCATCATCTTTGTTAACAGAGCGAATCTTTATCGAGAAGTTCAGGAATGATTTTAAGTATCCATTTTGTGGAGATCAGTTAATGTTTTAGATTATTTTAGCCCTACCTAGTTTTCTTCTGTTTTGAATATCCTGACCCGCTGGCAGAAGTATCACAGGAAGTGTTCCATTTATTACCATCACAACTCCCACTGTATTATGGTACCATATAGCCCCCTGGGTAACAATACCTCTACCGTTTCCCCCGTTCCCCTTAAGAAGAATTGAAAAGGCTAAGGGTATTGTACGACGGATCGGCGGAGATATGGACGCATCGATAGCTAGTTTTCCGCATTCTTGGCTCAGGGAGAGCTTCGATAAAAAAAAACAAAAGGGTCCTGGATTGAAGAGGTCCTGGCGTTTGGTTCCGGTGCGAGGAGGAGGAGCTTCTCGGAACTGCGACAATGAGGAGTTCTCCGTTGGCCGATGATTGTGTCCTCTTGCGGGACCGCATCGTTAGCCCGGGGGTCCGCTAGTTCCCGTGTGCCGTCCACTTAAGGGGCGGTAATGAGCGGGTGTGGGCGGTGCTCCCTAGCACCTACGGGAAAAGCAACTTAACTCTCAATGTGCAAATATGTGTTTACAGCCTATATATTATCATGTGGGCCAGTACAAGGAGTCTAGAAAAAAAAATGCCTTGTAAGACATAAAACTCAACAAGCTTTGATGTAGAATAGCTAACAACTAACTCGACAACTGCAATTCTTAAATAATGAGAATTTGTTATCATTAGGAAATTTTGTTTAGCCAGCGAGAGACCCGATAGTTCAAGCAAAAATAAGAATCTATTTACCTCTGTAACTTGGGGACTTCAGTATATACCAAAAGTATTTTAATATTACCAATATTATACGAAACTATTATATTAGTTGAACATTCTTCAAAGGCTCGAGGATATATTTCTGATGACATAAAAAAAAAATTTCTAAATAAATTTTCTACTAATACAATCAACTCGGATTCAGTACTTGGCAGTAATACTGTGTTTTGAGCAACCGTTATACAACAAGATGTTCTGGTCAGCATTTTCGCACAACTGCCAGGTTTTGCGCCGAAGCCAATGAGGTTAGGTGTGCCCAAGTTGATTCTCCGATTCAAGATTAGGTTGACAGAAAATCAGGTATCTTACCCACTGAGTTACCCCACTGCTACATTTGATAAAACAATATAAATTTACATAATGATAATTTAATTAATATAAATTTAACATAAATATATTATAATCTATATAAAATAATTATATAATCTCAATCTCAATATAACAATCATGTAAAATAAATATTTTTCGATATAACATTGCATGATTTGTAGTATGAAATTGAAGCACCAGCTCCTTTTCAGAACCTCTTTGGGCTTTGATTTGTTTAATAAATACAGCTTTTTTTATAATTTACATTTGACCCAATGTCTTGATGGTAATTGATAATACCTCATTATAAAATTCTCGTTCCAAATATCAATTTAGTGAAAATCAATAATAATAAAGAGACCACCCCGATTCGTGATTATTTCACGTACGCGTTAATAATGAGTACCGAATCCTTGGGAGGAAATAAGGAACCAGATGGAGAGAAGCCCATTACCGCTTGTAATTATTAAAGATCTATAATTAGGAGAGCAGACCCCCTCCCAAATTGTAGTTGATTGTACTTTTTTTAAATGTTGATATGCCTGTGATTATTTATAATTGGAGCGGACCGTGGCGCGGGTAGAGCGCGTCGTGTCTTTGTCCCTCTTCTTATTTTCATAGTTGCTCTTAAGCTACATACCACGTGAGATACCTGGATGTGTCCCCTTTCTAAGCACCACTCTTATTCTCAATTATTACTTTTCAACAATGATATTACAAACCTTTCTGCCATTGCGGGTAACTATTTACGATTTTTCGAAATTATTTGTAAGTGGTATATATCTGGATTATTTTTGTTTGTTTTTTAACAAGATTTTGATATGTCATGTTCGTTGTGCATTTTTACAGTTATACATTTGTTATTCACATGAGATGTTTTTATTAATTGTTTGTATTATTGAGATATACATGAATTAGCAGTTGAAACAGCATATATTTAATTACAGTTGTAAGCAGTAGCAATGATAGAAGGTGGTCTAAGTGGTGGTTCAAAACTAAAAAAAAAATATTATAACCATTCGATGAATGCCTACGTTTCGGCACACATTATTAGTCATCTATGGGGCTACAACGAAAACATACAGTAAAAGTGAGAATTATCGACCGTTACTGGTAGTGGTACTGGTATTAGTGGGGGAAACTCGTCCGGCTAGTGGACTTTGTGGTCCTTTCGGATTGGCTACCTTTAGGTCACCGCTCCGTACTAGCCAGAGTGGGAGTATCAAGATTCGTTTCGCGGGATCTCCTAGAATTAAATATTAACTGACCCTGGTAGGAATCGAACTCATAACTTTCCAAATCGGACACTCTTGGTGCCCTCGCTCCAACGTGGTCGGCCATTACGTCCCCTATAGATACTTATAGACTGAAGGTATATAAATGGTAAAAAAAAAAAAAAATTAGTTAAAAATTACCAAAAATGTTGCTGAAAATACAAACTTTATTTTTATTCGTACATTTCGGAGGGAGGGATGATATTCTCCCTCTGCTTACGAAACTGGTATGAAGGTCTCAAGTTGTTAATGGATAAGTGGGTAATACAATTTAAATGTGTTGTATAACTTGTCATACGGAACGATAACTTTCCCTCTTTTACCTTTTTAGTGTTTCTTAGTAAATAAAAAAAAAAAAATCTTAAAACGTGTCATATGCTTACCAGTTTTTTTTCCAGATTAGAACATTTCTTTCATCTATTTTTGTTTTCTTCGGTGTTTGAAAAAAAAAAAAAAAAAAAAAAAAACGCCGACATTTACTGGTCGATATCTTATCAATAGTCGTACAGACAAACGCTCTGTACTTTTAAGACCAGAAAGACGCCGTGGTGCCTCGTGTCTGATCCCGGCAACGGGACAGCCACGGACTCCTACACATCGGGGAGGATAAGAAGAATTAGAAGTGTCCTGATAAAGAAGTCGGGGTGAATAAACCGTTTCAAAAGACATCCACAGTCCATCAGGTCCCTCAGGAATCTGCCTTATCTTTTACCGGGGAGATGGTGCTTTTAGTTAAAGTGACAAAAAGTTGGGAGGCGTTAAAGCCAAACAAAGAAAGAGGAAGACAAATTAAAGTGGGAGATACCGAAAGCAGCTCCCACATCCGGCGTAAACCTACTTACCGTCCTACGGAGGTGTCTCCATCTCGCTGGGCCTTCATCCATCTAGGATGTTCATAAGATTTTCTTCAGTTTTCTTAGAGAATGAAAACATTATACTATAGTTACAGCCGGTTGTAAAGGATTACTTGAAAAAATAATGGACAATTTTGTATTATTAACTTAAATACTTGGCCAAAATCGTGACCACGCCAGATTCCCAGCACGCATTCCAAAAGAGCGTAACCAGCTCACTCAGCCAAAATACTCGCTCCTGTTTCTACAACACTTAGTGCGTTATGTTATTTCTACATTCCTTGCTAAAAAATCCAATTTAAACGAATTCTATCGCTAAACCTATCCTAACTACCTATCCTAGTCTGACTATTATACCATTTGCTTGTGTTAATAGTTGTTTAAATACCTGGCGGAATTGTTATAATTCGCAAATTCCTTGCGCTCCCAGCGCAAAAGAATTTCGAGTCGAAGGAATAAATTAATTTTTAATTAGAAAACCGATGAATGTATAATAGGAAAGATATTTTCTAAATTTACAGTCTCTGGTATTTAAAATAGTTGAAAAATATATCTGTATTTTTGCTTCGGTCTCAAAGTTTTCTGATAAAAAAAAGAAAAGAAACAACCATTTTATCAGTTTCAGTTTTTTAATTTCACTATGAACAAGCAGCTTTTGGCACATTGCGCCATTTTCATAAAAAAAATTAAAATAGCCACAAATATTTTATGACGTTTCGATCAAAGGCCATTTTGAGATGTACTTGATTTTATTTTTGTATATTACATATTGTAAGTCAAGTAACATTTTTTTATAGAAGGCAGTTCAACCTATTTGTTCAATATGCGAGATGTGCTATTTGTGATCTCATATTTTTTTGTACTGATGATTCCTGTATTGGCGAAATGTTGACTGGATAGTATTTATTGTTATTTAAGAGGCCGATTATACCCTAAAATAATTGTGCCATTTTTTGAATGTTTGCTCTAATTAATTAATGGACCCGACCCCTTCATTTTGAGCTGTTTAAATACTTTGCTATGATTTGCTGTTTTAGAGATTCTAATGTGCGCATTCAAGAAACGACCCTTCACACTTAAATAATGTGGCTGTCAGTTTCAATGGACTAATTCTCTCTATCTCTTTATTCATTTTTTGTTATTACTTAATAATAAATATGCCTACTGTATATCATTAAAAGTATTGGTAACTTTTTCCATTATTTTATAGTGAAATTTATTCAGTTTTTGTGAATTAATTCTTCCTTAGGCGGTAGGTGAGAGGAAGGATGATATAACTAACGACGAATCGTACATTTAAAAAAACCGACCACTCTGTACATAATTATATGTTAAGTTATGTAGGCTTAACATATTACCACCCGACCTCCGAGCATTAACACCACGAGTAGATGTCTCAACATATGGCCCTAGTCTTCGCCCCTTTCATGAGTTATTAAATCCATTCTGGATGTTCATTGCAGATATCCAGCCGGGAGCTCCAATAACTTGAGTTCTTACCCGCTGGATATCAGGGCCTGAGGTACGAGGCCGACTTATATTAGCTCCTGGCAATTACTTCGGTCGCACAGATAATTTCCACGCCACTAGCTTAACAGATTCTGGTGTTGCAGAGCAATCTAAATGCTAACTGCGGATGTGCCTGGGCGCTATCTTAAAGATTTCGATGTCACTGTTGAGTCTCAAAAGGGTAATTTTTGTATTCAATATATATATATATATTTTTTTAATGGCAACTTAATTTGCAATTGGAAGTGGTGTAAACATTTTTATTTCAAGAGTTTTGATTATGTCGAAGTTGGAATACATATAGCGATATCCCGGATTATTTCAGTTTTCTTGTTTTTCTCATTGTATAAAATTCAAAAAGTTATTAAATATCCTTCAATGATTTATTATTTGCATTAAGGTCCTAATTAAGGAATTTTCGATAGATACTCTAAACAAGAAATTATATTTATAGAGTAATATTTAAATAATTTAATAGTAATACTTAAATTACTGCACCGCCTGCCATCATCTGTTTGGTTAAAATTAAATTTAAAAAAAAATCCTTTGAAAATCAAATCGTGCTCATTAGAATATATAAACATACATTTGCATTTATTCTTCAATATTTAAACAAATTAATTTATTTTCTTATTTATTCCGTTATAATGAGTTTAATTGTTTTTATTTCCTTAAATATTCGGTTATAATGAGTTTAATTTCTAATATATTCAGTTATAATTAGTTTAATTGCATTTAAATGAACATGTTCGGATAGATATTAGGATGGTCATTAAATATGCCATTGCCATTTTAGTCATAATTGCAGTTAGGAATGCTCCACAACACAGAGGATCTGGTGGAATTTTTCTCCTTTTGAAGTAATCTGTTTTTTTAATTTGTATTATAAACACCGATATTTTGGAGGGAAAGAACCTTATTACTTCTTCCTTTTTTTTTTTTTAAAGCAATTTTTGTTCCATATAGAACGCGAGCCTTGATCTTTGATTTCGGTCGTTTGTAATATCAGCTGCTAGAAGATTGCCGGAATCCGAGCCGTAGTTAAGTAGACTACTCAAGTGAGTTGCCGATCGAAGGCTCGTTAAATAATTACGGACTAATTGCCCGATGAAGGTGGCCGTGGCTGTTCCCAGAGCCCTCTAGATTTCTTTCTCATCGAGGCTCACTAATATAACACTAAAGATTAAACACCGGACCCGAGTGAAATTACCCCCCTCTCCCTTAGAAATTGCCGCATTGCTCGATAATTAGCCGAGTTGATTATTTCTGGAGCCTATCAGGGCATCATTAGCCCTTAATTATTAGTGAGACAGCGGATTCAATCAGAAGGTAATTGTTGTATTCCTCTATTTGCTACAGGTGGCCTAGGTAGAGCACGTAGCCTCTCCATGTGCACCACCGTCCTGTCCCAACTCTCTTGTATTGTCATGATAAAATTAAGGTTTACGGGATACATACCAAGTGCATACATTGTTTGCTAGAAACGCGAAATAAAAAAAGGTTTATTTATTTTTAATTTTTTTTCTCTTTTTTAACTATTTTAGCAAAAAAAAATGTTTGGAAATCGATCCAAATTTTTTTTCTCGGTATTTTTCTTAATTTACATGTTTCGTCTCAGTCCAAAAACATTATTTGAATTTTTTTTTTTTCGTTGTCCCATTGTACGAGTACTTTCTGAACCAGTTTCGATTAAACTAAAGGGAAGCAGCTGTTTGTTTAGAATCGTAAAGAGTTTAAAAATAAAAAAAAGTAAAGATTAAAAATAAAACTAATCGCCTCACGTGATTTTAAGATACACCCGGGAACGTTACACCGAAAAATTTATTAGAGGAGGATGGCAAAACCTAAAATTTTCCGACTATTTTGACCGAACTTTCCAATAATAATTTTTCTTTTCTATTCAAACTCAACATTAAATCGAGAAAATACCTATTTCTTAACTCAAAAGGTATTGGCATTCGTTTTAAATTTTAGTTACTCTTTGAGTATAATGTTTTACCTCAACTTTCGTAGTTTGAAGCAGGTGCTCAAATTTCAAATTTCTCTACTTTTTTGGGTTTTCAAATTATTTTAGGGACGGGGAGTTGGCATCCCCCCCTACCTCTCCGATGACGACGTCCCTGGATACAGGCGTAATTTACTTAGAGGATTTGTGATGGTAAATCTTCCAATTGCATTATTTTATTTTATTTTCCTTTTTTTTTTATTGGGATTTGTTAGGAATTGAAGAGTTTATTGTTTTAAACATCCAGATGACATTTATTCGTGGTAAATATGTATACTTATTAATGTAATTTGTATATAATTTATGAACATAATAATTGCTAAATTATGCATTCTAGCAATATTTTTTTTATTATATAGATGCAATGAAGTGACCTGATCATGGGTTACTTGCCCCGAAAAGTTGTCATTGTTATTTAATAACGAAAATTAAATAAATTAATATAATTGGATATATTATGTGAAGATATACCTTCACAAATTCTCTAAGGAAATTTCTGTATCTTCTTGTACACTGCTAAATTAAAACTGTAATTTGCATATGTGACATATTATCAAGGTCACTGTAAATAATTTCGAAACACTTTAAAATAAATATATTAATAATAATACTCTATGAGTATGATATCTTCGAGTGATGTGCGTTGTTATTGATGCGGGATGCACTGTATTTTGTCTGTATATAAGTTATCTTATTTTTTCTATACTGATGGTGTCTGAAATGGCGAAACATTTATTGTAGTTTACTGTTTTTGAGAGGTTTGAGACTTTGTAATATTTTAATTATATCCTTATAAATAAATTAATTAATTTATTATCATGCAAAGAATTATCAATTATCGATTTTCATCTTTTGCAGATCTAACTTTTGTTCAATTTAATACTATGACCATATTATACTAAAATAATTAATTTACTTGCTGAAATATTTTAAAACAATAAAGGGGAAAAAAAACCTTGATGGTTTTCGCATTCCGAGCGTGATATTGAAAATATTTCCGAAGGGTCCAGTTTTATGGTCGCGGGACGAAGAGGATCCTGACGCTGACAATCGGTATGCAGATTTCCGATAATTACCCCTCGAGTGGAAACATAAATTTCGAAAAGGATTGAGAAATCGGAATCGGCCATTGGGACCATATCGAGTTTCTCTAATTAAAGACCCCATGAGGTGGTGGGATAATTGGGAGGGGGCCAACACAGATATTTTCCTAATTGGGATTGTTATTTATTTACCTGGGGATTTTTAAATAGTTGGATCCTTTATTTTTTGCTTTTTTTATTTTTTTTTCTTTCTTTTATTCCTTTTAAAAGAGAGACACGTTGTAGCAAGATGTTTGGGCTATAAAGCGTTTGGTCCGCTTCTAATTAAGGTTTGCTTTTTATCAACTAACAAACTCTTGTACGGCGTCGAGGAAAGAGTGTTCCCTTCTCTCCTTTACTAATAGGCCTTCCAATAAGTCCAAATTTTATTTATAGATTGACCATCCTCTCAATATGTATAAAATATATTTACATAAATTTATGATGTGAACAATTTATAAATTTTCTTTTGTTTTCTCTCCCTATTATATTATATCACTCATATTAACAACGATAATTTAGAAATTATCTATTTTTCCACAATATGTTTTTGTACCATATTAACTACATTTCCATGAAATTATTATAACTTAAGATTTTATATATTTTAAATAATTTATTATTTTTGTGATTTCTGGTGTGACATATTTATTATTAGACTGACCTTTATTATTGATGTGGCATCTTGAACTAGACTGTTCATCTTTTAAACGATAATTGATAATAAGAATTTTACAATATTCATAATAATTAGTTAATCATAGATAAATAAAATAAAAAAAGGACATCTATCAATCTCAAGAAAAAAACAATTTTATTTATATAATTCCATACAATACCCATTTAAAAATACATAATAAACATTGTCACGTTTTGGCTATCATTTAGTCAAATAATCAATTTTGGTGGTAACGATTCTAAAATATTAATATAGAATAAATATAAAATATTTATTAAAACACAGTTAAAAATTAAGATTAAAAAAGTTTTATTAAAAAATTATGTCTTGACAAAATTTATTTGTTTTTTGTGTATTGCGCTAAAAACTTGTAGGATATAATTCAATCAAATTACCTTATTCAAGGAACGCCTTCAAATGTTTCCTTCATTATTAATCAAAAGACTATTTATTTCTCACTTACAAAACGGAACATATGACGACCCTATGTATATATTTGTTAGGATATTTAACTTATTTGTCATAAAAAGAGTTGCAGTGCTTTATAATGAAATGCTTGTAGTCTTCTTTTTTTCAGTATTGAATATCCATGAACATTTGGCGTATGTTCATTTGGATAAGATTCAATACAAGTTATTACTTTAGGATTCAGAATGCAAGATGCCTCGCGATTGTATTCACTTGGATGTTAGACCCAGACATCCTCCCACTCGGCTGAAGAAGTACCTCTCAAGAATTCATAATGCTCACGTCAAACCTCAATGAGTTATGTTAATTGCAAAACCAATAGGATAGAGGCATTAGGAGCTAATTACCCAATAGGGAATTCTCAATTAGATTGCAGCTCTCCTGACGTGACTTATTAACGTAGCAATTACAGAGCGGCTAAGACAATCCAGGAAGATGCTGGAGAGGACAGACAATGGCCGATGACTGGGCACCGCCGATGACGGCTAATTGAATAGCCAATGCTATTAGGAAGGTGCGGAGCTCTCCCACGGCTCCGGCCTCAGGACCTCCTTTTCTTTTCTTCGCTATCGCCGTCCGCCCATCAGCCGGGATTATTAAGAGATTTTCCCAGGTTTCCCTAGCTCATTCATTTCCTGGATTTTATTTTAAAACGGGAGAGAAATGTTCCAGACTAGTTTTTCCAGATTAAGGCCGGTGAGAAACTATTTCTAGTCGTTTATTTATGTCTTTTTATACAACTCATTTTCATTATATTACAATGCATTTCATTTGATTCCTGAATTAAAAATAAAAAGTTAACAAAATAATTAATTAAAAAAATAGACTATCTTCTATATATAGATCATACTGTCTATCACAGCACTTGAAGGTCTTGGGTGAAATACTTGATAAGAAAGTATTTTTTCATGAGTGGATGCAGTGTAGTCAGTATTTTCCCTTAACCACCCA